>VZRI01007394.1:0-11241 GCA_013397515.1 Upupa epops
CAGCCTCATTATTACTGTGATTAATGTGATTACATCTTTTGTCCATGCTAGCTGAACAGAAAGATGTGGAGAACTGAAGCCTCAGGCAGAGCCTTTAAGCCTAGAAATGGCCAATTTACCTGAGCATCTTCAACATCACCTTTCAAATTTCACTTATTATTTGGATACCCTAAAATCAGTTGCTGGATTATAATATGTTTTCAAAAAAATCTTTGGCTTCAACCTTAGAAAGTCTTGGAAAAGAACATGTGGTCACAGGAAAAGTTTGGCTAAGGAGACAAATGACCCTCCCAGTTAAAATGTTAGTAGCTCTCCTGCAGCCCAGACTTTCGTGGGTACAGCGTTGCCTTACTTTGGGGAACAATGGAAGTAGTATTGACCCTGCCTGCAGCACTGGCTGCTGCTGCCCTTGCAAACTAGTGTCACTTCATGCTTCTTAGAACATGTTCCTTGTTTGTTGCACATTTTGACAGCTTTCCTATTACCTTCCTCCCCTCCACACTGGTGCTCCCTTGGGAATCATTGTCCTGGAAAAGGAAAAAGATGACAGCAAAGTGAGAGCATTGCCCATCCTTTATTATGGAATGGGTGGAGAGCAAGCTGGAAAAGCAGTACAAGTGTCAGATCCAAGCAGTATCAATTCAGCACTGCCAGTAATTGCAATTCAGCTTGGCGAAGAACAAGGTCTGTATGTCTCATGAGGGGGCAGAAGGAGTGGAAGTCTTGTTCTGCATGTGGACATGCTGAGGGGAGCAAATCTGGGACTATCGTTCTGAGGAAGTTTTGAAGCCATGGCAGGATTTTATGGTGCCAGTTTTTTATGGTGTCTTGCTCAGACTATCAGGAGCATTGTTAAAGCAAATAATCTTGTGAGTTTTGGGTGCTTGACTTCTGTACCTCTCTTCCCCATGTTTTCTGCAGCATGCCAGTCTGTTTCTGTCCTCACACTGAACAGAGCAGTTTGGTTGCTTTGCTGATGACACAAGACCAATCTGAATCACCCAACCCTGTGCAGTGGACACATCCCATGTTTGCGGTGAGGTTTGTGGCTTCAGAAGAACATGCCAATTTAAGCACAAAAAAAGAAGTAAGGTAGATAAGCTAATTTCTATTAGCTGCTTTTAGCTGTAGTGTACAAAGCAAACCAGACCATATGCTACCACCTTGTTTCAGCAATGTGCTTAAGAATGTTTTAATCCCCTGATCATTTCCATTCTTGTTTGACAGAGACAGAGATCCCCCAGATATGCTACCCTACAAGTTTTAAGTGAACATTAACATTCACATCCTCAGGATAATTACACAAAGGGAAAAACACTCTCAGTCTCTTATCTATGATCTGTTATGGGAGGCAAGAGCCTGCTGGATACTCAGCCCATGTCTAACTTCAAGTTCAGCATTAAAGATGCAGCCATTTGCTCAAATGGTCAGGGAGGAAATGAGATGCAGGGTCCAACCCCAATTTCTGAACATCATGCTGTATCATATTCCAGTGAAAACTGAGATTTGGATGTGTCCTTGCTGAGACACCTCTAGGCTTGAGGTGTTTAGGGATAGCATTTGGTCCAAGATCAAAGATACCAAAAGCAGACATCAAATTCCAGTGCAGACCAAATTCCTTACCATGATAATTGCCTGTACTTCAACTTACCTATTCAGTTTGCCTTAGAAATTTATCGTAACTGACTGGGCTTGGCCCTGGATTTTTTCATAATTTCCATGTTATCTCTCAATGTTCAAACTATGTCTTTTAATTGTCAGAAAACCTGAACTGTAAAAACAATTAAGTGATCAAAAAAAGTGTTGCACGCCAGAAATCTCACAGTAGCCAGTATAAATACATCTGGGTTTCAGCTGCACACCCTGTATGAGCTACCTGTAATCCTAACCAATTTACATCATTTGCACAGTGGGACTTTTTGCTGGATTGATAAAATGTTCATGGTAAACAACCATTTAATGGTATTTATATGAACACAGAGTGTCATAACTTTGAGCTTCTCTCATCTCTACCAGAAAAAAATATTCAAGGAAATCTCCCAAAGGGTAAGAAACATTTGTACAAGGATGGCATCACTCCAAGAGTGTGTGAATGCCAGAGAAAGGGAATTTACTTGGTAAAAAATGAGAACATACCACTTTTACCAGCTAAGAGATGATTCTGCAGGGGTAGGCCATCATCTGCCTTGGTATGAGGGGAGGCTGAGGCTGCTCCACATCTCATCCCAGATTTAATAACCAGTGACGTACTTATACAGTAGGTGCTTGCAAGAGGTGTTTCTGCGTGAGGAGGCAGTTTGTGCATTAGCAAGGCCAGCAGAGACATTTTCTGAGACGCTTTGGTATCAGAGATGTCAAGTGCAACAGCAGTATCAAAAGCTTCAGCAGAGATGGTCTTGTTAAGGTACAATGTTTCCAGGCACAAGCCATTAGCAGAAGGCTGGTGCTGCTGAGGTTTCAGGGGTTTTGCTATTGCAAGTTTATCTATCATCTCTCTTTCTCTCTCTCTCTAATCTATCTATCTATCTATCTATCTATCTATCTATCTATCTATCTATCTATCTATCTATCTATCATCTAAACCTACTTTGAAATACTAAAAAGGGCATGCGCACTGGCTTCTTCATGGATTCACACAGAAAGGAACTGAACCCATATAGTCACATTCAGCACACACATTTGAGCATAGTTTTATCTTTAACTCCAGAGAGAAATCAGGGCACAGACATGCTCCCAGGGTGTGTTTGAAACCATTCACCTTCAGAGAGTGCCCCATGCCATTGCCCATGTGTCATTTGTTTGGGATGGGGTAGGAACCAGGAAAGATTGGATATTGAAAACCCTTTTCTACATGCAACCCTACCAGTTACAGAAAATATCAAGGGAGAGCCTGTAACACAGTTTCAATGGCACTGTGAGTCACTCCATTGATTTTCTCCTGTTTGATCCCCAGGACAAATATCATCAAGCTTGGGCAGAAAAACAGCATCTTTATTTCTTTTGTCTTCTGTTAAAGTCTTCCTTTCACTTCTGCTAGTTTCTCTCCAGGATGGTACCCAAACAATTTTGAACAACAACAAGAAAGTGTCACAACTACAAATAGTCAGAACCTGGTTTTTTTCAAGCATAAATTTTCCTTATCCTGGCTAATTGCTACCTGGGTAAGGACTGGTGGAGAAATGAGGCATTTTCTCTTCCCCTTTTCAAAATGTCCACATTATTGTAGGTAATTCTTGCTAACTGAAGTCAAGGAAAGCAGGCTGCAGCTGTGTTTGGTTATGCTAAATTTATTTATACTTATTCTATCACATTTCAGCTTCTTCAGGCCATGTAACAGCTCCCTGTCTTTGGCTAATGAGGCACTTTTAATCACCTCATGGAAAATTAAAAATATGTCACTGTTGTTGTGCCAGACAAGAGATGGATGAATACCCTGAATTATTTTATTTCTTGGTGACTACATTAGAAACAGGCTGGAAGAAAGATGAGGTACTTCATTATATGACTGAAAACAAACAATATTTAAAACCCCATTGTTTGTTACAGGAAAATAATTTGCTGCCGTAAGAAGTACTCTGTGCTAAAGACTTACTTGAAAATCCTGAACACCTCAAAGAAGGGTAATCTCTCTATGTTTCAAACAATTTGACTTGCTTCAAAAGAAAAAAAGTAGAGAGTGTCTTTATTTAAGAGTATGTGGTAGCTGGATGCATCATAGGTAAAAATAATGGCCAACAAGCTGAATCCAAATGGGGCAGGAGATTCAGCCTAAATGAATTCAAAACTTTGTCAAAGAGAGAAAATAATTTTGGCAGCTTATAAAGCTGGTAGGGAAAGGGCTGCCAGAAATATGCTTTGTGGAAGAATTTCTGCTCAATGACTTGTGTGATTCTGACCATTTGTTTAACCTCCCTGGGCTTAGTTGCTCTTGTATAAAATGGGAATCAAAAAATCATTGTAGAATCTTCCTTCTGAGCCTCTCCAGCAAGGCATCTTGTTTCCAGAAAAAATCACTGAAGTTTGTAATAACAGTATAAACCTGATCTATAAAAGAGCTGATCTGTAAAAAAAACCTGCCATAGTTGAATGAAACCATCATTTTCTCCTGCAAAACACAGCAGTAACATCATGTAAACAGGCAGTGGAAATATATTGGTAGTGGCCAAGTTACTACAAAACAGTCTGAGAAGTGGTATGTAACATGGGCAGCACTTGAAAAGCTGTGCTGTCTGTTCTGTCATCCTCTGGTGGCTTAATGTTCAGGCAATTCAGCTCTGCAGTAGATTTAAATATCCACTGCCTTGTCACAGGATTCATGACAGTTGGTGAAAGCACTTATTGAGCAGCTTTTAAACTTTTATTTTTATGGAAATAAAACACTAATTCACTATCTCATAATGATATGTAATTTTTACATATCATTATGAGATAGTAATTTTATTTACAGATACAGACTGTATTTTCTTAGTCCTTTTGCTATTAAAGCCTTTCAAAAAGACCATATGTCTCTGTTCCCTCACCCATGGTGAGATACTGGAGTCCAAACACTGTCCTGTTAAGCAGATGTTGCAGCACTTTCCACTGTTTAGCACACTGAATCAGAATTCTGAATCACAGAATTATTGAGGCTGGAAAAGACCTCTGAGATCATCCAGCCCAGCCTATGACCTAACATCACCACAATCAGTTAGACCATGGCACTAAGTACCATATCCAGTCTTTTCTTAAACATCTCCAGGAATGATGACTCCACCACCTCCCTGGGCAGTCCATTCCAGTGTCTAACCACCCTTTCTGGGAGGAAGTGCTTCCTAACATCCAACCTAAACCTGCCCTGGCACAGCTTCAGACCATGCCCTCTTGTCCTATCACTAGTTGCCTGGGAGAGCAGCCTGTCACCCACCTGTCTACAACTTCCCTTCAGGTAGTTATAGAGAGGGATAAGGTCCCCCCTGAATCTCGTCTTCTCCAGGCTTAACAACCTCAGCTCCCCAAGCCTCTCTTCATAAGACTTCCCCTCTAGTCCCTTCACCAGCTTCATTGCTCTCCTCTGGAGCCACTTCAACACCTCAACATCTTTCTTGAAGTGAGGGGCCCAGAGCTGCACACAACACTCAAGGTGAGGCCTCACCAGTGTCCAGTACAGAGGGAGAATCCCTAGTCTTGCTGGCAACACTATTCCTGATGCAAGCCAGGATGCTATTGGCCTTTTGTGCCACCTGAGCACACTGCTGGCTCATGTTCAACCAGTTGTTGACCAGTATCCCAGGTCCCTCTCCACCAGGCTGCTTTCCAGCCACTCATCCCCCAGTCTGTTGCTCTGCTGGGGGTTATTGTGGCCAAAATGTAGGACCCTGTATCTGGCCTTGTTAAACCTCATCCGATTGGACTCTGCCCATTGGCCTCTGCCCATTGGCCTGGCCTGTCCAGATCTTTCTGCAGTACCTTCCTCCCCTCCAGCAGATCAACCCTCTCCCCTTACTTGGTGTCATCTATGAATTTACTAAGGGGAGATTAAATCCCCTCATCCAGGTCATCAATAGGGATGTTGAATAGAACTGGGCCCAGTCCTAATCCCTGAGGGGTACCACTTACATTTCACTGGGCACCAACTGGACCTATAACTCAGGGAAATAGATCTGGCAGAATTCATGCTGACCATCTTCTTAACTGTTAAAATAAAATCTTTCCCTTCCAGATTTTAAAATGTGACTCTGTATTCTAAAGAGTATCACTGACTGTTTTTTTTAAACCTGCTCAAAATTGGCAAGATCTCTCACTGTTGCTGTTGAACTGCAAGAAGTCTCCGTTTTGTCTAGTAAACTTGGGTGAGTTTTTATAGTTTTCTGCCTCCCATTATCCTTGGTGGTCTGGTAATCTGAAGGCTTTGTTTAACCCCAACTCTAGTTATGAAACAGAACAGAAAGAAGAGGAAAAATACAGGATATTTGAGAAGGGCGTCCCAATCTGCCTGTGACACTTAGGTCACAGTGGCAAATAGCTACCTGTTGTGGACACAAGAAGGGCTTAGTACTTTGGTGGGGAAACTCAAACATCTTTGGGTTCTGCTGTGGGCCAAGGATCAGGATAGGATTTTGATTTGTGTATTGCCTTGTATGAAAAAGCCTAATTCGAGTGAAAAAGGAGAGGAAGATGGTGGTGGGAACAGAGCTGACATACCTTGTGCCAGAAGAAATAAAGATAGGAGAAGCTATATCTACCTGGCAGAAAAGTGAAGATGCAGGCAGAGTGACATGCTGCCAGGTCCCCTGTAGCTGTCAGATCAGAAATGTAACATGAACTTGGAGTAGTGAAGAGAAAACAAAGGAAATGCCATGGCTTGGGCAGATGCATCCCTGCAAAAAGCTGAGAAACTGAAGATTAATAGGGCTGCAAGTCCCCAGAAAGCCCAGGGTGGGCCAAGGCAAGCGAATGTCCCATGAGTAAGTGTCATGGGAGGAAATGTAGTGACTGGAGAGAGGAAAGAAAGGCATGGATTTTTGGAGATCTTTTTTGGACTTCAATTGTGTTGAGGGTCCCCTGCAGAGGAGCCAGCAAACTTCTTCAGCATCTGAGAGGGCAAAGGTGAGGGTGTAACCACTGTTAGGGAAGTTAGTCCTGGCTTTGCTGCAGCAGCAACAAGCCTGTGCCTGGCTGCACATGCCTCCAACCTCAGGCCCTCAGCTGAAAAACCTGTGAATAAAAAGTTTATTTTCCCCATGAACTCACCTTGTTCATACAACAGAGTTCAGCTTTTCCCAATAATGATGCTAATTAATAGTTTCCATTTTTTTCCCATTGTCACACACAATCACTTCCCAATGACTGAGGCCCTGTTTCTGCTTCCATCATCTGGAGATGCAGCTGAGCTTTTCCCAGACCCTTAGCCAGCACCAGACACAGAGGTTTATAGGTTGTCATTTGCTTCACTCTCTTTAGATCATTTGATTTTCTCAGCCTAAGGCAATCTACAGGAGTCAAGGTAATAAATGAACCTGTCTGCTTGTGTGGTTTGCCCTGTATGGCTGCTGAATCACTCTGTGTGGACATATTTTTCTTCAGAGGCTCACAGAGATATGGAGGGACCACCAATATTCACACAGCTCTGGCACATCACAGAATCACAGAATTATTGAGGCTGGAAAAGACCTCTGAGATCAAGCCCAGCCCATGACCTAACATCACTACAATCAGCTAGACCCTGGCACTAAGTGCCACGTACAGTCTTTTCTTGAACGCCTCCAGGGGTGGCAACTCTACCACCTCCTGGGGCAGCAAAATCCAGTGTCTGATCACCCACTGATAACATCCACTAGTGACAGGTTTTCCTGGCTTTTTCTCCATGAGACTGTGTCTGGAGTCCTGAAGTCCTATTTGACTCCTTCTCATTAGAAATGGTGCATCAGGTTTTACTGCTCCTTACCAATCCTGCATGTGGCTGCTCGCACCAGGCATTGCCTCCCTCCTTCCTGAGTGCTGAAGGTTGTATGATATGAGCTTCTGGGGTGGACAGGGAGTTGCTCACCTGCTGTAGCTGGGAAAAGCTCAATTTCCACTCTAGGTGCAGCATCTCCACCTTTGATCCAGGTGGCCTTTCTGTCTCATCAAGACCAATCATAGAAGACACTATCTTTTCAATGTCTGGAAAGTTCTCACTATGTTTCACCTTTACACGAAAAGCAGCCTTTTTAAAGGAAGGAGTGATCCTTAGTCTCACATCATCCTCACATCACCCCTAGAAATAAGGATGTGTACAACTGCCACAGTTAGCTGGCAAGCTGAAAAAAATCAGTGCTCAATTCTTCTGACCCCAGTCACAAAACCTCTGCTGACCTCCTGCCATTTATGGCTTCCTCCTCACCAGCATCTTTAAAGTTGCTTTTTTATTATGAAAATACTACAGAATACAGCTCAGCTCAAGATAAACACAGTGCAGTCAGGGGCACCTGTAGCTGTCACATCCCCACAGGCTGCAACACTGCCCTAGCACAGTTGCATCTCCCCAGCTTTGCTACCTCTTTTGCATGGGATGTCTCCTGCAAAATTGCCTGATAATTTGATAAGACAAGCAGGATTTCCCTGGTCGGCAGCAGTACAACTGCTGTGAGACTGACACCCACACCCCAGATGCCTTTCCAAGCCTTGACTTTGCCCTATTTATGTTTGTGTGCTGGAAAGGATCTCTGGGGTGAAAAAACCCATCACAGAGACATTGCAGCTGACCCTGCTGTGGTCAGCAGAGCTATTCCATGTGCATAGAGTGGGGTTGGATAACAATATCAGGCTGTCCAGATAAGGCATCGTTAAGGGAAAATAGAAAGAACAGCATGACTTCATTCTACAGCTCTGTGTCTCTTTATTTACAGGGGTTGTTGCTGCTTTTCTGCTTTGTCCCTGATGAAGAAACTCTTTCCATGAGAAATTGCACTTGTGCATTACCACCAATAGCCTTAGATTTGCAAGCTATGAGGATGTTCCTTTCCACGGTGACATCAGCCTTGTGATTGATTTTAGCACAGTCAGCTCCTGGTAATTGGAGGTACATCACTGCAACAGCCACAGGCACTCTGCACACTGCACAATGTTTAGCCTCCTCCTTGCAATAACAGGAGACATAGAGCCAAGTGTATAGACCTCTGCCACCACTATTACCACAAGTCTTGCAAACACCATCCCAGGTGTGGGAACCAAGAGCTGAGTGCCTAGCTGTGGTCATCCTGATGACCCCACTGTGCTTGGAGCTGTGGAGTCAAGGATGGCAGCCACAAGCACCAGCCTGTGCCAATATGTGTTCACCTGGGTACCAATACCTGCCATGAAAAGCAGACTGAGAGCACTTTGCAGAAGGTCAGTGCCTTTTTCACTCCCCTGTAAAGCATTCAGCTCTCCTCTGGACACTGTGTAAAGCTACCCTGCTGTTTCCAAGGTGATGCCTGGAGGTGAAGGCTGTCATATATTCTCTTACAGGTAGTAGCAGCTGGAGCTGAAGATAACCTTGGATGGGCCATTGTTTGAAAGTAAGTAGGAAAAAAGCTGGGAAAAAAGATCTATTTGTAATCATTTTTCAAAGGGAGATAAAAAAAGACTATTTTTTTACAAGACAGTGAGTGTTTTCTAATGCAGTTCAATTCCTTGCACTTAGACTGAGCCTTGTACCTACACTGTAAATGACAAAATATTTGATCCTCATTTAGCTCTGTCCTCTAAAGCAATGGTTATAAGTGTTGTTTGTGCCAGTGTTACATGTTCAGTTGCCTGAGGAAGACTCTGGTTTTAAAGTTTCTCACATTATAAATCAAAAGGTCTGTGTTCCTTTCCATGGGCTGGTAGTGGAAGAGCTTGCTGTGGATCCAGCACTTGGTAGGCTCCTCACTGCCTCTAGGACCTCCTGAAATCTTGAAGAACATTTCCAAACTTTACAATGTGTTTCTGTGATTTATTCTCCAGTTTTGCCACAAACCAAAACCCATAATCATTTTAAGCTTCATTTACCCTCACTGGAGACTTTCTGCTGAGCTTCTTCAGCTCAAAACTTGGTAACACCCTGTGGCTTTGCAAGCAGCTGATTCCTGGTTTAACAGATGCATTTCAGTCTGTGTCCTAAGAAAACAAACAGAAAGTTTGCCCCAGAAGGTGGTGGTCTCGGTTTTTGTTTTCCTTCTGGTGATTCTGTGGGGAAACTGTAAACATATACTGTACATTCTTGGGTGGAACTGGCATTTCTTCAGAACATTAACAGTTGTTCTTGAAGGGTAGTCTCTGACATCCAGCCAGCTCAGACCAACACCTCAACCAGGCTGCTGTCTGCCTCCACGCAGTCAATGCTAAATGTTTTAAAGCAAAATTGATAAAGTCAGCCCCTGGCTTTGAATGTCAACAGTTTAGAACACTCTTTCCCACAGCAGTTTTGCCTAGTCCCATAGAGTTCAAAATGAAATTAATGGCTGGGAGAGGGCAAGCAGCAGCACAGCACAAACATTTAAACTGCTGTCATCAGCCCACTGAGTCGAGCTGGAGGCCAGAACAAGGCAAGACCAGTCCCAGCCTCACCAAGAACCTTCTGAAGTCCAGAAAACTGGGAAGGAAGATGATAGACAGAGTTGAAGAGAGACCTGGTCACCTCCTTCCTCCAGTCCTCACTAGGAATGTAACATGGGACATGCAACTGAGCGTTCACTGAGCTGGAGGTCTTCTCAGTCTGGGGCTCTGATGCGCTTTTGACCTGTGGAGTCTGAACTAGTGTCTGTTGCTGTTCAGACAGCAAAAGGGTTGAGAAAGCCGTCTGCCACAGGAGCATTTTATTTTGATGCTGGAATGTTGCAGACAACAAATACATTTGCATCTCTGTGAGTTGGGTAGTTTATTCTTCTGCTCAGGCACAAACCCATGGGAACACAACCATTCCCATGGCAGGATTTTCTCTCCATTGACAAGACTGCAGGGAGCTCTTCTGCCGAATGACCTCTATTAAAAAGGAAAGACCAAGGCAAATTCAGCTTTGAAGGATTACCTCTGTTAGTACTGCTTAGCCTGGCACAGAGTGGAGACCACACAGCTCAGGGCTGGTATGCAGCAGGGTGGCAATTACATAAAAGCTGCTAGTGGCTGAGGTACAATGTCTGAGCATCAGTGTGTGCTGTCGCAACTGAGCACTGGAACAGGCTGCCCAGAGATTGCTGAGTCTGGTTATCTGAAGACATTCCAAACCTGCCTGGAGGTGGTCCTGTAGGTGATTGTGCTCTGACAGGGAGTTGGACTAAACAAACTTACCTACCATTCTGTGGTTCTGTGAAAACCTCTGCCTCCATGTCCACTGACAGCACTGTGTTAAGTCATGTATTTGTTATCTGTACCCAGAGAAATCAAGGTGTGGTGTGTTAGGGAAATAGCGGAAGTTTATTTTCCATGGAGAACAATGAAAGCCACATGCGAAATCCATACCACTGCTGCACTGTGCAAATCACAGGTTGTAAATCTGGAGGGCAGAGGTGCCCTGAATTATGATACAGGCACCAGTTCAGCAGCATTCAGTCAGCCTCACCTCCATTCCAGGAAAGGTGAAAAAACAACTTGTCCCAGATGCTGTCTCCAGACACATCAGGGACAAGAGGGTCATTAGGGACAGTTAACACAACTTCACCAAAGGGAAGTCATACATGACCAACCTGATAGCCTTTTATGAGGACATAACCAGGTAGATAGATGATGGCAGAGCAGTGGATGTGGTCTGTCTTGACTTCA
>VZRI01007394.1:11387-26150 GCA_013397515.1 Upupa epops
GGCTCCTCACTGCCTCTAGGACCTCCTGAAATCTTGAAGAACATTTCCAAACTTTACAATGTGTTTCTGTGATTTATTCTCCAGTTTTGCCACAAACCAAAACCCATAATCATTTTAAGCTTCATTTACCCTCACTGGAGACTTTCTGCTGAGCTTCTTCAGCTCAAAACTTGGTAACACCCTGTGGCTTTGCAAGCAGCTGATTCCTGGTTTAACAGATGCATTTCAGTCTGTGTCCTAAGAAAACAAACAGAAAGTTTGCCCCAGAAGGTGGTGGTCTCGGTTTTTGTTTTCCTTCTGGTGATTCTGTGGGGAAACTGTAAACATATACTGTACATTCTTGGGTGGAACTGGCATTTCTTTAGAACATTAACAGTTGTTCTTGAAGGGTAGTCTCTGACATCCAGCCAGCTCAGACCAACACCTCAACCAGGCTGCTGTCTGCCTCCACGCAGTCAATGCTAAATGTTTTAAAGCAAAATTGATAAAGTCAGCCCCTGGCTTTGAATGTCAACAGTTTAGAACACTCTTTCCCACAGCAGTTTTGCCTAGTCCCATAGAGTTCAAAATGAAATTAATGGCTGGGAGAGGGCAAGCAGCAGCACAGCACAAACATTTAAACTGCTGTCATCAGCCCACTGAGTCGAGCTGGAGGCCAGAACAAGGCAAGACCAGTCCCAGCCTCACCAAGAACCTTCTGAAGTCCAGAAAACTGGGAAGGAAGATGATAGACAGAGTTGAAGAGAGACCTGGTCACCTCCTTCCTCCAGTCCTCACTAGGAATGTAACATGGGACATGCAACTGAGCGTTCACTGAGCTGGAGGTCTTCTCAGTCTGGGGCTCTGATGCGCTTTTGACCGGTGGAGTCTGAACTAGTGTCTGTTGCTGTTCAGACAGCAAAAGGGTTGAGAAAGCCGTCTGCCACAGGAGCATTTTATTTTGATGCTGGAATGTTGCAGACAACAAATACATTTGCATCTCTGTGAGTTGGGTAGTTTATTCTTCTGCTCAGGCACAAACCCATGGGAACACAACCATTCCCATGGCAGGATTTTCTCTCCATTGACAAGACTGCAGGGAGCTCTTCTGCCGAATGACCTCTATTAAAAAGGAAAGACCAAGGCAAATTCAGCTTTGAAGGATTACCTCTGTTAGTACTGCTTAGCCTGGCACAGAGTGGAGACCACACAGCTCAGGGCTGGTATGCAGCAGGGTGGCAATTACATAAAAGCTGCTAGTGGCTGAGGTACAATGTCTGAGCATCAGTGTGTGCTGTCGCAACTGAGCACTGGAACAGGCTGCCCAGAGATTGCTGAGTCTGGTTATCTGAAGACATTCCAAACCTGCCCGGAGGTGGTCCTGTAGGTGATTGTGCTCTGACAGGGAGTTGGACTAAACAAACTTACCTACCATTCTGTGGTTCTGTGAAAACCTCTGCCTCCATGTCCACTGACAGCACTGTGTTAAGTCATGTATTTGTTATCTGTACCCAGAGAAATCAAGGTGTGGTGTGTTAGGGAAATAGCGGAAGTTTATTTTCCATGGAGAACAATGAAAGCCACATGCGAAATCCATACCACTGCTGCACTGTGCAAATCACAGGTTGTAAATCTGGAGGGCAGAGGTGCCCTGAATTATGATACAGGCACCAGTTCAGCAGCATTCAGTCAGCCTCACCTCCATTCCAGGAAAGGTGAAAAAACAACTTGTCCCAGATGCTGTCTCCAGACACATCAGGGACAAGAGGGTCATTAGGGACAGTTAACACAACTTCACCAAAGGGAAGTCATACATGACCAACCTGATAGCCTTTTATGAGGACATAACCAGGTAGATAGATGATGGCAGAGCAGTGGATGTGGTCTGTCTTGACTTCAGTAAAACATTTGACACAGTCTCACATAGCATCCTCACAGCCAAACAGAGGAAGTGTGGTCTGGGCAATCAGGTAGTGAGTTGGAACTGGCTTCAGGATAGAAGTCAGAGAGTAGTGGTCAATTGAACAGAGTCTAGTTGGAGGCCTGGATCTAGTGGAGTCCTCCAAGAGTTGTGTTGTATTATGCGCATGCGGGCTTGCGGGATGCGGGATGTGACGCGATAGGTCCTCTATTCTACTACATCAGTAAGAAAGGGGCGTACACGAAGGGCATGGGGTATATAAGTGTACGCCACATGGTAATAAACGCCATTTGCTGTTCATCATATTGGTGTACACCTCTGTGATTGGCCAAATTAGTCACAGTCTCCCAGAGGAAAGCGAACAGATCATGTAATGTTCACTGCAACAGGGTTGGTACTGGGTTCAGGACATACTCATTAATGGCTTGAGTGAATAAAGTGCTCTGTCAGCAAGTTTGCTGATGACACCAAGCTCGGAGGAGTGGCTGACACCCCAGCAGACTGTGCTGCCATTCAGCAGGACCTAGACAAGCTGGAGAATTGGGCAGAAAGAAATTGAATGAGGTACAACAAGGGTAGAGTCTTGCATCTGGGCAAGAACAACCCCATGGACCAGTATAGGTTGGGGACTGACCTGTTGGAGAGCAGTGTAGGAGAAAGGGACCTGGGAGGTCCTAGTGGACAGCAGGATGACCATGAGCAGCAATGTGCTCTTGTGGCCAAGAAGGCTGATGACATCCTGGGGTGGATTAGAAGGGGTGTGGTTAGTAGATTGAGAGAGGTTCTCCTCCCCTCTACTCTGCCCTGGTGAGACCCCATCTGGAGTACTGTGTCCAGTTCTGGGCCCATCAGTTCAAGAAGGACACAGAGCTGCTGCAGGGTGTCCAGTACAGAGCCACAAAGATCATTAAGGGAGTGAAACATCTCCCTTATGAGGAAAGGCTGAGGAAGATGGGTCACTTTAACTTGGAAAAAAGGAGACTGAGGGGTGGCCTCATTAATGTTTACAAATATGTAAAGAGAGGGTGTCAGGAGCAAGAAGCCAGGCTTTTCTCAGTGGCATCCAATGATAGGACAAGGGGCAATGGGTGTAAGCTGGAACAGAAGAGGTTCCACATAAATATAAGAAGAAAATCCTTCACAGTGAGGGTGGCAGAGCATTGGAACAGGCTGCCCAGGGGAAATGTGGAGTCTCCTCCTGAGGACACATTTAAAACTTGCCTGGACATGTTCCTGTGCTACTTGATCTAGGCGATCTTGCTCTGGCAGGGGGATTGGACTAGATGATCTTTCAAGGTCCTTTCTGATCTCTAACATTCTGTGATTTTGTGTAAAAAGTCACTGGTGGATTACAGAGTTATATGGTTATTCTAACGCATGGTGAGCACCGGGGAGCACTAAAGTTGTTTCAAAACTTGATGTTTGTGTGTGTTCATGAAAGATATGCCTGTTTAATCTGCCTCTGTAATAGTGAATTTGTGCAACATGCTTGTGGCTATTGATTTATTATAATTCTTTGAAGTGCATTCAGAGTTTGCAACAAGGTGCAAGGTAAAGCAAAAGTAGCTGCAGAAAGCAAAGGCTGCATTTCCCTGGATACAGTCCCTCTCCCCAGCCTGGGTATTTCACACATCATCGCAGGCTGTGCTTGTACAGCAGTGATGGGAGTGAGATGACTCTCTGCCCCATTCCTGGAGGCTGTTGCTGTTGCTGCTCTACCTTTGGCACCCAGATGCCCACCCAGGAATAAGTTGTGCATCTGTATCACTAGGCAGCATGAGTGAGACCACAGCCCAAATACTGGGTTCTATTCTGGGCCCCTAACGACAAGAAGGACATTTGAGATGCTGGAGCAGGTCCAACAGAAACAAAGATGGTGAAGGGTCTGGAGAAGAAGCCTTATGAGGAGCAGCTGAAGATACTGGGATTATTCAGTCTAAAGAAAAGGAGTCTCACGGAGATCTTAACTCTGTCTACAACTACCCAAAAGGAAGCTGTAGCAAGGTGGGTGTCAGTCTCTTCAAGCAAGAAACAAGTCATAGAAAGGACACCAGGGGAGGTTCAGATTAGGTGTTAGAAAACATTTCTTCACTGAAAGGGTTGTCAAGCATTGGAACAGGCTCCCCAGGACAGTAGTGGAGTTCCATGGTTGGGGTTGCAATTTATCAGTGCATGTGGCAGTGCTCAGTTAACAATTGGACTCTATGCTCTTAAATGTCTTTTCCAATCTGAATGATTCTATGATTCTGACATTTTGTCGCTTTTCTCAAAGAGCCAGTATGTTGGCTGCCTCTAGCATAAATCACCAACCAAACCTAAGGGTTCTAGGTGAAACTGTGTCTGAACCTAGACACATTAGTCCTGACCTATCAATCCTCTGAGGCTTTGGATTCCTTTAACCAGAGCAGATCTATATCTGCAGACAGATGCTCCAGCTGAGTTGCTAGGAAATTCATCATCTGTGCCCTCTGCTTCTGGGAGCACAGAGCCTCAGAGTGCTGGTGGAGTAGCTGTCAGGAAGGCCCATGTGCCCAGACCAGGGTCTGGCTAGATGCACATCCACACTGAGTCTGGTGCTTTAAATGAGCGCAGATTATTAATTGTATTATGCAGAGCATGTGCTTACATTACAGCTATCTGAGTTTACATCCTTTAGTCCAGGAAGTCTTCACAGCATGGGATTTTGGCATTGGTGCGTCTCAAGGGGGAATGTTGGACACACGAATTGTGTTAACCTTGAGGAAAGGAGAACAAGGGAGCATTTCCTTAAAAAGAAGAAAGCAAGCTGTCATGAAAAGAAGAAAGCAAGCTTCACAACCTCACAGCAGTTCCAACAAACTGTTTCAGTGATGCAAAAAAATCACAGCATGCTGAAATGGTTAATGTTAGTATTTGAAAGCTTCATTTTTACACAGACCATTACAAATTAAAGTTTCTAAAATTGTTTCTGTCATTCAGCAAAAAAATGAGAAAATATGTTTCAGTGATCTGTTCTCTATTTTTGTTGAGGCGGCAATGGAAGAGCATACTTATGCAGCTCATACTCACCAGGCAGCATGAGGAATGGGACAGTGACTCTGAGCAGTTAGCAGTCACTGATGACAGTGACCAAGTCTTAAGGCAGTATAAAGGATTCAGAACAAGGGATTTCAAGGAAAATAAGATGGTGTCCGTCCATCAGAGAGTCCAACTGTCTGCATAAGGAATGAGAATATTTTGCCACACATGTTTGTTCTCAGCTCAGGCAAAACCATGGCTGTTTATGACTTTCAGGAACTATGTTACTTTTCAGTTAATCCCACCTACAGCTGAATGGAGAAGTCCATTTCACATGTGTAAATCAAATTGAATGACCATGTAAAAACAACCAAAGGGCTTTGCTGAATACCCGTCACTTGTAAGGAGTGATACTCATGGGAAAAATACTGAGCTCTCCTCTGAAACCCATCCTCCGCCACTGTCCACCCCACTGACATCACACTGGACCTTCAATTTCCCCATCTCTAACCAGTGTGTGGAGGGGCAGTTCTTCTGTGTTCTTCTGGCAGTTTTCAGTTCACCTGATTCTCCAGCCTGGGCAAGGGCTGCCTGCACGGTTTGAAGTGACCCTGTCACCTCCTCAGGTTCTTCCCACAACAAGGACATCTCCTCCAGCAAAGCACTGAGCATTCTGGGGTAGAAAGCTGCAGATGCACCTGGCAGAGCAACTCGGCATGGGGGACAATGGTAGACTGAAGCACTACTGGTGGTTAGCAAGGGAGGAAAACACAGACACACATTTTAGTTAAGAATATAGACCTTTTTTCCTTAACCTTTTAGGGTCTTGAAACTTTGACGGGATCAGTTTGCAAACTCTAAGGAGGGCAATAGAGAGGTGGGAGCACTTCCCCCTCTGGTGGAGGTGCATGGAACAGACACAAGCCAGCAGCACCTGGCGGTGGTCACGACTTGGGCTGACAGAGCACAATTACCTGAACTGGCATTTCTCCAGGGCTCTAGGATTGACAATCAGGTTCTCACAAGAAGTGTCAGGAAACTTATTACCTTCCCATAAACACTCAACAACATTTTAGTGAGTTAATTTATTTTCCTCTCCTCCTCTCTTCTTTGCCAATTTGCATTATCAGTTGCTAAATATATTACAGCACATTTCACCCCGATTCACCTCTTCAAAGACCTCCCTGTAGCAATTTCATAAGTAATGAAATTCACTACCTGATCTTATAACTCCAGCTCACATTGTCAACCACAGGAATTTTATTTCAGTTGAATCACCACACTTGTGAAAGTTAATATCCATTATTTTCCTCTCATAGACTTTCTCCTGCTCTACAGCAGCAGAAAGAAAGTGTTTAAGTTCAGCTGGAACCATTAGATGGAGGTCTGTGTAACGGAGATGTGCCGATGATGCCCATTAATCTCTCCAGTAGAGCTGAGTTCATTTGGACTATATGAGATTTGACTTTGCTCTCCTCCAATTTAAGACACGTTTTCTTTTGCTGCATGGATCCTAGAGCAATCAACCAATTATCAGTAAAGCAAATCTGGCCTCTTACCTCCAGGAACAGAGGTCCTCAGATCCTTGCTGTCCCATGGGCAAGCAATGCTGTGGCAAGTACCACAGCACCAGTAACTGCTTTCTGTCACTAGCAGATCTGTAGGATACCAGCACCTTGTACCACAGACACCTTCAAGAAGTCCCAGGTGTCTTGCCTACTCAGCATGAAGCTGCTTTCCTGCACTGAGACACTTTTGCGGTACCAGTTGGGGACATGTGAACCAACTCAGCACAGTTCTTGGAGAAAATAGCTGTCAAGGTGGTCTTACATTCTGAAGAGTCTGGCTTTTTCTCTCCAAGTAGTAGAGGCAATATTTTATGGTGCTGGCAAACCCTTGTCCTTCCACCAGGATGCAGAAAACTGCTTGTCTGGCTTTTGCTCCCCGGTAGATCTACACTGGCAGCACATCTGGCAAAGCCATTACTAGCTCACAGGTGGTCAAAACTCTGACCCACCAAGGCCAGGAAACAGCCTCAGAAGAAGGCACTGCTTCTCACCACTGCTGTCTTGCAGGATGCTCAGCTATGTGTTAGAGAAATTAATATGACGACAAAATAAATATTAATTAAAATCAGCACAAATGGAAATAAATCTGGAATAGGAAGACAGGAATTCCTCTCTGGGCCCAACAGAGACACTCACAAAGCCCCACATGCTAAGGTGTGGGGAAGTCAGCATGAGCTGCATGTTCCAGTACCAGTGTCCTGCTCTGGGCTATCAATTATAAATAAAAATTAATTTTGAGAAAATACTCAGCTCTTCAGGAAAAATATGTTTCTTTGCAAGTATGCTGGCTTTGGCCAGCTCTTCACTGATTTACTTTCTTTGCAGCTATTTTTATAATTCTTTTCTTCAGCAAGAGGCTGGAGGTTCTTCTCCTGAATCAGCAGAGTTTGCAACAAAGAGGGGCAGCATTAAGAGCATGAGTCACCACTATGTTGTGAGGTTACCAACATCACGTCTTCTTGGGGCTTGCACCAGACTGCTCAAGTAGTATAAGATACTTCCAGAGTCTGGGGAAACTCCCAGCATGGTCCCAGCAGCCAACCCTGCTGTGTTTAGTGCTAAATTCAAACAGTCCCTCTCTGAGTTGTATCATTCTGCTATTTGTCCGTCCACCCCTGTGCTGGCCAGGCATTTCTCCTCTCATCTCACAGGTAAGACACAAGATACAGCATCAGTGTGATGCCTGGCTCACAGCTGAATCCTGAAGAAAAGTAAGAACCACAGGGCAATGGGTGCAAGCTGGGACAGAGGAGGTCCCCTATAAATATCGGAAGGAACTTCTTCTCAGTGAGGATAACGGAGCTTTGGAACAGGCTGCCCAGGGGGTTGTGGCGTCTCCTCTGGAGATGTTCAAGACCTGCCTGGATGTGTTCCTGTGCGACTTGGTCTAGGTGATCCTGCTGTGGCAGGGAGATTGAACTAGATGATCTTTTGAGGTCCCTTCCAATCCCTAATGATTCTATGATTCCCTCCCATTCTGGGCTGTTACTGCAATATACTAAATACTTGTGTTAAATCCTCTGAACAGTTCCCTTGTCAGGCTGAATGAGTCAGCCTGCTTTCATGCATCTCACCAACGTCCCTAATTACCCCCATTGGCTTTCTCTGAATTTTGTCAGTAGGCAGCTTAAACAGGAATTGCCAGCTCTATCATCTGCCTGAATAGCAAGGGCTTAATAATTGTAGGTATAATTATTCACACCACTGGCAGAATTTGCTATTCACCACCAATTCCTTCAAATTACTGAAGGCATAAAGCACAAATAAGATAGATAGCAACACAGCAATTTCTAATCAATTTTCATTACTGTCGTTTAATGAACAAAATCTTCAACCCAGTATCACAGGGTTGTGCCCCCACTTTGTTACAGCATAAAAAGAAAGCCGATGTGGATGCTAGACTGCATCACCAAGGGTATCACAAGTAGAGATAAAGAAGTTGTTACCCCACTGTTCTCAGCACTTGCTAGGCCACATCTGGAACACTGTGTGCAGTTTTGGTCTTGCTGTGCAAAGAAAATGTGAGCAGGTCCAGAGAAGGGCCACAAAGATGATTGAAAGTCTGTGAAGCTGTCAGGTGAGGAAAAGCTTAGACAACAGGGTGTGCTCAGCCTTAGGAAGGATTGAGGGACACCTTATCACCATGGCCCTGCTATTTAAAGGGTGGCTACAAAGAAGATGGGAACTTCCTTTTTACAAGGAGTCACACAGAAAAGATAGGGATACAAGTTACTCCTGGGGAGATTCTGATTGCACACAAGGAATAATTTCACAATGACAACAAGCAGCCATCGGAATAATCTCCCCAGGGAAGTTGGAGTCCCCAGCACTGGACACCTTTAAGATTCAGATGAACAGGGTGCTGGGCCAGCTTATCTAGGCCAAGCTTTTGCCAAGAAAAGTTGGACCTTGATGTCCCTTCCAACCTGGTATTCCACCATTCTGTGATACAAAATATAAAGCTAATGGTGGGTTACATGCACACAAGCTTTGGATTTTGGTTAGAAGCACTAGCTCCAGACCTTTGCCAGGGCATGTGTCCACACCAACAGTGCAGCACCAACCAAGACAACATTTCCACACCTTGTTTTTTTCATGTGTTTTGATTATTCCCACAGCCACAGAATTGGTATACAAGGCAAAAAACCCAAAGGATCAGCATGAAATTAAATCCCTCTTGCACTGCCAAATCTTCCTATCCGTGAGGTCAGTGCATGCAGGGGGACATTTCCTAGATGTTTTTCACCCGTCTCCAGGAGAACTCTGGCAGCAGAGTTCACATCCCCAAGTTTCTTTCATAGTGTCCAGGGTGATGCAGCTGCATGAAGTATGAGCAACATAACCTGGGGAGAGTGAAGGGAGGAGGCTTTGAAATGAAGGCTCTGCCTGGCTTCATGCCTGGGAAGCAGGCAGCGTTTCTTGAGTCTCCAGCTTCCAGCACCACTCAGATTGCTCATCACTGCTCCTCTTAGACACAGGCATAGGAGATGATTTTCTGGTCCTGCAGGCAGCCAGAGAGATTTATGGAACTGGGTGATTGTTGCTGGTCAAATAAAAATAATCATCAAAATTGTATTTATGGTCCAAGAACCTCCAGCTGGAAGTCCCTTTTCTTCCTGAGTGATGATGGCAGCCACACTGCTGGGCAGCACTGTTTTCCTGTGGTGCTCTCTGCTTTCAAAGGCAAGATGTGTGAGAAAGTAAAAATAAAGAGAAGACTGGATGGCAAACCTAACAAACTTTCTCTATTACAGAGAGCCCTCAGTATGACAAAAGCACTTTAAATATATTTTAGCCAGAACTGTCAGAAAACCAGTCTTTTACAAATGATTCTTCTAATTAGCTCTTCACAATTCATGAGGGCTCACATTGAGCAGACAGCTCTGGGCCCCAGTGCTCCCACAGCCCCACGCTCAGTTTGCTCAGCTAAGGGGTACTAATGCTTCAATATGCAGCAGGCATTTTCTTAAACCTTGAAAGACTTAAATTATAACCATCCTATAATTTGGCAGGTTAGAGAAGGAACTTCTAAGGAGCCTTGTGAAAGGAATGACTTAAACCTTCACCCGAGGCTATTTTTAAAATTCATTTATCTGCACTCCAGTGAGAAGGAAGGCACAAATATATGCATGATCCATGTCTGCAATTTTGATTGCTGAATTAGGTAGAAATAAGCTATGAACTTTGGAGCTATTAATATATGAATTGGAAATGGTGTAGGAACATTGGTCACCGAAATAGCCGCAGCCTCATACCCTTCCTTCACAGAGCAAGAACTGGAGTGAGATTTATAGAGGCACTTCTGGCAAATGTAAGAAGCAGTAGCATACCAGCTTCTTGTAGCAGTTTTAATGCCTAATTTACATGCTCCTTCCACTGCAATGTGTGCACTTCTAATCACCCTAATTACAAAGTGCCCACCTGTCAGGATGCTGTAAATCAAGACAATGCTAAACAAGCTACACAGCAGCTTGCATAGAAAATAATGCCACTCCATCTACCCCCTCCCACAGAGCCATGAGGCACTGGTGCTCTATGTCCCTGCCATCGGGAGCAGTGTCAACTCATGCAGCACAGGCAGGCCCTCACCCCACTTGAGATCTTCACAGGAGACTATTTAATCCAGCACCTTCAGCTGCTCTAGAGAACTAGAGGGGTTACTTCCACTCTGGTGCTGCCTAAAGGAAACAAAGGGAAAACTACTGCTAGTGGAAGCAGAGGTTCACCACCTTTCCCAGGAAGCAAGCAGATCCCTTATTTATATATTTTGTTCTCTTCCATATGAATAATTGAAATGTGTTTAGAATGGACGTCTGCAATGGCTGTGTAACAGAGCTCAGACAATTAATCCCTTCACATTGGTTACCTCTATATTCAATCAATATCATAACCTGTGATTTTTCTATGTAATGCTATCAATGTTAATGTCTTGTTCGTGCAATTTGAAAAAGGAAACAAGGCTAGAAATAAGCAGTTCCCCATTCACACGTCTATTCATAATCTATCTGTGTTTAACTGTCTTGCCTAAAACCTTAAGGGAACATCAAATCTGGAACGGTCTGTGGTAACAGACTTACAAGTAGGAAATAGCAGACTTACTAGTTGGAAGTAGCAGACTTACAGGTGGGAAGTAAGGTTTTCACTTTCATGTTATTGCTGTGATAAAGGGCTTTGCTGAGTGAAACATGCTGCAACTATTCAATCTACTTTTTAAACAGTATTGGAGAGCTCCATGTCATTCCTAATAAAACCAGTTGACTACATTGTGTGTCACATGGAGCCGTCTCTGAAGTGTCATGGCAGGGTAAAGAACATTTGTACCGAATCTGGGGACACAGGACAGGAGACTCTCCTTTGGTATGGATGGCAAATCATAGAATCATAGAATCATGAAGGATCAGAAGGGACCTCGGAAGATCATCTAGTCCAATCCCCCGTCACAGCAGGACCACCTAGACCAAGTCACACAGGAATAGATCCAGGCGAGTTCCAAAGCTCCATTGCCCTCACTGGGAAGAAGTTCCATCTGATATTTACAGGGAACCTCCTATGTTCCAAATTGCACCCATTGTCCTATCACCAGATGACTTTGAGAAGAGCCTGGCTCCGTCCTCCTGACACCCACCCCTCACATATTTATAGACATTAATGAGGTCACCCCTCAGCCTTCTCTTCTCCAAGCTTAAGAGACCCAGCTCCCTCAGCCTTTCCTCATAAGGGAGATGTTCTAATTCCTCCATCATCTTCGTTGCTCTACACTGCACACCCTCCAGCAGCTCTGTGTCCTTCCTGAACTGAGGTGCCCAGAACTGGACACAATACTCCAGATGCAGTCTCACTAGTGCAGAGTAGAGGAGGAGAACCACCTCTCTCCTGCTAACCACCCCCCTTCTGATTCCCTGATTCCCTGATTCCCCTCTCTTGACCACAAGAAAACACAGTGGGCTTATAGCTGTCCTGCTGTCTACTGGGACCCTCAGGTCCCTTTCTCCTACACTGCTCTCTAACAGGTCAGTCCCCAACCTATCCTGGTACCTAGGGTTGTTGTTGCCCAGATGNAAGAGGACTGGTCCCAGTACTGATCCTTGGGGGACCCCACTAGATTCAGGCCTCCAACTAGACTCTGTCCCACTGACCACTACTCTGTGTACTGTCCTGCAGCCAGTTCGCAATCCACCTCACTACCCAATCATCCAGTCCACACTGCCTCAGTTTGTCCAAGAGGATGCTCTGTGAGACAGTGTCAAATGCCTTACTGAAGTCTAGATAAACCACATCCAGTGCTCTGCCATCATCTATCCACCTGGTTATGCCCTCATAAAAGGCTATCAGGTTGGTCAAGCATGACTTCCCCTTGGTGAAGCCATACTGACTGTCCCTAATGACCCTCTTGTTCCTGATGTGTCTAGAGACAGCATCCAGGACAAATTTTTTCACCACCTTTCCTGGGAAAGGCTCTACAGTTACCTGGGTCCTCTTACCATTTTTGGAGTGACATTTGCTAACCTCCAGTCTCTAGGCACCTTTCCTGATCCCCATGACTTAGAAAAGATGACGGAGAGTGGCTTAGCAATGACTTCCATCGTCTCCCTTAGTACGTGCTTTTGCATCCCATCAGGGCCCATGGATTTATGGGCATCCAATTTGCTCAACGCATCTCTAACCTAGTCCTCATCAACCAAGTCAGGCTCCTCTTTTGCCTCGACTTCCTCTGGAGCCTCAGCATCTCACATATACAAAGCTTATTGTCAATTGTGATCAGTGCCTGACTTCATATTATAGCTGCTGCATGAACAAGTAAAAAAGGGAGAACTCTAGTGTTAAATTACATGTGTGAAACTAGAGGTAGATCATCTACCTATGTAGGAGAATGTTTATCGCACTGAATAAACCCAGCATCCCCCACACAATAGTGTTACAGGACCATGCTGCAAGGGCTCCCTGAAGGGCTGGGACACAACTAATGACAAACTTGTAATTATAATCATAGAACCATCAGGGATCAAAAGGGACCTCGAAAGATCATCCAGTTCAATCACAGCATGACACCCTGACCAGGTCCAGGTGGGTTTAAAACCTATCTAGAAAAGGAGACTCCACAAACCCCCAGACAGTCCCTTCCAGTGCCCCATCTCCCTCCCTGTGTAGAAGTTACAGAATCGATCAGGGTTGGAAGGGACCCGAGGATCATCCAGTTCCAACCCCCTGCCATGGGCAGGAACACCCCACCCTAGATCAGGCTGGCCAGAGCCTCATCCAGCCTGGCCTATAGACACCTCCAGGGACGGGGCCCCAACCGCCTCCCTGAGCAACGCATTCCGGGCTCTCACCACTCTCACAGTAAAGAACTTCCTCCTCACATCAAGTCTAAATCTCCCCCATCTCCAGCTTTGCTCCATTCCCCCTAGTCCTGTCACTACCTGATAGCCTAAAAAGCCCCTCCCCAGCTTTTTTGTAGCCCCCTTCAGATACTGGAAGGCCACAATAAGGTCACCTCAGAGCTTCCTCTTCTCCAACCAAACAGCCCCAACTTTCTCAGTCTGGCCTGAGAGAGGTGCTCCAGCCCTCTGATCATCCTCACGGCCCTCCTCTGGACTCGCTCCAGCATGTCCACATCCTTCTTGTAATAGGGGCTCCATAACTGGAGAGAGTACTCCAGGCAGAGTGTCACCAGAGTGGAGTAGAGGGGGAGAATCAGCCCCCTCAACCTGCTGGCCACACTTCTCCTGATGCAGCCCAGGATCTGGTTGGCCTTCTGGGCCGCAGGAGCACACTGCTGGCTCATGCTGAGCTTTTTGTCCACAAACACCCCCAAGTCCCACTGCCCAGCTTGTATCTAATTAAGTTTTCAATTAATAGTGGATCAAAAAGAGTGCTCAACAAAATATCTAAGCTGGATTTTTTTTCAGGGCAGATTTCAGTTTATTTAAGGAATTGATCAGGAAAGTTCCTTGGGAGGCAGCCCTTTACAAAAAAAAGGGGTTCAGGAGAGCTGGGTATACTAAGGAATATAGGTATAGGAATATACTAAGGTATATTAAGGAAAACCCCTAGATCACCCAGAAACCTCAATAAGAGTGCTCGGGGCTCAGCTGTGTCTCCCAAGTTCCAATGCTTAGTTTGCTGCTATCAATAGTGGCAGCTGTGTTGACTCCCAGTTCATCATGCTCCATGTTTAGATGCTAAGTAGCACGCAAGTCCCTTTCTGACACAACTTTAAGTGGCAACTGGATCACATCTCTCTCCTGGGCTGGCTCTCTTCTCAGCACTTCTTACCCTTTCCCCAGCACACTGCTTCATACGCTCTGCCACGCCTTAAAGAGCCCTCCCTGACACTGGATTCTGGGCTCCCCCTACTCCTGCACCCCCCCCCATATACATCTCCCCTAACAACCAGCCTTGAGCAAGACCGTAGCCTGTCATCCCACCAGCGCCCCCCCTCCCAGGCAGCCCCTTCCTCCTTTTCCCCAGGCAACACCCTACTGGTCTGAGAAACTAGATTTGGGAATATAGGAATTTTTCCCCCCAAAACCAGTTAAGGACAGTGTGAGATTAAAGGAACAAGTGCTGCTCAATCAACCAAATCAATAGTTTTATTTCCACCTGTTAATGGATCTGTTTGCCTACCAGCAGAGTCCAGAGATGGGACAGACAGAGCGGATACAATTAAATACAGGAATGGAACTCTACAAGACGACATACATTTACGTAATGAGAAAATCTTTATATTATCTATCAGTTCTTGCCAATGTGAAACATCACATGAACTCAAACATCTTAAAGTTTCACCCCCCCCGA
>VZRI01007394.1:26166-57928 GCA_013397515.1 Upupa epops
CCCCCCCCCGGCCCGCTAAAAATGCGGGTAATGGAAATTAGCATTTTTCTGTGTACTGAGACATAAAATTCCTTCTGAGATGCACACAATGTGTGGCAATTCACAGGGTAAGCAAAAGCTAGAAACTTTCCCGTTAAATATTTCATAGTTTGTGATATCTAAATTTCAATTGGGTCTATTTATGGAGACAAGCAATAAAGTGATATTTACAGGGAGGGAGCTGTGCAAAGGCATTTCAGGCTATGGCTAGTACACTGTGAAAGACGTGTGGATACCTAACCCACCCTCATCCCCAGAGATCATCTTTTAGGTCCTCTTCTTACCATCTGCTCTCAGACAAAAGCCACCCAAGGAAAACTGACCATTTTCTAAAAGTTTTTTTCCTTCCCTCCCCCCCCTTGTTAAGCTGCTGGGAAAAAGCTGTTCCTGCAGCACTGAATTACCTTGACAGGTTCATGGTTGGACTACTTCTCATGTAGCTGTGAAGGCTGTAAGCAATCTTTAGAACTGTTTCACCAGTTATCCACTTTTTGGGACACAAAAGTCAGCCCCTGTTGCCACCACACTATCCTAAGCCTGCTGTAGTCCTTGCTTGTAGTCTGTGTCACCCACTGGGGCACACAGTAACTAAACGTCTAACACCTGAGCAGCTGCTGGACTGCCATGCCACAGAAGCTGCATATTCCTGACAACAGTACTGAATCGAAGCTCTTCCAGCCTGGGTGGAAAAGGTGCTGTGCTTTAGCCTGTACAGAACAAACTCAAGTTTGTATCACCACATCCTGAAACATCCTAATTAAAAAAAAAACAACACTTGACTTTGGGGGTGCAATCTTCAATACCAAACTTGAGGCAGCTAATTAAAGAGCTGATTTAGTTAAAGGCTTCCTACAGGACCCTAGGAGAGCTCAGCAAAGACATGCTACCTCATCTGCATTTCATTACTCTAATCCTGTATTCCAGCAGCTCATCTGAGATTTCACATTCCAGATGTGCAGATTTCAGGTTGAGAACATACTTGTCACTCTGTCCAAGGAACAAAAGAAAACAACCCAAAAAACACCCAGACAAAGGATGCCTTTCACAAACATATGAGGCAATTTGTCTCTGTACTCCCGGTCTCATGGAGTTCCAAAGCACATGTTCAAGCTTTTTGCTTAAAGCACCCAACGCTGGCTAACAGCAGGTGATTCTGTTTATTGCATGACCTTGGTCATCAATATAAGACTGAATTCTGATAAAACGATCCACCTTTACAGAACTTACTCCACTTGGACCAAGTCTGTATAACAGAAAGCAAAACAGTTGATGAGCTTCTTACAGGGTCAAACTCAAACTGTAACAAAATGGCAGATTGCTCAGCTGAAAGGCAACTATTCCTTAACTGTATGCAACCAAAATATTCCAGCCCCTCTTAGCTAGGCTGCAAAAATGGAAACATATGAGCTGCTTTCCTTCTGATGCAGGCTGCTGGTTGAGTTTGGAGACAGTCCTCAGTCTAACATTAAAACCAGGGACACAGCAAGAAGCAGCTTGGTCCATTAAAAAGCTGTACAAGTTCTTCTCCAAAAAGAGTTTTATTTGGATGGGTCAACCACCTGCTGCTCTTTGAATCTTCAGAGCACTGAAAATATGACATTTCCCCCCCCAAATCCCAGAGTTGAGTCTCTCCTGAGAAATAACAGTTCTCATATATAGATGGGATGATATTGTCTGTGAGTGAGTTTCTTCCTGCAGGTTGGACAAGAGTTGGCATTCCGAAGGGAATCACGCAGGCACTGACTGCAGAAGACATGGCCACACTTAGTTGACACAATCAGTCGTCCACTTTGCACAATCTGGAAGAAAAACCACAGAAGATATTTGAAGTCAGGTATTTTAAGTACTGGATTTGTTACTGCTCATCTATTCACCCCAGTCAAATAGGCCTTGCAGTGTGTGGAATCAGTACATCGCTAGTATCGTAACAAGGAACCAAAAGTTCCTCCAGTGCTGCCTTAAGAGTTTCTCTCTCTCTGTACTCAACCAAGAAACAACTTGCAGTTACAAGCTAGTTCCACCTTCCACCGAAGGCCTGGACTTCAAGCTAACTCTCTGTAGCATCTCACATAACCCAGAGCTGCACAGCTCAGCTTCTGCCCCATTCTGCCTCTAACAGAAAAGAAACAGCTGAATCCTTACCTCTGAGTAGCCATCCATGCAAATCGGACAGCTAACAGTGCCAGATGGCCTTGTGGGAGACAGAACAAAAGCAGAAAGAACACATCCATTAATTTCACTATGCATTGAGGGTTACCAGTACATAAAACTCCATGTAATCCTTTAACAGCATAGATTAGCTATAAAGTAACTCACGTGAATGTACCTGCCTAGGGTTAACCTTCTTAGTTTGCTGCATTTAGTAAGTAATCAGATTGTCCTTTACCTAAAGGAAACAGTGTCTTGGTTTTCATTTGCAGGAAGATGCAGTTAGTTGTCCTGCTCTGCTGTCACAAGCAGCAGCAGCTGTCTCTAGTACTGTGCAGTGTGTGCACAGCTGTATGAATCTTCAACAGGTCATACATAAGAGTTTGTAACATAAGCAACCAGCTGTCCTTTGGAAACTATTCATTCTAGAAGAGAGAGGGGCTGTAAAATTAAAACATTCTTTTTTAATTTAGCAGCATCCCAGGCCAGTACCATATTCACACCAGAACTCCTTCCTTACTAAGCGCTTAAGTGCTTGTCTGGCTGCTTTGCTCATCTTCACAGGCTGTTCATGACATAAGCAGGATTTTTTAGTTCTTTCCAACTACTCTTGCTGCTCCTCTTGAAACTTGTTTTCATTTTTCTTTACTATAGATTTGTCTCTGTTGAGGTGGTTTATTTGTGTGTGTGTCTGCAGACCATGGAGA
Organism: Upupa epops; assembly: GCA_013397515.1. NCBI lineage: Eukaryota > Metazoa > Chordata > Aves > Bucerotiformes > Upupidae > Upupa > Upupa epops. The sequence goes on from VZRI01007394.1 coordinate 29,061, forward strand.
TGTAAATCAAGACACACTTTCAGGTATCTGACCCAAACCATAAGATTGCAATCGCACACAGAAACAAATCTGAGCTTCATGACATACATAGGACAGAACAAAACCTGTCCATAACAGTATTATCTCCACCATCCCCATGCAAGTAATGCCCTGGGAAGAATGGTTACCAGTCCAAGACAAAGTATCAGTTAATCAGCAGTATAAGAAAAGCCAAATTCAATGCTTGGTAAGTGATAAGACATACATACATTGTGCTTGCAGGTTCGTCTTCCAGTGGTCCCAGTTCTCGAGACACTTTATCTGTCACATACACATCATCTCTTGGTTCATCTTCATCATCACTACTCAGTACACAGCTGTCTGACTGGCGCTGACTTCTTAGTCTCAGGTTTCTCCTTTGACGCCGATTCTCTGCAATTTAATTTTGGTAAATTAGATACATTACAATACATATCATCTCCCTAGAACTATGCTTGAAACCCACGATTATACATAGTCTGTAACAGTACGTGTTTTAAATGGGCATATTCAGCTGAGTTAAAAGCATACAAACCAGTTTTCTAAACATGATGGCTGAACACTGCCAGACTTTGTGAATATTCTGCTACACAACACGGCAAAACATTCACTTTATTCACCCCACAAACAGCTACAACATTACAGATTCTCAGTGTCGTAAGTTTCACATAGTTACACTACTTGTTAATAAATTTCCCTATGAAGAGAAGCTGTCTCACAATCCTTACTAACAGAGGATACTATGCTACTATGGTGAGGAACCACAGCAACTATCGTGTGACACATGAGTGAGGACTGAAGTTCAGTTTCCAAGCAGCATGAAGGAGTAGCATGTAAACAACAAAACGCCTTGCTAAAACAAAACATGCTTAGTTCAGGAAGCTTCAGAAGTGACAAAAGAGATGTCTAAATCAAAAACCTAAATGGGCAGAGCTGCTGTGTTCCTCACTGCTCTGTCAAGTATGATGCTAAATTGTTCCACTTCCAGCATTAAGCCAAGCCTCCTCGCTCAAAGGCAGTTTCTATAAAATAAGTCTCTTCACAGTAGGTATTTGAAAATTATAAACACACTTCCTCCTTATAAATTTTCATCATATTTTTCAATTAAAGGTACTGTGAAAATGGGGTTGTGCTGCCCAAGATTTAAGGAGCTAATTTTTTTCCTTGCTGGGTGGGTCTATAAATCCGGAAGTTCTGTTGTTTACTTGTTACAACTAGAAATGGCATGTAATAACTACATCTGCAACTCCAGTGCACCTGTAAAAAATCAGGTACTAACCCACTACAATTATATAAATAGGCACAATCCAAAACTTCTTTCTGCAGAAGTATTCTACTGTAACTTTTATTGCAAGCTTTTTCTAGTTCCTCTTGCTTTATTCAGAACACAATACACTGCATTTTAAGTAAAGAGCTAGCCACATAACTACATTTCAGTTATTTTAATAAGAGGGTCAGACGCACATAAAGAATTAACACCTTTCAACCTATAACTACTTTAACACTTAAAGAAAAAAATTACTACAACCAAAACCTAAAACATTTTTAAATACTTCAATACCAAATTTATGGTGTAGACTAGATAATTTAAGTGACCACAGAGAAATTTCTTCTGCAGATCCTTTGGTGCAGTATAGGCTAAAAAAGTCTCCGACTTTTTTTTTTTGTACTCATAGCAACTATTTCAGTGCTAGAAGTGATAATTTTAACTATGACTGACTTGAGGCTTACAAAACTTGGAAAAGTTGGAAAAGAAGAAAACATGTTTTGAGCACCTTTGATGTATTTCATGTCAGATCCTTTCTACAAGCTGTCATTGAAACTATAAGACACTGGCTAGATCCTTCAGCAGTATCCTTAGCTTTTTGGTACATACAGTTTGTATCATGCTGCTCGAGTGCATTTGAATAGGATGAAAAAGCCCAGGACAATTCTATTGATAGTAAAACATCAACTCACCTTCAACAATCTTGCATTAATACATGTGGGAAAGAAGAGAAAAGAGAATACAGTTAAGACTTCAGTATGCACCCCTAGTGCTACATCTAGACCCCACATAAGCTCAGCAATTACAATAAACCAAGCCAGAAACTGGAGGATATCCCTCTTATTTTGATTAAGAATGTTGAAAGTAATGGTAAATTAGCTACTGCTCTAAAACTAAGGAATTGGTTGCTTCTGATTCTGCTCATGCTGCTACAAAGGGAACAGAAACAGTGGCAGCTTATGAACCACCAGAACACCCTTCTCCCTGCTCCCCATTTTCCATATCCAAGGTGATTTTTCCACAGGGGATTCCTTCCCTCTTCCCCCTCAAACAGGCAAATTCCACTATATTTTTTTTCAGCTTTGTGTAATAACTAACTGAACTAGTCTTTACCATAGTCAGCTAGAGCTGCATTTGCTATCTCTGCCAGGAGTCCCTTAAATTAACACTGTCTTATACACTCTGCTATATCTACTGCAGTTTCAGGTTTAAATTGCATCTCCTTAGCTGTCATTATCCATCCTTGGTCAGTATTCTCCTCATGCTCTGGAGCAACTAAATCTTTACAATTATTCTTCCACTATCTGAAAGTGCAACTACAGAGCAACTTCTGTGTTGACTTCTAACACATGGTACTTATGCACTGACAAGGTGACCTGGAGCATAAAACTAATCCTTAAGGTCACTTTCCAACAGGGAGCATGAAACACCCAAGCTCACCTCAGCTACAACATTTAGAGAAGTGAGACATTCACTACTTACCACAACAGAATCACTGTGTGTTAGATCAACAACTACAGGATCTGAAGATTCACAAGTGAGATCTACTACTTCCTCACCTGCTTGAAAACAAAATGTGAGAGTCAGGATCCAAGATTGCAGAGGAATCAAGTTTTCTGCCACTATTTAACAGGCTGACGTCTGATTCAACCTTGTTCTATCCCCCTTTTTCTTCAGGAACATATGCAATATTGCACTCAAGTTTTGCCCTCAAGAGGCCACAGAAAACATTACCACCATTGTCTGCTGCAAGTGGCAAGGCAAGAGGAGTAGCAGCTGAGCTCCTCACATGGTTCTCCTGGAGGACAACAGCTTGCATAGCAACAGATGCATAGCAACAGATCACCCACCTAATGCAGGAGAATGTTTACTGCACTAAACAAGACAGGAATCATGCAGGATATTCCAGGTGCTTTTTAAAAGACAACTTCGCACTTCCTGCCCCACTACAAGCCCAGAAACTGGCAAAATCACTTGTCAAGTGGCAGCCCAAGCCTCCAGAAGTAATTTAGATTCTTGCCAAGTTAAAAGAAAACTTACCACTTTCTTCAAGTTCTATTGGCTCTGTTTCTGAAGCCATTTCTGCAGCAGAAGTCATCAACCTGTTTCGTTTCCGTGGTTGCCTAGAATTACTTGCTCCTCCACGGCGCTTTCGTTGACTCTAAAAAGAACAAAGCCTTAGCAGTTTCCTCATGAGTGAACAAATGCAGCCCTCACCTTTCTAGCACCCACAAAAAGCACAGTGACACACAAAACTTTCCCCAGAAAGGCTGCGGTGTGCATGGAATAAAGGAAAAGGCATCATGCCTGGTCTCTTATCAGTTAACACTGTCAAGAAAAACTGTATTGTGATGGTTCACTGGTGAGAAGACTGATCAATGATTGCATCAGGCATTTAGTGTTAGTGTAAACACTTCTGAACTGTTGCTTACACTGAAGCACATCAAAAATATGAAGTATCCCAAAACATGAAGTTACTGGAAGTTTTCATATGCTAGTGTTCCAGAGTGCTTACTATAAACATTTATAGAGATATCACAAATAACACATTTTAGGAATCAGGTTTGCATTGAGTAGTCAAATACTCACTGTGCTCATGGTGTTTCTTGATCTAAAACCTTCCTAGAAAAAGGAAGAAGTACAAGTCCACCAAAAGGAATTGCAAGGAATATACAATGACTAACTGCTTATATTCCTCCAGGCAGTTCAGTTTTCTCACGGTCAGAGAACAATGTTCTTCCAAACCTAGCAGAAAAGGAAAGGGAAGATTACTTATCTATAATAGTTGTATTCTTACATGGAGCCCCTCATCAAGACTCCTACTGCTGAGTCACTAGGTTCTGTCCAAAGAGCAAGTTTGATTTTTGAGCCTGAGACACCTGCAGCTGGGTCCAAAGCCTCTCCTATTTCTACCCATTTCTGAAACTAAAACACCCAAAGAGGTGAGTTTGTTAACAAAGTAAAAAAAAAACAAAACCGTCACCTGGATTTTGATGTGTAAGAAAAAAACACTGACTCTCCAGGGGATGTTTGTGTGTGTCCAGGAAGCACTGAAAATGATGCAACAGGCAGAACTCTTCAGAGAACACACAAGTCACAGAATCATGGAACTACGGAATCACGGAATCATTAGGGATTGGAAGGGACCTTGAAAGATCATCCAGTCCAATCCCCCTGCCACAGCAGGGNGAGGGGCCCAGAACTGGACACAATACTCCAGATGCAGTCTCACCAGGGCAGAGTAGAGGGGAAGAAGAACCGAAGAACCTCTCTCCATTTGCTAACCACCCCCCCTTCTGATCCACCCCAGGATGCTGTTGGCCCTCTTGGCCACAAAAGCACCTTGCTGGCTCATAGTCATCCTTTTGTCCACTGGGAGCCCAGATGCAAGACTCTACACTTACCCTTGTTGTACGTCACTCAGTTTCTCTGTGCCCAGCTCTCTAGCCTGTCCAGGTCTTGCTGAATGGCAGCACAGTCTGCTGAGGTGTCAGTGACACCACCCAGCTTGGTGTCATCAGCAGACTTGCTGATGGTGCACCCTAATCCCTCATCCAGGTCATTAATGACTAGATTGAAGAGGACTGGTCCCTGTACTGATCCTTGGGGGGACTCCACTAGGTACAGGTCTCCAACTGGATTCTGCCCTATTGACCACTACTCTCTGGCTTCTAATCTGCAGCCAGTTCACAATACACCTCACTACCCAATCATCCAGTCCACACTGGATGATTTGTTTACAGTTTGGCCGCAAGGATGCTGTGTCAGACTGTCGAAAGCCTTGCATCCATGAATGGATGTACAGGTAGATTTTTAAAAGCCATTTAAATGAAGAATGTTTACACTAGAAGTGAATATCAATCCTTATATTAATTAAGTCTCTCATAGAAGAAAAAATTTAAGTGGAAATTAACATTTCCACTAAGTTCAAGTTGACCTAAATTAACAAGTTTGAAGCACAGGTGAAAAACAAGTTTCTCTAGACACTATAGACTGTAAACCTTCCTTATACAACTCTATCAGACTTTGATTAAGAAGCAAGATGGCTCAAATAATTGTAAGCAAATGGGTTAACAGGGTAGTGTAGGAGGAACCATGGATCTGTCAATGCTCTGCATGGGAGCAGAACCTGCAGAGCCTGACAATATGGAAGTTTTCCTCCCTCAATGAGTCACTTAGGAAAAATGCTGGCTGGTAGTGAATATAAAAGGGAGAGACTTACACGGTGCAGGGTGACCACCAGCTCTCCCCAGCCTGCAGCCAGGATGAGACACTGACGCAAGGACTGCTGGGGACACAAAAAATCTGTGATGCTGAGGAAGCGGAAAGGGACTGATTGCCATCACCACACTCCCCACCATCCATGAAGCTGAAACTGTCTGAGAAGATGGTCAGAGAAACTGACGAGTTTCTTCAGAAGTCTGTGGAGCTGAGGGGTGGGGGGAGCCAGAGCCTGCAGCCCTGAGTGGTGATCTACCACTTATCCCTCTCCCCTTTTTTGTCTCCTCTATTGTCTGAGTTAGGCATATAGTAACTTTAGTGATTCCTGTGCCTTCTAAGTTTAGAATCTGGTAATTTTAGTAAGCTTTCATGCAGAGCTACTAAGTCAGTCTTCTTAATTCGACCTCAAGTGAAGCCACAAACCTGAATCATTCCCTTCTCTTAAGGCCACATGTGACATGCTCTCAAGACAAATTTTTGGTCTCACATAAGCTTATTTTGCTTCAATCCTTACTAAGCCAAGAAACAGACATTTTTACTGTGTCTCAATAGCACAATCAAGACTTTACTTCATAGTCACCCTAAACATTACAAATCCACTGAAATAACTGCTTAAAGAAAGTAGTGTCTGTCTAAACATCAGGCATGTAAAAAAACAGTATGTTCTGGATTTGTCAAAACATGATTCACTATCCTGTTTGCTTCTAATTTCTACTCTTAAGACCTCTCTTTGCAGTCCTAAGAACAGGTTCACAGTATCAAAAGATGCAATACATATAAAAAAAATGTTACTGGTCAGAAGTTGCAAGTACCAATAATAAAGTGCTGGTGTTCATTTCTTTTTTTAATCACAGGGAACAAACAGTAAACTGTCATATTAATATCTCGGAACTTTCCTATTATGTGTTCTTCCAGTACTGCTAAAGACATACACATTGTTTCAGATGCACTACACCAATCATAGTCCTTGTTTTAGGGTTAAAGGCAGAATCCTCACAGGGAAGATTATTTTTAAAAGGAGAATTTCAGAATAAGAGAGAGATCAGGTGACTGGAATAAAATGCTACAACTTCAATGGGGGGGAATAAGAGGGATAGCGAGATGAAAGAAGACAGAAGAGAAGTAAGAAATAATGTACAAAACCAAAACAAGTGGAGATGCAGTCTGGAGAGCAGCTGGGCAATTGGTGACAGAGAAGTGCTGGGAAGAGGAAGGACATGGTGGACATAAGCCCAGAGCAAGTGGGGCCAGCAGGAAGACTGCAGTCCCAGAGCAGAGCTCAGAAGAAAATGAAGTCAAAAGGAACCACGGCACTCCAGCAACTGAGGCTATGAGGGCAAAACGCAGAGTCAAAACAAAAATATGCAGCATCTCAAAGCACCACATGCAAATGGTGTCTGGCCTCCATAGTCTCCCACCCATTCTTCCTAGAACCTCCTTCATGTCACCACACCACACACAGTGTCTGTATTCCCTCAAAACTTTCCTTCCAGCAACCTCCACACCAACCCACCAGTGCTACTGCCAAACAACCCCAGGTGGAACAAGAGGGAAAAATCAAAGGGAAATACATTGATAAATACCAACCAAGCACATTCCACCCCTTATTTCCGTACAATTTCTCTTAACATTCTTATTCATCAAATTGGGAAAAGTCTCGCAACCTCTTATGACAGACGGTATAAAGTTTATTGCCCAGTAAAGGAACCCTTAACATATCGCTATTCTACCAGAATTAGAGCCTTTTGGCTAATCATTTTGGTATACAATGGATTTCACCATCTTTTTGCATCACCTACCATGTGTACCAGGACATTAAGTGAGGACAACCCCACAAATGGGTTTATTTTCACCTGTAGCAGAAGAAACCCATACTGCCTTTCCCAAGAAATTCTTTTCACAAATAATCAGAACTCTTATCTCCTTCTACTGTGTGCAACAGATCAAAATGAGCAGGACAGGCTCAATTGCTAGATCTGCTATTTACCAACAAGGCGGCTTCTACTAAATTTTTGTCCCAATTATTGGAAGTTTCACCACCCATGGCTTTTAAGATAGCTTTCAATAAGCCATTATAATTTTTGGTAGGGTATTTGTGTTTTATAGCTTTGGTCATACACTTCCAATGCAAATGGCTTCTGGTTTGTCTCCCAATCTCTTTATCAATTCCCAGATCATGGGATATTGATCCAAACTGCCTGGCCTCTTCCCTTTCCACATTCATGGACATAAGGCTTTCGACAGTCTGACACAGCATCCTTGTGGCCAAACTGAGGCAGTGTGGACTGGATGATTGGCTAGTGGACTGTGAACTTGCGGCAGGATAGAAGCCAGAGAGTAGTGGCCAGTGGAGCAGAATCCAGATGGAGATCTGTATCTAGTGGGGTCCCCCAAAGGTAAGTACAGGGACCAGTCCTCTTCAATCTAGTCATTAATGACCTGGATGAGGGATTAGGGGGCACCATTAGCAAGTCTGATGATGACACCAAGCTGGGTGGTGTCACTGAAACCCCAGCAGACTGTGCTGCCATTCAGCGAGACCTGGACAGGCTAGAGAGCTGAACACAGAGAAACTGAGTGACATACAACAAGGGTAAGTGTAGAGTCTTGCATCTGGGCAAGAACAACCCCAGGTACCAGGATAGGTTGGGGACTAACCTGTTGGAGAGCAGTGTAGNGTCTATAAATATGTGAGGGGTGGGTGTGAGGAGGATGGAGTCAGACTGAAGTTCTCAAGGTCATCTGGTGATAGGGCTAGGGGCAATGGGAGCAAGCTGGAACATAGGAGGATCCATAGAAATGTCAGAAGAAACTTCTTCACAGTGAGGGTAACGGAGCATTGGAACAGGCTGCTCAGGGAGGTTGTGGAGTCTCCTTCTCTGGAGACATTCAAAACCTGCCTGGACATGTTCAAGTACCTTGGTCTAGGTGATCCTGTTGTGGCAGGGGGATTGGACTAGATGATCTTTTGAGGTCCCTTCCAATCCCTAATGATTCCATGATTTAGCTCCAGTGTCATAGCATTGTAATGTCCAAGTGATTAGGGATTCATCCTTGTTATGGCTGTAATCTTTTCTGACAGTTCTCAAATCTTTCAGAGGTCAGGGAGATTCACCTTCCAGTTCTTACTATCTACTAGCCTTTGGCTATCAGTGGAGCTTTGGCTCTTTGCTGGCTCTCTGCATGGTTCTCTCTCTGACACTGTATTCTTCTATCTCCTCTATTTCCTTTCCCTTTGTCAATGGTCTTCGATGTTCAGATCTCTTAACTGGAGTCAATCAGGCTGCTGTGTGGGAAGTGGCTGGAGCTGGGGTCCAGAATCTTAAATCTTACTTGTCTACCCAGTGGTCTGACGATCAGGCATGCCTAGAACACATTTAATCATATAGAAAACAGAAGTGTGCCGCAATGCATGTAACACATAATTCTGATAATTTCTTTGATCACTCTTAGGAGTGGAAGTATAACTATTGGGCGTGGTTGCCCCAGTCAAACAAGTAATTGGTTACATCAAATACAGACATTAACTGAGCATTAAGCTGCTCTGGCAAAAGTTTGCAAGCATTCTATCAGGGCAACTTGAAATATGTATGAAGCTATCTTAGGAATCAAGTAATGAGCCAGACTTACAAGATAAATTATGAAGCACCACAGTGACACTTTATTCCACTCTTCCCAGGCAGCCCAGAATGCATATAATTCTACCTTAGGAAGCAGGTGAATTAATTGAACACAATTAAATGAAAGACTCCACAGTAACATCTTGTTCCAGTTATTGACTGTACCACTAAGTTTAACCAAGGGGTACACCTCGACTTTTTTCCTCAGGTTTCAGCACCAGTTAATCTGTCCTGCTTTTAGGGTTAAAAGTGGAACACCCGCAGAGCAGATTTTAGAATAACAGAATAAAATGCTGCAACTGCAATGGAGGAAAATAAGAGGGATAATAAAAGGAAAGAAGATAGAAGAAAGAAATGTACAAATAACAATACAAACGGAGATGCAGTCTGGAGAGCTGCCAGGCAAGTGATAACATAAGTGCTGGGAGGAGGAAGGAGAATGTCTGAGGCCAGCAGGAAGACCACAGTCCTAGAGCAAAACTCAGAGGAAAATGAAGCCAAAAGGAGTCATGGCACTCTGGCAACTGAGGCTGTGAGGGCAAAACACAGAGCCGAAACTAAAATCCACAACAGTTCAAAGCACCATGTCCAAATGATGTCTGGCTTCCACAGCCTCCCACCTCTTCTTCCCAGGACCTCCTCTGTGCCTGACACACAGTGTGTGTGCCCTCAAAACCTTCCTTCCAGCAACCTCCACTTACCCACCAGTACTGCTGCCAAACAACTCCAGGTGGAACAAGAGGGAAATGCATTGATAAATGCCAGCCCAACACAATTATGCTTTACGCAAACTAGTTCAATCAGTTTCATACTACAAAAGCCTAGTGAACATGACTATAAGAAGCAGAGATGAGGGTTAAACAATCTACCACAGAGATACACTATCCTGCCTGCCCTAAGTAGCTGGTTATATCTATGGACAAGTAAGATTTGTTAATGAACAACCTAACAGAAAAACCCCATGTAAATGACAACAACAAAAATCCAGAACAGAATACTCATTAGCACAACACCCACATAACATAGGACATCAAAACTAATTATTGGTCAGATACTCTACTTAAACAACAACAAAAAAAAAGATAACCACAAGAGAAACTCCTCATGCCTTTTATGTACAAAACTTCCTCTGAGAGCAGCTACAGCTGATGTTCAATAGCTGTTCTCAATCAGAGAGAGAAGAAACAGAAGTTGTCTTTTTATGTCCTGTACAAGAAGCGTAAGGTTACACTGAGGCGGGAGGGAATCATAGAACAGTTTAGGTCAGAACTCAAGAGATCATGTAGTTCAAACCCTATGCCGTCCAACCTGTCCCTGAAGAATCCCAGGAAAGGGGCATCCTAAGTGCTCCTTTCCACTCCGCTGTCAGAGAAAATGGGACGACAGACAACCAGTTTCACGCAACTACACCTACTGTGTGCCCTGAGCCCCTCTGTTACTCCAGAGGAGGAGGAAGAATGGCACCGTCTCTTCTCTTGCCATCTCTTCACTTGCCTCTTTCAGCCACTTCAGGAACGGCCTTCGCGATTTACCACAATCAAACACTGCTGAGAGTTAGAAGGGACCTTGAAAATTACCCAGTGACGGATGACCCCAACATCCAGCGGACACTACCGGCGGGTAGGCAGCCCCTCGGCCAGGGCCGGAGTCGACTCGCTTTCATAAGGCAGGGAAGGGCCGCAGGCCCAGCCGTTTCCCTGAGCTCCCTGGCGCGGCCGCCCTGCGCTGAAAGGAGCGGGCAATAGCCCCGGCAGCCCCAGAACCCCCGAAATGAGAAAATAACAAGACACCGGACCGCGGTGGGGGAACACGCAGCCGAAGCCGCAAACGCAGCAAGGGTGGCCAGGGCAGGCTGAGGATGAGCCCTTGAGGGCCCTGCGCCCTAAGGAAAGGCCCAGCACCCGACCCACAGAGGTGCAGCGCGGCGCGGCTCAGCCCCCGAACCCCGTTGCTCCCTTCAGCGTCGCTCCGAAACCCCTCACCTAACCTGCCGTCACGGCCACAAGCTCCCCGGAACGGAAGGACAAGTCCACCAGTACCGCTCCCCGGAACGCTTCTAGCACCACCTAAACGAACACCCAGCGTGCACCGCACAAACTCCCCAAGCGCCCGCCCCCACTCTGCCGCCATTGGGGACAGCGCTGAGCACGGAGTGGCCGCCACGCACGTCAATTAGGGAGCGGCGAGGAGAGCGCCCCCACCTTTATCCGGCCCCGGGGCCTGCTGGGAGTTGTAGTTTGGCCTGTGGCGTGGCGAGCGTGAGGCCGGCGCGGGTGGTCGAGGGGAGCCATTCGTCACTCCCAGGAGGAGTTCCGCCCTCTCGAGCCCTGAAAGAGGCGAAAGTGCTTTGGGGGTCCCCGTCGCTCCGTGCCAGGCTTTTAGCACGTCAGAGACATCAGCTTGGCTGATCATTGCTTGGTGCCTTAGTATGTCCAGATCTCTTTGTAACTCATCACAAACAACTGCGGAGTTGTTTGTAATGCCATCCCTCACCCCTCTAAAGGGGTTTTCCCAGCTGCTTTACCTTTCCTAGATCTTAGTGCCCAGCTGCCCGGCTGTTTGTAGATAAACTCGTTGGAGGCATTTCTTGCCTTCACCAAAGGAAAGTCATACTTGATCAAACTGATAGGCTTTAATGAGGATATAATCAGGTGGTTAGATTATGGCAAAGCAGTGGATGTGGTCTGTTTTGACTTCAGTAAAGCATTTGACACATCTCCCACAGTATCCTCACAGCCAAACTGAAGAAGTGTGGTCTGGACAATCAGGTAGTGAGTTGGATTGTGAACTGGCTGCAGGACAGAAGCCAGAGAGTAGTGGCCAGTGGGGCAGAGTCTAGTTGGAGGCCTGTATCTAGTGAGGGTCCCCCAAAGATCAGTACTGGGACCAGTCCTCTTTTCAATCTAGTCATTAATGACTTGGGTGAGGGATTAGGGTGCACCATCAGCAATTTTGCTGATGACACAAAGCTGGGAGGAGTGGCTGACACCCCAGCAGACTGTGCTGCCATTCAGCAGGACCTAGACAGGCTGGAATGCTGGGCACAGAGAAATCTAATGAAATATAAGAAGGGCAAGTGTAGACTCTTGCATCTGGGCATGAACCACCCCAGGTACCAGTATAGGTTGGAGAGCAGCATAGGAGAAAGGTACCTAAGGCTCCTAGTGGCCAGCAGGATGACCATGAGCCAGCAGTGTGCCCTTGTGACCAAGAATGCCAATGGCATCCTGGGGTGGATTAGAAGGGGTGTGGTTAGTAGATTAAGAGAAGTTCTCCTCCCCTCTATTCTGCCCTGGGGAGACCACACGCGGAGTATTGTGTCCAGTTCTGGGCCAGTCAATTCAAGAAGGACACAGAACTGCTTAAGACAGTCCAGTGCAGAGCTACAAAGATAATTAAGAAAGTGAAGCATCTCCCTTATGAGGAAAGGCTGAGGTAGCTGGTTTTCTTTAGTTTGGATGGGTGTCAGGAGGAAGGAGCCAGCCTCTTCTCAGTGTCACCCAATGATAGGACAAGGGGCAACGGTTGTAAGCTGGAAAATAGGAGATTCTATTATGTTATGTTATGTTTCTTAACATAAATATGATAAGAAACTTCTTCACAGTAAGGTTGGCAGAGCACTGGATGGGGCTGCCCAGGTGGGTTGTGGAGTCTCCTTCTCTGGAGACATTTAAAACCCACCTGGACATGTACCTGTGTGAGTTGATTTAGGTAATCCTGCTCTGGCAGGAGGATTGGACTAGATGATTTTTCAAGGTCCCTTCTAATACCTAACATTCTGTGATTCTCCTCATCTGGGGGGACAGTGCTCAAGATGTGAACTAGGTTTGGGTGGTTTTGTGGTTGCCATTCCAATGTAATGGTCTTTAGCCTTGTTCAAATTATACAGTATCTCATTATCAGGTCAGATTACCATGTAAGGAGTCACTGATCATGGGCTTTGCCCCATTAATGGGGCTGATTTGGAAGAGGGACACCAGTGCCCCTGAGCACTGGCTGCGAGGGGTGAGCACCTTGTGTCCTGTGCTCATTGTTAGGCTGAAATCCCTCAGTCTTGCTCAGGCAGTCTGAGCCTTATTACACCTAGTTACACGCAGCTTGCCAAAGGCCTTTTATGGTCTGACAATTTACACTTGTACATCTGTTTTGTTAGATGATTTTAGCCTTGCTTACCCTTGTCTTCTTGGCTGCAAATAGTATAGTAAATGTATAAATGAATGAGTCCCGAAGCATTCATCCACCTGTGTTCCTGTGAAGCACAGAGACTCTAGTGGCATTGCGGCCTCAAGTTACTTGTATGGTAGGTTGTGGATGGTTTGGGCCACAGAAACTACCTGAGGCAGCAGTATGAATACAACTGTATTGCTTCAAAGTTCTTTTGGCTCCAATGACAATACAACTGGTTTTGTAACATAACATTAATAAATCCTAGAAGATCTTTGCCGAATACTGATGTATTCAGGTTTCTGTGCACTACACGGCTGGAACAGGAAGACTAGAGAAGGTGATCTACTGGCCAGTGGTAGTCATTCTGGATAGCCTCTTCTGCCTCAAAATGTCAAGTTTTTCAGGAGGAATATCATATAATTAATGTGATTCTGCATAGTCTGTTGTAAAACCTGCTATTACTGAAAAATCAATAGGCTATACTGACATAAAAATAACATGATATGAAAGTATCAATATAGGAATATACTTTTTTTTCCTGAAAGAGTTGTATTCTTTTATGTTCTTTAGAACATTGATTCTGAAGCTGATTTTATGCATCAGATCCTAAAGTAGCAATAGGGCTGTTTGTGACTTCTGAAGGTAAAAATTCCATATTTGAATTATTGAGATTCCTCTGTGCCTCAGTGTTTTAAGCTGAGAGCAGGGAAAATACAGAGAAGGAAATAGTTATAAATTAGCTTGATTGCAATTCAGTAAGAATTTTGAAAAGTGGGTCTAACGTCAGTAAGGAAGAAGCAGGCAGCATGATGGGGTTTGACATTTCCATATTATCTACCTAAATTAGCCGGTTTATCTGTTTGCTTAATTATGATTATTATTTTAATTCTCAGAATACTGTACACATCAAAAAGTTTAAGAGAAACTAATCCACTGTGCAGTTCCCAGATCACAACTGTCAGCCCTGTTAATTGCTATCTTCTGGAACACCAAGGTGTTAGTCACCACTTGGCTTTGTTGTTCTGGAGTACAGTGGTTGTCACTGCCACCAAGTGTTTTTCTTTTTAAGCTATTACAATCCCCTACTAGACATAGTGTAGTAGTTGTCTTCTCTGTAGTTCTCCTGCTAAGATTCCTTCTTTCCACTCTTGACTCTTGCTAAGCAGCATGAGCCCTACTTTGCCTTTGTGGACTACTGTAGCATTTAGTTTTAATTAAAAGTACAGCACGATTTAGCATGTGGGCTGTGGAAGTTGTCTTCACAGCTAGATGGCAACAAAACAATTCTATTAGACTTTCTTGTGTAAAAAGTGAGAATTCTAATGTTGTGAGAACATTAAATGCAGCTTTCTGACTGTAATGTCAGTGACCGTCTCTTTCAATTTAAATATTTGCAATAGTCTTAATTAAACACTTAGTAACTGGCATTGAGTTGAAACAGAAATACATTACACAGCTTTACTGCTGTGCAGATTTTAATTCAGATTTATATCCTTCTTGGCCTTGTGCCTGGAATAAGTCTTGTGATTTAAAGGCTGTTTTACACAGAACAGAAATTGTCAGGGAGGGAAAATGATCTTCTAGGTGAAAAACACATTTTTGATGTTTTCTAGAAGCAGCTCCCTAAAGTGATCTAATAGTATTTTGTTCTCCTTCCACTGTTTAAAGGCTGAAGAAGATTCACATCTGTGAATAGAGGGATTGTCTGTCTGGGTCACTGAAGCTAGACTGTCTCCTGTAGGCTACCACACCATCTAAACCTTCTAAACATTTTTCCCCTCACCCTCTAAAACCGGTGTTGAAACTGGAGATCAATCGTCTTACACATGGTTACTGCCATGTAAGAAAAGTTGTTAGGCTGACCACGCCCTCTGAAAAGATGCATGTGTAAACTAATGTTGCTTGCTTTTTGCCCTCATGATTATTGATTTGGAAGATGAGGATAGCAAACCATAGCGTAGTATAGAATGGTAACAGAAATCAAAATCTTATTCTTATCCAGATATTTGCCATTCTGCTGTGGAAGCCCTGTTAGTAAAGTTTTGGGTTTTCAATGCTTTTGATTCTAACAGGAAAGAAGTACTCTAGTGTAAAAATAAAATTAATTTTTAAAGAAATTTTTATTCTATTGTGCCTGTATGATACAAATGTTCCTAATCACATTGTAAAGGTGATATAGAAATTAAAATTCAACCTTATAGTAAACATGCATACTGGGAAATTTCTAGCAGGCCTGAATTTGTTCCAAGTATATTTTATTTTACATCAGAGCCGAATTTACAGACTCCATCTCCACTTCTTTCTGCCTCATAGGCAGCCATTTTCTGAGATGTTTCTCTGGTCGTGAAGCAATGTTGCCAGATCTTGAACTGCCTTTCTAACTCTCTTCCAGCTCTTTCCAGTGGTTACACTACAAGGAATCCTGCAGAAAAGACACACGTGGTCAGACTGCAGATAATACAGTGGTTCTCTTTGCAGCATACACTGAACTCTATAATCTGGCTGGCTGGCAATATGGTTTATTTGCTAGCATGATTGGGAAACTTGTCAACATTAAACAGGGCATGAGGAATTGAAACTTAACTCAAGTGGGTTCTCCAGTTTAGGATGAATGAAACACAGCTGCAACACTACCAAATGCAAAGTCAAGATAAAGGTACGTTCGAATGGTTTGCTCCAGAGCTGCTACCTTATGTTCTGTCTTTAGCACCAGTATATTCTTGAAGCTGTAAATGAGCAGCTGCACAAATCCTATCAGGCTGTAGCTGTTTGCTTATTCAATGCTAGGTTTACAGGGCAGCATTCACAAAAAAGCTCTGAACAAGCAGAAAATGGCTACTTTGTCATCTGATTCTTTGCTTTGTAGAAAAATACTTCTTTTCATTAATGATAGTTTTTCTTATGCTTTTCCAAATTACAGTATACATTCAGTTTATTAATGTCTAACAGTGATTTCTCAATGAATGATACCTTGATTTATATTGACACGGGGCCCAAAGGGCTGTTGCAAATGTAACTGAGGCCTCAACCTGAAACTTTAATACAAGGGGTTAACGTCACTTTTATTCTAATTCTTGAGGAACCTAAAAGGCAGTAGTACACACTGAATGCCAGATAGCTACTGCACTATAAAGGAAGGAGGATCTTTTTCCTATGGTCACACAATTTTCAGCAATCCACAGTTCAACAATGAAGATGCTGCTGAACATATCTGACCAGAACCGAGCCACTTCCATCTAGTAACATTTGGACAGGGTCATGCAGAGCTGAACAGCTCTGATGGAAGACAGACAAAATCAGCTAAATAATTTACAGTAACCTTGAATTTTAGCTTTTTTTTTTTTAAACAGTTGTCTTAACATTTGAGCAAATCATAAAATGTAACTTCAAAGCAGCTTTCAAAACCTGGCTTTTTTGCTCCACTCCTGTGACACTGGAGCACTCAAACAGAACTGTATCAGGTAGCCAAAAGATACAGTTATGAAATTATAATTTCTCCTTGCTTATTTTTAAGATGTCTCACGTTACCATATTTCTTCTTTCCTTTGAAGTCTGCATTTACTGCTTCTAATTTACTCTGGACTCCATCCCTCAAAGAGTTGAGGCATGTGGTCAAAACCTCCATTCAGAAAGCCATCCGTTTAAGAAATGCGTTCTTGAAATAGGTCTTCACTGGTTTTTTTTGCCAAAAGGATAGAGCTACTTGTCTATATAAGCACCTACAAACCTACATGTTTTGCTTGCCTGAAATGGGTATTCTGAAGGAAGCAAACATGATACTCTGAAAGATTGCACTGTTTTGTTTTTTAAAACTATGTACACCTGAAAAATACGTGTTTCCTCTTCATTGAATTCACCTTCATCTAAATTTCTAACAAAAGAGGGAATGAGTTATTACTATTTTAATGTAAAAAAATTCTTATTTTACATTGGCTACTATAGGTTTTTTAAAGTGATCCCAATTCACTGCAGGGTTCCATATGCTGTGGTACACCTGCTAACACTGGTATCTGAACTATTGCTGGATGTTCAGCATGCATGAGACAATGGCAGAGGCAGCATGAGCAGTAATTATTTGCTGCTTGTCTTTAGACACTTACAAAGGAAACACAGTAAATGTGAACCAGCAAAAAGCCTCCAGGCCTAATTGTGCTTCCATCCAATGTTATGTGGCCAGGCTGAGGAAAGACAAGGTAAAAACCATGGGAATGACAAACTTAACATGTCTCGAGTGAGAGAGAGGGCAGGCATCCCAGCTGGATGACAAAAGTTAGAGACAGGGCTAAGATGTTGTTTTGACAGGATGATTGTGGTACTAAGAGTAGGAAGCTATGGGTCATACAGATGAACCTTGCTCTGTGGTAGTAGAATGTGTAATAAAAGGTGAGTTCAAGGCCATGGTTTGGAGAAATGGTGCCTATGTGGGAAGCAGGTTGCTACTATTACCAGTCATGTATGACACCATCTGCCTCTGCCCCCCTTGCCAGTGCTGGCAGTTGAGCAAAGGTCTGTGAACAGCTGAGCTTTTCTCCTTATGTAACTGCTATACCTTCCTTGATATGTTGGTTTTCTGGGGAGTAATCTTTAAGAGTCCTGCTTGCTTTTTACGCTCCACTGTTCTTTCTGCAATCTTTTTCTGCAGGTTTAAAATGCGTTCATCTTTCATAGGCCTTTCACCAGATTGTAACTTTCTTTTCTTTTCTTCTTGCCTGCAAAATCAAAAAGAAGCAATGAGAAGGTAAAATAGTATTAACCCACAGAGAGATCTTAATAGTAATGGATTTGCTTTTGCTTCTGGGAACCAGCTAGACTCAAAACAAACTTAAATCACATAGCTTTAATGTGGCATTCACAACTTGCTTTTTTTTGTTTTCAGAACACTGTCACTAAACAGTGTAATTTCTTCTCACAAGATGTCGTTACAATAATAGCTGAAGTATTTCAAGCAGACATTCTGTATCAAAAACGTGCAAAACCTGTGGTAACCAATGTACCCTTTTGCTTCTAAGTACTCTGGAGTTTTCCTTATATGATCATTACTATTCATCTTGATTGCTGTGTTCCTGGGCAGTGCCCAGATGCAGAATCAGGTTAGTTGGTCTACGTGGGTATAAACTGATAGCACCATGTGCAGCATAGAAGTAAGGTACAACAGAGATGTTACTGAATGGTCTTTATTTTATTTTTTTAATTCTATTGTACATACTTTTCTGTTCTTTGCAGTTTATGTTTTATATGTTTTTGCTTATTTTCACCCAACTGGCACAATGTATTCACAACTTCTTCATGTAGCTTACACCATGTTATATAGTGATCCAGTTACCATCCAGCTATCTCTTTTATTCAGTTTTGCCCTTGTATTTGTCTCAGAATAGTCAAGCTGCAGTGTTAATGTCATGAACAGCTGTGATTCTCTGGCCAAACTGAAAGCTAACATGTCAGATCTACCAGACAATAGACATAATTACATAATGTATAACCAGGTTAGAGCTGGTTCAGCTCTAAAGGATAGTTTTATAAAAGTTCCTTTAATATTGCAGTGGTATAACATTATAATTGTAACCCAGATTAAGATTCCAAAAGACTGAGCAGAGTGCTCTGGAGCATGGTTCAGCTGATACTGCAACTGTTATTCTATCAGCGGTGGGATTAATTTCACAGATAGGTTGCCCCCTGGAAATGTTTTGTTACAAAATTCTTCATGTATCTCTTGGGTCTTATAACACAGTGTTTTCAGTATGAGGCACAATTTTCACAACAAACTGGAGGCATGAGAAGAAGGAAGAAGTTCCTTTCAGTTCTAAACCCATCAATTTGCCTTATAAAGTGTCTGTATCAAGACTCTAGGAATACAAACACTTCTGTCCTGGGAGTGATGGCTTTTGTCTGCCTTGTTAACTTAATCTTTGTTAATAGGAAACTCTTTAACTGCAGGTTTTCCTCAGAGCAGCTATTCCCAAATAGAATTCCCCAAATCCCTCATCCCAGGTGAAGGAGAAATCTGACCTCTGTTCCATTTTGAAATATGAAAGAACTCTAAATAAGTGTTATGATTTAGCTTGCCTTCTCATTTCCAGTTGCTTTCCTGAGACACTTCCTGAACCTTCCTGCTGCTTGTCTCATGCTATCTGGTTAGGATAACAATTCCTTGTCCTCCTTGATATACTCTGTTCCACTGAGATAAATTTTTAACATTTTTCTGTGAATCTAAACATTATATACTATCACTTCATCTAATTGAGATTACGGATTATTTCTAGTTGCCTTGTAACAAGGTGTTGCATTCCAAGGGATACAGCAGAATAAAACAATAAGGTTATATGAGAATACATAATGATTAAATACTGTTAATGGGAAAAAAACAACAAAAACTTTCCTTACATGGAAATCCAGGTTTTTATAAATACAATTACAGTAAACACAGCAATAGGTTTAACATCATGAAGTAGCAGCAGCTGCTTTTGAAATAACATTGTAAATACTTGTTTATCCTTAAGAGTAATATTGACTCCTTTTCTACATGAAGCCATATGGGAGTCATCCTAACGTATTCCCCAAAACTGCCAGTCTCATAGTTTTCCACATGCACACCACATTGTTGCAGAACCTCAAAGAGAGGAAGGAATGAAAAGAAGACATTTTATAACTGGTTTTCTCTGATACTCAGGTGAGAACTTTCAAGACTCAAGGTAGAAAAAACTTGTATGATCTGTTACCCCATGTCATGTATTTCCTAAGGACATAAAGGAGCACCCAGTCAGAACAAGGTACTACATAGTTAGAAAAATCCTTTCCAGATTAAAGAAAAATTATGTGATAATCTATGTAAAAAAATATTCTCAAACCATTACCATTTTATTTATCAGCTACTGGTATCAAATAAACACCTCAAATGAAACCATTTAAGAATAATACTAACTCATGAAAAGTTAAAGTAAAATCTGTGGCCCAAAAGAAAAGTTGTTAATGTGTTAATTTTCCTTTGCTTTGGTTTCAGACAACAGTCTTTTGTCCCTTTGAGTCTCCCATAATAATAAAATTTTTTGAGTCTCCCATAATAATAAAATAATTCCTATCAAGACTGAAAAATTTGAAACCATTTAATAAACCTTTTGCTTAGTGACCTTGTCAGAAACTTAAGGAAAGAGATTCTTGATTGTGTTACGGAAGCTTGTAGTAGTGTGAGGTGTTCATATCAACTACTCAGAGGAGGTAAAGGGATTAATGAAAGATTCTACTAAATATTGATATAAAAGCAAACAGTAAAAAATTCTTTACCGAGCACTGATTTTATTCTCTACTCACACTTTACGTAAGCTTTGTTTACAGGCAACAGAGCAGAAAGACTTCAGCTCACTATGAGATAATAATACTCCGGGCATCATAAACTGCAGTCAATACCCCATATTTGTTGTCTTAATTATTTCCTTAGGAAATATAATGAATTTTAAAAATACAGTGAATAAAAATATCATCATTAAAAGTCTTCCTTCAAGAAAACACTTGGAGCAGTTGGAATAGGTCTTTTTAGCTGTATTTAAAAATGTGTAATTTTAGGAACTGCACAGAGGATTCCTCTTGAAAGCAAGATTTTGCTTTTCATTTACATTTTCAAACTCCAGATGTACATCAAAAGTATAAGGAGAGAGATGTATGACAGCTCTTAACTGACTCAGTACTTGTAGGAGATAAAAATGGCTACTTGTCCAATCTAGGCACAAAATTACCAATTTAAGCACATAGGACTGTATTTATAAGCTTATCCTGAAAACAGGAGTTTTGTGCAATAAACGCAACTATATTTTCAAAAGCAGAAGTAGGATTGCCTTATAGTGCAACAAACAATTCTACATTTTTCCTTATACTCTCATTTTAAGTGATTAGGGCTGTCTGTATTTCGCAGCACCTTGCCTTTACTGTGTCCCAAACTGTATCATTCTTCAGTATTGCAGTGTAATGGTTCAGGGAGAGGGTTTAAATTGGTTGGGCTGGTGCTTGTAATTCTAGCACAAAAACCAGTTCTCACCAAGAGTTCAACAGGCAACAAAGCAACATTGTTTATTGAACCCATCACCAATAAGGAAAGGAAAAATCCCCAAGTAAGTAAAAGAATCGAAAAGGTAAAATCAAAACTGTATCACAATGCCTTTACACACACTCTGAGAGAAATGAAAGACAGCTAACACATCAGGTTTTTTGCCTTAGATGAGAGCTCTGGGGCAAGAAACTGTACACCAACATTCATAACCACAAAGCCACCACACACACACACTTGCACCCCACTTTTCATGAGAGAAAGGGGTGGTGGGGTGTTGTGGCAGGAATACAGCACAAAATACACATTTGATGCTTGTGGAAAAGTTCCTTTTCTGGTCCTCATGCAGACGACAGCCTTCCCTGACATCTCTGGCATAATTCTAGCTCCCGTCAACTCAGGGGCTCTTCTTTGAGGCTATAGCAGTGTCAAATATAGACGATAAAACAGAATCCCAGACTCTCTGTTTGCCAAAGTCTTAGGAGATCAGTGCTTGTGATCTCTCTTTCTTCCTCTTAGTAGAGGCTTCTCTCAGTCTCTCAGTGACGGAGTATACAGGATCTTTGCCGGTGTGGCAGAGACAAAGCCAACATGGTGCTGGTCACGTGGGGCAATGCTTGTTATGGCAAATGTGCTTCTTCAGCCTTATGCAAAGCCTCTTTCTTCTCCCCTGTGGTTAGGCACCAAGGGAGGTAGAGGGTTAAGAGCTCACCTCTGTCTGGCATCTTCAAAGGCAATCAAGCTGCAGAAGTGGCTGTGGAGGAGTTGCCCTTTTTTCAGCCCACTGCCAGGAGCTGGAACAAACTGTGCTAGCTTTCTGTGTTTTTAGCTCTCAGAGGAAGAGGGGAGGACTGCAGTTTCATCCCACCAAAGGGGTCTGCAGGTGTGGACAGTGGCTTGTCTCTTTGGCCCACTGCCAGAAGCTAGGGCAAGCTGGTGCTGACCACAGTCCAAAAAGGTCTGCTCTCTCTGCCTTCGAGCTCCCATGCAAAAGAGGGCCATGGCTACCCACGCAGCAGAGCTGTAGCCAGGTTTAGGCTCTTTTGCATTCCAACCTTCAGTGGCAGAGGGTTGATAGTCATTGCTCACCCCCCACCACCCTGGAGGCGGGGGGGTGGTGGCAGGGGCAGCTCTATTCTAGAGAAGTTCTCTGTCTCTCAAGACGTACCAGGAGAAGCAAGAGAAAGACAAAGATGATGAAGAAGACCAAGACAGCGATGAAGACCAACAAGCAGGAAGTACATTCCCTTTTATAGACTCTGTCCACCAATCATCTGTAGAGTCCAGACACTGACACAGAAGGTCTGCTAGGAAAGCTACATCCAGCTTCAAAATAAAATGCTTTTTCAGCATAAAAGCACCACAGTTAACACTTGAAAATTTTATAATTTTCAAAATATGACATGCAGTGTGGAAAATGAATGTATCTGCTCACAATTCACTGTTAAGGGAGTAATTATTTTGACATTTAAGAACATGATACTCTTAGATTGATTACTATTTTGTAGTAATGTAAGGCATTTAAGCACTAAAAATCTGACTCCATTCCAAAACAATTAACTTGTTAGTCAGCTAATTTTAGATGGAGAAGTGTTATTCGTAATAGTGTTTTCCTCATTTAAAATACAAATTATGAAGCTGTATATCAAAGTTCATTCACAGAATCACAGAACAGTTGAGGTTGGAAATGATCTCTGGAAGCCATCTTGTCTACCCTCTCCTTCTCAAGAAGATCCACCCACTATCTAGAGCCTTGTGCCCAAGATCACGTCCAGATGCCTGGACATCCCATAACCAAGCTGGGCAACCTGTGCCAGTGCACAGTCTCCATGTTGTTGTTTGAAAACTGACAAATTTTCAGGTGTTGATTTTTGTGCTTTTATGCCAAAAGCGCATTTTATGTTTAAGCTGGAGTGTAGCTCTTCCTGTCAGACCTCTGGGTCAGTGTCTTGACCCTACAGGTGATTGGTGGACAGAATCTATAAAAGGGGGTGGACTTCCTGTTTTCTGCTCTTCTTCTTCTGTCTCTGTAGGGCAGAGAGCCCTCCTGGTCCAAGCACAGACTCCAGGGGGTGGGGTGGGGAGTGGAGTGTGGGGGTGATGGGGATGGTGTCAGCTACGACTTCCACTTTCCCAAGGGTGGAAGAAAAGCCCTTGGACTGTAGCCACCACCAGCTTGTTCTGGTTCCTGGTACTGGGCCAACACCAAGGAGCCGCTGCTCCCACACTGTTCCTGGGTTGTCTTTGAAGATGCCAGAAGGTGGTGAGCTCTTAAACCTTTTCCTCCCTTGAAGCTGTAACCACCTGGGAGACAAAAAAAGAGAGAAAGATAAAACAGAGGAGCAGGCCCCTGAATCAGGCCTATTTACCAACAGGCGTAGCCCCACATACCCAATGCCATGTTGCCTATGGTGCCATCTGGGCCTGACAGCAGATGTTGTATGGTCTGCCACAGAGAGACTAGGAGAGGCCTCTGATAAGAGAGAGAGATCATAAATTACAAATCTCCTAAATTTTTGGCAAACAGAATGAGACCATTGTGTTCCTGCATCTGAGATGCTGTTGCGGCCTGAGAGATGAAACACTCCTGAGACAAGAGGAGTTAGAAGCAAGCCTGAAACATACAGGGGAAGCTGGCATCTGCCAGAGGACTGGAAAAGGAACTTTTCCACAAGTATTACAACATAACAGGGTCTCAGGAACCCTACTGAGTTTTATGGATGGAGGGGATGGCTGAATTCCCCCTCTAGTTAGGGTGTTAGCCTACATTCTCTTTTCCCAGGGCTCTCATTTGAAGCCAAAAACCAATACATTAGCTTGTCTCCCATTTCTCTCAGTGTGTATAAAGGCATTGTGATACAGTTTTTGGTTTACTTTTTCTGGTTCTTTTACTTATTTGGGGATTTTTCCTTTTCTTATTGGTAAAGGGTTCAATAAGTTCTTTTCTTTTTAGCAAAGTTGCTTTATTACCTGTTGAATACTCAGCGAGAGCTGGTTGGTGTGCTTGAATTGGAGGCACCAACTCAAACTTATTTAGACCTTCATTCTAACCTGGGACACATCACCATAGTAAAAAAGTGTTTCCTGATCTTTAGAGGAAACCTCCTTTTTTTGCTCTTCTACCTTACATCCTCTAATTGTTTACCACTGAGATGATCCCTTGATCTCATTTCTTTAAAGCCTCTCTTCACATATTTGTATTTCTGATCCATCACTGATGACAAATTTCCTCCTTTTTCAACACTACTGAAGACTCTACAGGCAGTAGGGACTGTGAACCTAAATCTTCCTTATTCCAATCACAGAACTCAAAGTACTTATGCACTGTGTGAAATAAATGAAATCACAAATATTAGGAAGTACCGAACCAAAGTCCCTTGGTCCTGCTAGTTATTATTTTTTTTCATTTCTCAGGGCAATGTTTTTGAAGCATGAGCCACATGTAAGGATAGCATGGCACATGTTCCCCTGTTACATCTTTCCACCTACATGTAACAATCTTGCCTCTTCCCCCCAGTTGTGTGTAGCATCACAGGGTTCTGCTTTCAGTTGTCTTACCTGTTTTGGAATACGGGGCTCCATTGTCCCCTCCTCATCCCGAAGACCTTATACTCTAAGGAGCACCTGCTTTAGGGAGTCTGCACTACTTAGAAAAGACCATCAAAGTCATTCATTCATTCGTAATCCTCCCTTCTGCTTGTTCATCCGTTCCTTTTCATAACCAGTTTTCCCCCATGATCTCTTCTCTCACACTATTTCCATCTTTCCCTAGTTCAGGTCAAGAGAGAGGTATAATGTTGGAGTCGAGAAGGAGTTTGAGTGCTGGCAGTGACAGAGAGAGAAAGGAATGCTTTGCCACTTTGGTAAACTACCAGTGTTTGCAATGTAGTGTTGAGAACACTACAAGAACAGAAATAAGGCTGGTTTACATGTAGCTTATATATATGCCAGTGGCTGGTGGGCGCAAAGATGTGCTGTCGTCTATGTGAGATAAACAAAAGGACAGTGTGGTGGTGTTCATTAGACAGGCTTGCAGAGGAGCCAGGAAATGAGTATGTGAAGTTTTCTGAGATAACTTCCAGAACCTTTAAACCACAGGAATGGTGAGAGTATTCAGTCCTAAGACTGCTAAATCCAACCTATAGTAACAAGCCAACCACAGAAAATGTGGATGGAGGGAGCCTCAGCACCAACCAGTTTGACCTTTGCTTGGTTGTTAATGCATTTCATCACCTGCAGTAATAGCTGTAGCCTCACTGGAACTAAAGGGAACTGTACCTGAAGTATAGAGGCACATAACTTTAGTACCTTAGCATATATTCAAACACTTGTAAATTCTTTGGTATGAATGTGTGAAAGCTGAGGCCTCAAACACCTGTCCACTTCATATGCCAGTGCTTGGATATTCAAACTG
Organism: Upupa epops; assembly: GCA_013397515.1. NCBI lineage: Eukaryota > Metazoa > Chordata > Aves > Bucerotiformes > Upupidae > Upupa > Upupa epops. Next base: position 54,803 of record VZRI01007394.1, read on the forward strand.
TGTGAAATTCTAGCAATTAAAGTGACATGGTGTGTATACACTGAATTGATTCTTAAGTGTTCTGCAAGCACTCACAAAGCCACTGTTGTGATGGATGTCATGGCTTACAGCCGATTAAAGGCTGATATCTCTGTAATTTTTCACATTTCATTTCCTATTTGGTTTAATACAGCTCATTATATGCTTGCTCAATGTGCTGGTTTTCTGTTGATGTATGTCTGCTTGTAAATGATATTGAAAGGAACCTGCCTGGTAGGGACCCAATTAAACTCCAGCTGACACTAACTAAAGCACCTTGTTTAGCAATGCTTAGCCACCACACTTGAGCTGATTAGCAGTAGCCTTCAATATAATGCAGTTTAAGATATAACATGGTTTTATATTCACATATGAGGCTATGCATTGGTAAGATATGCTGCTCTAACCCTATGACTATGAATTAATTCTCTAAACGTAAAAATTAGCTTTTTCAATCTGCTTGTGCAGTGTATCCATAATACAACCCAAGCAATGAATCACTCACACTGACCTTGTAGACATTTCAGGATTTGATACTTGTATTCCAGATTTAACACTGGAAAGCTATAGTTTGTTTAGAGTTAAGTAAAACTGCAGCAAGGTTTTAGCATTTGTGATCAGGCCATCATGGCATATTCCTGGAATAACAGAAATAAACCATAGATTTGTATTCTAGATGAAAATGCATTAATTAGATGCCTAAACAATCAGAGAATCATTTAGATTGGAAAATTCCTGTAAGAACATCGAGTCCAACCATTAACCTAACTGTACTAAGCCCACAGTCTTTAATCATATCCCTAAGCTCCAGATCCATACACATTTTAAACAAGTCCAGGGATGATGATTCAATCCCCTCCCTGGGCAGCCTGTTCTAATGTTTGATGACCCTTTCAATAAGATTTTTTTTCCTAATGTCTAACCTGAACTTCACCTGGTACAAATTGAGGTCATTTCTTCTTGTCCTATCACTTGTTATTTGGGAGAAGAGACCAAGCCCCACCTCTCTACAACCTCCTTTCAGGTAGTTGTAGACAGCAGTAAGGTCTTGTTTCAGCATCTTTTTCTTCAGACTAAATAGCCACAACTCCTTCAGCCATTCTCAAGACTTGTGCTCTAGGCCTTAGGTATACCAGAAAAACACTGGAATACTTTGATGTTGCCTCTTCAGAGAAACTGTTTCCAGGTTAGGTTTATAGATTGCCTTTGAGGCATGGAAGGGAATGTCTTACAATATCTGAAGTTGACTAGAAGCTTGCAAATAAAGTATTTATTTTAATTTGCATTCAACCAGTTCTGGCATGCTGATCTGTTCTAAAACACATGTCAAATGTCAGGACAAAGAGTGAATCAATGTCAGCCCTTCATTCAAGCATGGCTTATTTCAGAAGCAGAGCAGTCTATTTTAAAGGAACTCAGCACTATATAAAGTTAATATCTAATAAAACAAGTAATTCTTTAAGTAGTTATTAGTGAAACAGATTTTATGTACTATGAAAGTTCTTAACCAACTAGGTTGCATCTCCAGTGGAAAGGGTTTTTACAACACTGAATATTTTATAGTGAGAAATTTCCAGCTCCAACTCTGTTTCAGGCTCTTTAGCCTTAAAATTTTTTCTCAGTATATGTCATAGTAGAGTGTCACTGACCTATGCAATCAATCCACTGCAGCTGCAGTTAATGGTTCATTAAATTCATTAAACTCCTTTCTTAAGTACTAGTATAGTAAAATCCCTGTCTTTGGACATTAACTATCAGCAACAAACTGAATTATCGCTGCAACTAGGGAAAATTGGTTAAATGAATACATCGCTACTGCTTTCTGTAACTGAGACCAAGAACTGGATGATAAATCAATAACATGAGTTGAACTCCAGGAAGCCACCCTCAATATCACAGCAATAAATATGAATCTCATAATGTCTAAAGACTTGTGTTTTTATCCTGATAGACTAGGCCTTCAGCCTGCAAAATAAATGTGGCAAGACAAGTACTAATCTCTTAAATCCACTAACATGGAAAGGTAAAAGACAGCTTGCCAGAAAACAGTGGTAAATATTCCAGGTGCAGTAAAAATGTCAGAAGATCAAGAGGCTTGCCCTATTTTAGACTTTGACATGGGCTTCATCTTGCTCAGTTTTACTTTAAATAGTTTTAACTTAGATTGTGCCCTAAAGACAGAGGATATAGAGAAAGCAGAGATACCGAACACCTTCTTTGCCTCCATCTATACTGCTGGGAGATGTCCTGATACCAAAGCCCAGACTGCTGAGGCTCCAGAGGAAGTCAAGGCAAAAGAGGAACCTGCCTTGGTTGATGATGACTGGGTTAGGGATGTATTGAGCAACCTGGATGTGCATAAATCCATGGGCCCTGACGGGACGCACCTGTGCATGCTAAGGGAGACGGCAGAAGTCATCTGACTCTCAGTCATCTTTTCTAAGTCATGGGGATCAGGAGAGGTGCCTAGGGACTGGAGGTTAGCAAATGTTACTCCAATCTTCAAAAGCGTAAAAAGTAGTACCCAGGTAACTATAGACCGGTCAGCCTCATCTCCATCACAGGAAAAGTAATGGAACAATTTGTTCTGGATGCTGTCTCTAGGCACATCATGTACAAGTGTCCTATTAGGATGGATTCATCAGGGAGAAGTCATGCTTAACCAACCTGATAGCCTTTTATGAGGGCATAACCAGGTGGATAGATGATGGCAGAGCGGTGGATGTGGTCTATCTTGACTTCAGTAAGGCATTTGACATAGTCTCACATAGGATTCTCATAGCTAAACAAACTGAGGCAGTGTGGACTGGATGATTGGGTAGTGAGGTGGATACTGACCTGGCTGCAGGACAGTACACAGAGAGTAGTGGTCAATGGGACAGAGTCTAGTTGCAGGCCTGTATCTAGTGCAGTCCCCCAAGGATCAGTACTGGGACCAGTACTATTCAATCTATTTGCTGATGACACAAAGCTGGGTGGTGTCACTGACACCCCAGCAGACTGTGCTGCCATTCAGTGAGATCTGGACAGGCTAGATTGCTGGGCAGAAAGAAATTTAATGGTTAAGTGTAGAGTCTTGCATCTGGGCAAGAACAACCCCAGGTACCA
>VZRI01007394.1:58266-99842 GCA_013397515.1 Upupa epops
GACTTTGAACACCTGCCTTACAAGGAAAGGCTGAGGGAGCTGAGTCTCTTTAGCTTGGAGAAGAGGCTAATGAGGTCACCTCTCATTTATATATGTCTATAAATATGTGAGGGGTGGGAGTCAGGAGGATGGAGCCAGGGTCTTCTCAAGGTCATCTGGTGATAGGACAAGGAGCAATATGTGCAAGCTGGAACATAGGAGGTTCCCTATACATAGAAGGCTCTTCTCAGTGAGGGTAAAGGAGAATTGGAACAGACTGCTCAGGGAGGTTGTGGAGTCTCCTTCTCTGGAGACATTCAAAACCTGCTTGGACATGTTCATGTGTCTTGGTCTACGTGATCCTGTTGTGGCAGGGGGATTGGACTAGATGATCTTTTGAGGTCCCTTCCAATCTCTAATAATTCTATGATTCTATGATTGCGAATGCTTTGTAGGGGGACCTGTCTTCTGCATATGTGAAGCATCTATGATGGCTATGGATCCTCTGTGTCAATGAATAATAAATATGCTAATGAATAATGAATAATTTGATCAGAGAGCCTGTAAGCAAGGATTTTTCTCTTTGATCTACTTCTATAATATATTTAATTTATAATTTGCTATTATCAGAAAATGACCTTCCTAAAATATTTTTAACTTCTAGAACATGCCCTGCCTTTTTCCACAATTAATGCAGTTCAAGGTACAATACTATAGCCCTAATGTATTGTTTTAGATGAAAATGAGAAGCCACTGTAATTGGCAAGCTAGAATGCCTGTAATAACATCAAATCGGTTCTGATTAGCTGAAAAGGAACAGAAAAAAGGCATAATTTCTCTCTTAATGTATCATATTGGCTCTGAATCCTGGGGCAGTACTGTCAACAACAGCCTACAGAGTCACTTCAACCATAAATGATTAAAAATATTTGTTAAATCTGATGCAAATTATTTTCAGGAATACAAAGGAAATCCTGGCCCCAGTACAATCCTTGACAAACATCACACTGATTTGGAAAAGGGCAGGATTTTGCTCTCTACTTGTTTTTCTCCTCAAGGGGCTAGCAAAAACCAAAGTTGCAATGCCTTAAATGTCACATGCTGTTTTACACTGACTTTAAAGCAGCTGCTCGTCCAAGTTCTGCTCTGAACAGGGAAATCTGGTCCAGTTTGTCCAGAAGAAGTTGTTCCTTAGCTTGTTTTTCATGAATTATCTGGTCCCTCTTCTCTTCCTCTGCTGCTTTGTGTTCTTCGCGGAGTAGAGCAAGGCGTTCATGTAGTTCCACTATTGACATTTCACAAATTAAACCATGGCCAGCAGTCTAGAGAACACGAGATACATGTTTAAATAACACTGGAAACATCAAGAGGACAGTAAAGGACAGTAAAGGAGTATAAACCAGAATACATTATTTGTGTTCCAAATCACACTGAATTTTTACTTCAATAAATATAGGCATGCCTTAGCTGGTTATGTACAAGCTGGTTATCTTCTGTGTGTCTAAAACCATAAATACAACATATTTTATCTCCAAAATATTCTAGTTTACTTATATTTTAGTTCTAATTAGACTTTGAAATTTTTTAATGTGTAAAATTGCTTTTTCTTTTTTCAAGTTTGCAGTACCAGAACAGATTTGCCAATATAAAATAGGCATTGTTTTGTATTTATGTATTTCCAAAGTATAGGTGATCTATGATGGCATCTACCTGAAAAGATGAGAATTAAACAATGCTTTGTGCCCAAGAAATTCAGATCCCCATGCCCAAAGTTTAAATATTCAAACCTAAATGTTTAATGAAGGCTTTTTATTAATATACTTTGCATAAACCCACAAAAATCCTGACTTTCTGTGAGGCTTTCTCTGTAAATGTAATCAATTTATTTGCAACATTTAATCCTTTTCACCTCAAATAATATTTTTTGTCTATCTTAATACAGTTTTGGTACGCATCTTTGGTGCGTATCTCGCGTCATAGCATGATGCAACGGAACATAAGGGTGCAGGGAATGAAAATTCTAACCTGATTCTTGCTATGTAGTTGGAAAATATTCAGAGTGAAACTCTGGTCAGGATTTGATCAGAGACATTGATGTTCTTAGTTCCATAGAACTAGTGACAGAAAATTAATTATAAAGTTTGGAAAGGATGAAGGAGGGGTGCGTAGAATCCTATAGAACAGTCACTCCTCCAAATTGCATTTCTCTGACTGAAATTGGGTGTTAATTATAAACATATGAAAGTAAAACTCATTATAATCCTTTTAATGGCAAAAAAAAATTTCCAATAAAAATTCATTTTTTCAAGCAATCCTTTTCAGCACAAAAAATTAGCCCTTGTATCGTATACTGAGCAGATTGTTAACATAATAGTAGCTGCCTTTCAGTTTTCACAAAACAGAACATGAAGAGGAAGGAAAAAACAAAAATCAAAACAGGATGCTCTGTCATAGATATATGCTCAGATGGTCAGATTGGCTGCAAGAATTAACTTGAGTTAATTCATCATCATAGTTCCTCATCTCTGTTCTGGTATGCCATATAAGCAACATAGATTGCTACTTGTCCCCAGGGATCATGCTTTGGCTGTTTAGAGCAGTGAGTCCATTAAACAGAAGGAAATCCCAGCAAGAAGAAAACTGAGGTGGGCCAGAGGCAGTAAAACCACAAAATAGAGTATGACAGATAACCAGACTTGTCTCTCTGCTGTTACAACATTGGTACTTAAGAGAGATCATTATTTAATTAGTCTAGAGAATCTAATTATACAAGTTAGCCAGTGAAGGAGAATGTCTTGGCTGGCCATCCCTGGGGACTCCTCCAAGATTTCTAAGAGCTACTCCTGCAGTTTCGGTCTCAATTGCTTCCATTTCTGCAGCTCCAAAAGTTGAGTCTGATGCTCAGTTTTAGCTCAGTGGTTTCTGCTTCCATGATCCTCACATGTACCATGCACATTTACTGCAGACCTGAGCACACACACAGAAGTCACTTGTACAGTGCATGCATAACAACTTAGGAGGTTTTCGGTTCATTTGACACTCTCTTTCATATGCCTTAGTGCTGAAAAGTTTGAAATTAATTTTGCTAATTGACATGGCCATCATCACTGCAATGTGAATAAGTGTTGAACCTGTGAATCATACAATATAGCTTTACGTTTGGAGCTTACCTCCGTTAAATCAACAAACTTGTGTCTGATACTTGGTAAAGACTCAATAGCTCGTATTTGTTGAATTAATTCATATCTTTTCCTAAGCTTCTCCTCCTTTAATTCTAAAGCTTGCTGAAGAAGTTCTCTGTTTTCTTCACAGACTTCCTGAACTGAAAGATGAGAACTAATCAGTGTTAGCAAGGTTGCTTATTTTAAGAAGTAGTCCATCTGGAGAAAAATTTATGTGCATTTGTCAGTAACAATAGTAATACTGACCTAAAGGTACTGGAGTGAGCAGTCTGGCATTGGTGGGAGGAATGATTAGAGAAATTAGTATTTCCCACCTTTACCGTCTATCATTCTATTCAGCATACAAGCACATCGCATACTCTTTGAATTACAGTTTTGTAATTTGTGTTCTAATTGGTGCATACTGTGTCATTATTTAATAGAAGGATATGATACAATAGCAAATAGTCATAGCTTTTCAAGCTATATATATATTCTAGAAATTAATTGCAAAGGCTGGTAGGTTTTGCTAGCCCATTTCAGAGTGTCTGACACCCTCTGCCTGCATCAACCCATAGTGATACAAGTATGCAGATAAGAAAGCAACTCTCTTGGAGATGCTACATTCTTCCTTGTGATCCTGTCCTAGGAGATGGCTTTTCCCTCCTTAGCTAGTCATCCTCTCTAGACTGTTTTTGCTGGAGAAGACAATAATACTGAGCTATGTTGCTTTCACAGTGGTTGCTAGGCAAATCCTCTCTTACTGATATCGAACACAAAAATCTGAGCTTCATAACTTGATATGACAAAAAATAGAGCTATTCATGTATGCTACTTCTAGATGAAAGGGAAAATAGTTGCAGAACATCACTCCTGTATTTCTACCTTTTAAACAAAGAGTAATTCCAGTGATTGGTAACTTAGAATTTCTGCGCTACTCATTACAAACTTATCCACATAATTCATATTCATGCATTCATAGCAACATATAGGCTGGATTTCCCCCTCAGCTTCCCTTTCCTTTATGTAAAAGTTATAATTGGCCCACAAAAAAACCCAAGAAGTAATTTGGGGACATTTGGCATCATCTCTCATTTTTATGTCAATATGTAAATACCTATCTGCTGTTTGTACTTCTGGAGCTTTATTTTTGCTTCCTTTGCATTCTTATGTCCTTCCACGATCTGCTCCACCAGCTCTCTCAATCCTTTCTTTTCCTGTAGACGTTTCTCTGCATACTGGTGCATCAGCTCTGCTTTCTAAATCCCAAAGAAACGAGTGAATCAAACTTCTGATAACTGGTGATCTGAGTGCCTCAAATCATTGAAAGAGGGCAAGGACATTTGGATTCAAGGTACTACATCATCCACAGAAGTAGCAAAGAACAATAGCTGAGATTTAAGTGTCATTCTCTATGTTTTATTTACCCACAACAGCTCTCCATAACATTTACAGTGCTATTTCCCAGGATTCCCTCCCACATGTTTCTAAAAGCAGACCAAAAAAAAGGCTCTCTCTGGAACTGGTTGTGAGATATCAAGAAGAGTAGTAATGTAATACACAGCTGGTTGTGTGGCCTGCAGGATCTTCCTGGCCCTAAGCTGTACCTCTGTAACATAAAGTCCACTTTTGACTGTCATGCTCCTTTCTCTGTCAGGAAATAAGTAGGAAGCAGAAAACGATTTTCCCAGGCTAGATTCATATCTGTACTTTTTGTTTTAGATGGGACACTAGAGTTGTAAAATACATGGATGGTCAGTATGACAACTGTTGGTGAATTGGGAACTGGTGATCAGTACTTCTACATATGAATGAAGAGCCCTGGTGGCATCTGTTGGCAAGTGAAGAGAGCTGCCTAAAACTGGTCAGGTTAGAGCAATTCTGATTTGCGTATCACCAAATATATATATATCAGGACATTTCCGTTAATAGATGAAGCACATATGCTCTAAAATTGAGCTGAATATAATAACTACATTAGTTTTAGAATAAGCATGAGCCATCACACTAGGCTCAGTTGTACATAGTAGGGTTCACTTAAGCTTCTTGCTACAATCTGTTTAAACAGGCTCAGTGGCAAAAAACATTTAAAGATTTTGTAGGAGAGAAAAGGACCTCATCAAACAGTCTGTTGGCAGCATGGCCTTTATGAAAATCTTGTATGTTTGTAGTCATATTTTAAGTTTCTGAGACATTGCATTTCTGAGACATTTGTGACAGGTGGCCAGGAGAAAAGTACTGGCTGACCTACAGAGCACAGCAGCAAACTGGAGTAATTGAAAAGAAAAGCCTGGGATAGTGCCTATGAAAAATTTGAAATCTACAGTATTAGTAATTTCTTGATCACTTATTTTATAGGAAAAGCGCTAGAAAAATATAGTATGAGCTTGGGAAAAAAAATTTAAAGAAATAGCAATATTTTTGGGAAAAATGATTTGCCAGTCTGGAAACTGTGTGGAATTCTTGGCAAAAATATTTGGTTTCCCATATATAGATCCAAAGAGAGTTCTCTGCCTGAATTATCTGCTAAGAGAGATATAGGAATGTCAGTTAGATAACAGGAAGTAAGTTTAATTATATCAGTTAATTTCTTTTTATATAGTTGTGGTTCTCAATTTAACAAGAGAATTAAATTATATATTGGTGATTTAATTGCAGATACGGGTGGACTTGGTGATCTTAAAGGTCTCTTCCAACCAAACAGATTCTTTGATTCTGTGGTGCTTAGTGACTTAGTATCTGTTAAAAAAGTATATGCATCATGAATATAGGGGAGAATGTTATAACCTGCTATCTGATTAAATTTCCTTTTAAGTGTTATCAGTCAACTCAAACACTTGTAAAAAAACCCTTAAAGTATAAGCATTGTCACAGCACTATTTGTCCATCATTGGCAGACTCGAGTTTGTAAAAAACACTTTGAAGAACATTTACACCTTTTTGTAGTAATTACAAAATTACTACAAAATTTTGCACTGTTGGAATGTAAGCAAATTTGAGCACCGCTGTATGTGTTACCTCTTCTCTCATTAGATCAGCTTTCTTTTTATTTTCTTGAATTACATTCTGATGGGCTAAAACTGCCTCTTCATGACTTAGTTTCCCTTGAAGCCTCCTACACTCTATTTCAACCAGTTGTTCTTCCAAATCTCTTCCACGCATCTGGTTCTGCCATGCCAAGTATTCAGATGAGTCTCCAGCTCCTTGTAGCAAATTTTCAATTCTGCAAGAGAGAAGAAATAGTGCATGACACTAAGGATCTGGCTCAGAGCCCTGCTTTGGTTTATGAAGTAGTAGTTTCTAGTAGTTTGTAGTGAACTCTGTAGATAAAAAAGGTTGTCATCAAAACACATTTGACTGATATATTTTAATTCTAGTCTGAGAGACTTTCACACTATGTAGAAAGCCTAGGATAGCCAGGCTGGAAGAAAGTGCATGAGGGCATAGATGTGAAAGTTTTCAGTGAAACAAAGCCCCAGGAGAAATCAAATATTAGCTACATAAAGATCCTCATAATAAGAAAGGAGAATGTATGTAAATTTTCCCAGAGGATTACTTTGCTAAGAGGTAGAAAGAACAAATAACTTTTCTCTTTGGCAAACTTCTTGGCCACTTAAACACAAAAAACCTAAAATCTCTTCTATCTAATTCTATTTGGTTTGTGTTTTGTCAACTAAATAATATTGCTGTAATGAGGTAAAGAAATATTCAGGTATTTAATAAAGCCACATTCTTATTCTTTCGCTCAGCTGAGGGAGAACAGCATAGCAAAGCCCTGAGGCAGACTGATTGAAGTCCTGCAGCAGAGGAGAGAATGAACCAAGAACTAGGGCAGAGACACAATAATGAAGCAAACTGCATCTTACACCTGCTCCTATGTCCATGTATCTGTTATTTGTTAAATGTAGCTGAAGAGTAAAACTCATTAATATAAAATAGATTTATGTTGCAGGGAAAACCTGCTCCGTTGCAGAGTGAAACAAAATTCTGCCAGATAGACTGTACAGTGTCACACATTTGACACAGTCTCACATAGCATTCTTGCAGCCACACTGAGGCGGTGTGGACTGGATGATTGGTCAGTGAGGGGGATTGTGAACTGGCTGCAGGACAGTACACAGAGAGTAGCGGTCAGTGGGACAGAGTCTAGTTGGAGGCCTGTGTCTAGTGGAGTCCCCCAGGGATCAGTATTGGGACCAGTTCTCTTCAATCTATTCGTTAATGACTTGGATGAGGGATTACGGTGTACTGTCAGCAAGTTTGCTGATGACACAAAGCTGGGTGGTGTCACTGAAACCCCAGCAGACTGTGTTGCCATTCAGTGAGACCTGGACAGGCTAGAGAGCTGGGCACAGAGAAATGAATGAGGTACAGCGAAGCTAAGTGTAGAGTCTTGCATCTGGGAAAGAACAGTCCCAGGGACCAGTATAGGTTGGGGCTACCCTGTTGGAAAGCGGTGTAGGAGAAAGGACCTGGGGGTCCTAGTGGAGAGCAGGATGAGTACGAGCCAGCAATCTGCTCTTGTGGTCAAGAGGGCCAACAGCATCCTGGGGTGGATCAGAAGGAGGGTGGTTAGCAGATCGAGGGAGGTTCTTCTTCCCCTCTACTCTGCCCTTGTGAGACCACATCTGGATTATTGTGTCCAGTTCTGGGCCCCTCAGTTCAAGGACACAGAGCTGCTGGAGAGTGGAGAGTGTCCAGCGTAGAGCAATGAAGTTGATGAAGGAATTAGAACACCTCTCTTATGAGGAAAGGCTGAGTGAGCTGGGTCTCTTTAGCTTGGAGAATAGGAGGTTGAGTGGTGACCTCATTACTGTCTATAAATATTTGAGGGGTGGGAGTCAGGAGGATGGAGCCAGGGTCTTCTCAAGGTCATCTGGTGATAGGACAAGGGGCAATGGCTGCAAGCTGGAACATAGGAGGTTCCATATAAATATCAGAAGGAACTGCTTCCCAGTGAGGATAATGGAGTTTTGGAACAGGCTGCCCAAGAGGGTTGTGGAGTCTCCTTCTCTGAAGACATTCAAAACCCGCCTGGATGTGTTCCTGTGCAATTTGGTGTAGGTGATCCTGCTGTGGCAGGGGGATTGGACTGGATGATCTTTCAAGGTCCCTTCCAACCCCTAATGATTCTATGATCCTGTGTAATAGAGAATAACTTCAACATACATACAGAGCTGATTAAAGAACTTGTGTGATGGATAATGTCTTAATGCTAAATTCTTGATCCATATACCAACATTTGCTAGATCCAAATACCAAAATCAGACTTAAAATGGTAACAGTATTTAGTGGTTAGTCTTCTAACTAGATGAATTAGAAATAACATTAAATCAAAATGACATGATAGAGGTTTTATCTATGTGAAAATGAATAGTGAAAATTTTTTGTAATTCTAGTTATAGAACACAGTTTGCAGTGGCTACACTGGAGTCACCCTCTGCCCAGTAATGTTTGTTGAAAACCTATGTTGCTCAATAACGATTCCTTATGTTAAAGGAATCTTATGTCAGGATTCCTTAGAGCCCTAAATGCTCCAAAAGGTCTTGTAGATAACTGTATAAATTGGATGAGACCGGAATGAAAAGAGCTGTGTGAGGAAGTGCTATGAAAATTTCTGGTATATGAGTGTTGAGTTTCTTCCTGGGAGCCATGCTTAAGCTAATGTTAACAGGCTTTGTCCTTGTCTAAGCTATGGTATAAGTGTATGCCTGCAGCCAGCCTAGTACCTTGTTGACCCTGAATTGTTAACTTGGCTTCCTGGATTGACCTTGGCCCTGATTTATCACTATGGATTCATCTAGCAGTCACTAGACCATTGGCTGACCTTACTGTCTGTCACTGGATCTGTTCCACTGCCTTGCAATGGTATTATGGAACTGAGTTGCTATCATTGTCCCTGCATGCTCCCTACTGTCCCTACATGTCCCTGCTATCATACTCAACTCCTGGCTTATCTTGTCTTGCAGAGCAGGACACTCTTAGTCCTCCATATCCATATCATGTGATAGACATGAATGGGTAAGCATACATATAAGCAGGTGCAAGTATCAAATCTGGCATATAGTTGACCACAAACTATTGAAGAAAATGGAGATACATTAAATGATTTGGCTTTATATATATAAATATACATATATATCTATATATGAATCTTCTATAATGGACACATATCTATTTTGGTTATTATATATTTTGGAGAATCAGAATAAATAAAATGAGTGATTTTTATTTGGCTTTGCAGATGAAAGCTAGCAGAGTGCTAAATCAGAGCACAGTCACACTGCAGCATCTACAGTAAAATGATTACTTCAATTATTTCTTTTTTATCCACTTTTCTCTCTGTTTGTTAACTGTGTTTACAGAATAGATTCCTTATAGCTTACAACAGATCCATTATTTTAGTTGAACTGGCATGTACTTAATTATTTTTAATGTGGTTAATTATTCTCTATCCAAGGATGTGAAAAGACGCCTGGGAAAGAAGTGTAATTGTACCTTTTGAGCTCTTGTTCCATTTTCCGCTGATAGAGGGCACCCTCTCTTAAAATAGCTGCAGCATTTAATTTAATAGGTATGTTGTCAATCTGTCAGAAAACGGAACGTATATCCTATAGTTAGTAACGTAAACCATAAAACAGAGTATAAAACATTTTAATGGGTTAAATAAATCGACCTAAAACAGCATAAATTTTGCCTAAAGCATTTGTATAGCATTAATCTGACACACACAATGAAATTGCATGCTGTTCATAAACCACTCAAGCAGCTTAAGAAATCAGCAAAGTCCCCCAAGTGGATTATAAATTTGTAATCACTCTTGGACCATGTCAAATCCCATAGAATGTGTTCTCTTCCTTTCATTTTTTTACATGCTCATATACATAGTGTGCAGGGATTCCATATGCTTTGGACAAAGAAAATAGACAGCTTCTCTGAAAGATGGTAAGTTAGCCAAAAGCACTGAAGTAAAACATAAGCAACAGGAATGTCATAAGTGTTTCTCAAATAATTGCCATTATAACCTCAAAATGTTTCTAAGACAACTAGCATTACTAATAGCCTCAGCTATTTTGTAGACAGCAAAGTGAAGTACAATTCTCTGACTTTCAGGCTTGATGGTGTAACTTGGACTAGATCCTGTGGCTGCTTTGCAGTTCTTCAAAAAGTTGTTTTACTCACAAACAATCTCTTAATGCTGAGGGAGGAAGGGAACAACCTGTCCACTGGTTCAAAATGTTCTCTGCACAAGTAGGCTATTCAGAAAAAAATTATCACCTTTGCAAACACATTTCAGTGACCTCATCTGAACAAAGGCAAAGCAGTGCCTGTGGGATAAGAACTGGGATCGTTCTTGCAGAAAACAAAGCTTAGTCATGACACATTTGACCTAATTCCACACAAGTTCTGTGTTCAGAATCTAAACATGTACTTAAATTCCAAACTAACAGCTTAATGAGTGGCTGCACAGAATTACTCAAGCTATTGGGGATTGGACGAGACGACCTTTGAAGATCCCTTCCAACCCAAAGCATTCTGTAATTCTATATTCTGCAAACATTGCAAGCACGAATATTTACTGGAGTCTCTTGACATACATAAGCTAACTGTAAAAATGATGTTTTACAATTAATATTAATTAGGATAACAAACACATTCTATCACTTAGAAATTTACTAAGTAGTATTACCATGTTTTCCACACATTTTAATGGATAAATATGAATTACCTGCCTGTTTCTTGATGAAATGACAATGACTTTAAGGTTTTAGGAAAAGAAACCAAACAACATGTTTCTTTTGTTTAACTCACTATACTTCCTAATGCTTAATGGTATCTTTCCTTCCTTTTGGTCTCCTCAACATTTCTCAAAGTCTTCTGCATTATATGAACATTGCTCTGAAGCCTGTATTTTATGCATTATGCTTAGTGTAGACCTGATACATGTAGACATTTCCATTTATTTGACAATTACCTGTGTAAATATTTTGTATTTACTAACTATAATTTAGATACAGAACTGAACTAAGAATGATTATGGAAATGCCTTTAACTTCAGTTTCCCAGTTTATTAAGCAGAAATATGTATGACAATGCAACTGAAATATGACAGCCCTTATAGACAAAATATCTTAGAGTCCCAAGATAAATGCAGACAGGCATCAGTAAAATAATTGAATAGATTCTTCTATGTCATGTGGCATCTATGAATTTTTGAATTTTACTCATTCTCTTCCTGTTGTGAGATACCTTCCCTTTTTTCAAGATAAGAAAATGTAAATAATTAGAAAAATCTCTTATTCTTATGGGAAAAAAAAATGTATTCTCTGTTGCCCCATAATGAACACACAACAGCTCACCAAAGTCAGTAATTATGTACAGAGTGTGACCCGATATGAGCAAGAGGCAGATTGAGACAGTGATGATGCCTTTGCACTGCTGAAAAGAATAAAGAGATACATAACAATGAGAACATATTTGCTGCTGGACATAGTGAGAGTGTCTGAAATGAAAAAAAGAATACTTAATATACTGTGGGTGTTCTAAAAAGGGGAAAGGAAAATATTAGTTGCTTAAAACATTATATAATTTCAGTAGTTTGGGGCCAGAACATAAACTTATTTGTACATCTTGGCTACATCTTGCACTTACTCACAGAGTTGCATAGGTAGGAGGGCAACAGGAATAGAAAGTACAGTAAGTAAGTAACAATATGCCTAACTCAGCTTGAAAGTTACAGCAGCATCCTAAATATCACTTAGCCAACCTTTAAGGAAAATGTGTTTACACGAGACAAAACTGATTGTGCTCTAGAGAAGTTACTAGGCAGTAGTAGGAGTGGCTTTGATCACTGTTGTAAGATGCCAGATCCACAGTTTTCTGCATGTGTTTTAAGTAGAGGGTTTTTCTGTCATAAGTCTGCACTAAGGTTTCAGTATTTATGTTATCAGAAAAGGAAGTGGAATATACATAGTCTTGAACTAAGCCCACCCAACTACAGGTCATGTGTGTTAGGGTTAACCATATAAATGTTTCCTGGTTTGTTTTTTCCCCCTCTTTTGATTGTAGAAGGAACTAGGATCTTACTACTTCCCTGTAATTTAAATGCTGCTGGATCATAAGGAAGCACACTGAGTAGGTGATACTGTTACTAGAGGTAACCAGTAGGGGATAAATGCCAGATATGCCTGAGAAATAGTTGCCAGATGACTAGTTCCCCAAGTAGGGAATCAGTCTCTCCAAAGTGTGTATAAGCTGTACATAGTAGATTGACCTGCTCACAAGGTATTTGAGGTCACAGTACAAGCAAAGCCTCTACATAAAATTATTTTGCATATGAACTTGAAACAATTGGAAGGTAACAGATTGAAACACGTAAGGTTATCTGTGGTACAGTTATTGCAGAAACAGCAATATGAGTTTTCATGTGCTGTACCATTAAAGCTAAACAGCCCATTTTCTGTGTCTACAATTCTCTGCCCCTTGGAAATCCTATCAGAGAAGCAATCAGGTTGGTGGGTTTTATATTAGTATATATTAGTATGTGTCTAAAGGAAACAAAACAAACACAGGGTGATTGTATACTGTGTATCAGACACTCATTAGGTTGAACGATTGCTCAACATTCTTTAGGATCTCATTTTGAAACGGTGATGTACAGACACAGGATTCTTCCGTTCTGATGCCGAGTTCTTAACAAAGGGTTTACAATCCTTCTTTTTTCCTGTGGGCTATTCTGAATCCTTACCATTTTACATGAAAACTTCTCCCTCTGTAACTGAAAACACAGTAGCCTCTCTCCTGACGAAACCTCCCAGTCCCCAGACCTGACTTGTTACCTTGATTTGTTTAAGGATGACTTGCTGTCAGCAGAACCCATCACTACTACCAACTTTGTCATGTTCAGATCCTGTGGCTTAGTTGGTGGGGGTACTACCTGTGCTTTCGTTAACTTTTGTCTCCTTGTTCCTCTTCCCTCCTGGAGTAGCCACACGCTTGCTGCTCCCTGACCATTTATTTGTGGATTTTTAATGATGTATAGGCCAACTATTTATGACCCATGACACAATCTATGCTATCCTCCTGGCCACAGAACTTAGTGTAAATACTTGGATTCCAGTAGTGTTGCATCATTACAGACTCTGCATTTGTGTTTTGCATTCCAAAGTTTTCATGTACATCTGCCAATAGTACCTTAACGGTTACTCACTGTGCTTTGGATCTTTTGAGCCTGGAATGCTGGTTTGCTTTTTGCACTGTCATGCGTCTTCTGCAGTTCAGAAAAAAAACACATTATTTCATTTCAGGGACAGATTTTCAAGTACTTAGCAATAAACACTAGGTATTTACCAAAAGTCATTTGAATATTCATCCTGAGCAACAAATACGATTGTAGGAGACATATTTTGGAACTGTTATATCTACAGAAATTTACTATGTACACTCAACTCAGTGGGAATGTGTCATAGCAAATGACCATACAAAGATAGGTGCACATATTGACTAAAATTTACTGGCTAAAATAATGTTACAAATTAACAGTGATGTTTCCTTTGATGATGAAATATTACATATATATACATATATATATAAAATCTGTAAATATATTCAGCTCTTAACTGAAGTAGATGTTGGGAAGACAAATTGGGTGTCAAAGTACATTTCATGAAATTATTAAATACTGCTAGAATCTTGCTAGTGCTAGAATCTTACTGATGGTTATTAATTGAATTTTATGATATTAGCTATAGATACCAATGTGAAAGTGTCTGTACCATGGGGATGAACACAGTGAGCAGAATATGCAGATGTGATGCTGACATGAATATACTACATACATAATGTGATGACATAGCTGTGAACTGGGAATCAATCAAAGCAAGAATTCTGTATGAATGGGACTGCTATTCCCTCAGCTTGGCTGCTCTGTGGCACGAAGATTAATGAAAAAATAGTATGTGTGTTTAGAGAAATATTGTCAGTTTGGAGTAGTATCACAGGAAGGCTGTGTGTCTCCAAATTAGGAGAATAATGAAGCAGCACCAGAAGTGAAAGAAAAGGGAGTTGTACATTAAAGATCCAAATGGGCAAATGTTGCTATATGGATTTGAAATGACACTGCAATTGTGAATATTAGCACGTAGTTCCTAAACAAAATTAAACAAACATTTTCAACTACTTGGAGATATCTTTAAATACTACAGTCATTTTTCACTGTCATACTGGGAGATTTTTAATAAGTGAATTATTTTGTAGCATACCTCTCTCTTTTCAGACTTCATGGTTGCACAACTGAACTGGTCTGTATTTGCTTTCAGGAGCAGATTCTAAAAAAAACAAACAATTATCTTAAAGAATATGGTACATTTAAAGTCATTAATAAGAATCTTCTATTCTGAAAAGCCTTGCAGCCCCGACCACTATATTCCTTTATTTACAATGAATGAAAGCTTGAATTAGTATTTATATGAACTGTCAATCCTAATTAAAGACTTGAAGTAGGCAAGTACTGATTTTCTACATAGTTCTGCCAGGTTATACCCTTTGCACAGAGCACCAGGCTTTTTAGAGGTCCGCTCATATGAAATCACAGAATCAGTGAATAAACATGGTTGGAAAGGACCTACTAGATCACCAAGTCCAACCTTACCCAGAACCACAAATATCAAAATGCCTGATTGATGGAAAACCACAAAATAATCCCCTTCATGCCTGCCACTATAGCCTGTCACAAAACATCATTTCTTAAAACACCTCCAGGGACAGTGACTCAACCACCTCCCTGGGAAGGCTGTTCCAGTGCCTCACCACTCTTTCTGGACAGAAATTCTTAAGTTCCAATCTAAATCTCCCCTGCCTCAACTTCAGACCATTGTCCCTGCTTCTGTCATCAGAATAGACCAACACCCACCTCTCTACAACCTCCCTTCAGGTAGTTCTAGAGGGCAATGAGGTCCCCCCTCAGCCTCCTCTTCTCCAAACTAAACATGCCCAGCTCCCTCAGCCTCTCCTCATACGACTTGTTCTCTAAACCCCTCATGAGCTTGGTAGCTCTTCTCTGGACACACTCCAGCATCTCAATGATTTTCTTATAATGAGGGGACCAGAAATGAACACAGTACTCACAAGACCCAAGTACAAGGGCACAATAATTTCCCTCGCCTACTGGCCATGCTGTTCTTAATCCAAGCCAGCATCCTGTTGGCCTTCTTGGCCACCTGAGCATACTGCTGGCTCATATTAAGCTGGCTGTCTACCAGCACCCCCACATCCTTTTCTGCTGGACAGCTTTCGAGCCACTTAACCCTGAGCCTGTAGCGTTGCCTGAGGGTTGCTGTGACCAAAATGCAGGCACTTGGCCTTATTGTCCCTCATACAATTGGCCTTGTCCCATCGATCCAACCTGTCCAGGTCCCTCTGTAGAGCTTTCCTGCCCTCAAGCAGATCAATGCTCCTGCACCATTTGTTATTGTCTGCAAACTTGCTGAAGGTGCTTTCAATCTCCATGTGCAGGTCATCAATAAAGACATTAAACAAATACGTTGCTCATCCAGATTTCAAATTAAAAGCCTCATAATAACCTATGGCACATTAATATCATAGGCAGTAGCACTTTGCACATAGCTAACAAACAATTTCATTGTTTATGAGTTAAATTAGAAGATTATGATCAAGGGCTTTGAGCACCATGGGTTGCTCCAGTAGACATACCCTTATAATGTCAGCCATACCTTCTATAAAAATGATATGAAACAAACAGCATCTTTATGCATATTTCTTCTAGGTCTCAACATTTTAGCTTGTTTAGCAAACAGTCTAGGGAACTGACCTTTGTGAAAGCTTTGGATGCCTTTTGTAACATTCCAGAGGAGACAAAAACCACTGCTACTGCAGCTGTAGTCTCTGTGGTGTTTTTCCTATGTTCCTTGTATTAATGTGTTTTTTCCAGTGAAGAATGTGACTGGTTGTAAGTGATTTTATAGTTGTGAAAGATTTTTGACAATATAGGCACTGTGAAATCCTGCTTTTCCTACCTAGTTTTTCTAGGAAGTTTTTAAGTCCATACAAGCACACAGACATATAGGTGTGTGTTTTCTCCACAGTACGGAAATTATAAAAGGGTTAAAAATAATACTGAATTGTTTTATAACAAAGTATCAAGCATAGGTAAGGTGTTAGGCCAGGAAAAAGAATGCAAAGTTTACCCCCTAGAATCTAGTACATGTTAAAACCATGTAGTGTTATATGCATTTAAAACTGCAGTTTAGGAACAGAATCAAATGCCTGTTTCACAATGACACAAGGAGAGCCCAGAACAGTGATAAATTGACTAGCACTGGCTAGTGAGAGCTAGAGTAAGGCATTTTCAGACTAGGAGTGGGAGAGTGTGATAAAAAGGAGTCAAATAGTATTGCTTTTATCAAGCTTATAGTGGTATTCAATTGGATATGGGGATCTCAGTGTGGAGAGTTTGATAGAACGTGGAAACTGACATTTAATTAATCCCCTTTCTAGAGGAAGATGACAACAATTTGCTTTAACTATGATTGGAGCTAACTCATTGAACAGGATTCATATCAAAGTTTGCATCAAGTAACTAGATATATTTTTTTGTTTTTTCAGGTCTTCCCTTTTCTTGCTCTTTTTAACACACAGACCATGTACTCCTTTCTTTACAAATCATGACTTCATACTCTCTGAGCCTGCAGAAGCAAAAAGTATGGAGTCTGCAAAATAGAAGTCAGAATCTGATGATATTTTAAAACAGTGAGTGATGAAATGTAGTTATTTATCAGTTCCTATAAAAAATAAAAATATTGAACATGTTTTGGATTTTGAAGCCTGAATTACTAAGTGAAAACATTAAATAGCCACATGTCCTGTGGGAGTGAAAGTGCCTTCAAACTATTTCAAGTTTGTGAAGAGAAGAAAGTATTAATTTTTCTGCTATTTTACATGGCTACTTGCATATTTTCTCATATAGTACTTGAATAGAGAATAAAAGGTGGACATTGTCTCAGACAATTCATAATATAAAAGAAGAAGATGGAAAAAGCATAGATAATACAAGATATGAACGTCATATATCTAGAAAAAGAGTCAGGAGCCATTAGTTGCAAAAGCAAGTAGTTTCAAATAAAGTTCTAAATCTTGTGAAAATGGAACATTACATGAGAAACGGTTCAGAAGAAAGGCGAGACTGGAATAAGAACACAATGCACTTACTTCTGCTTTTTGGCGATTTTTTCTTTTGATTTCCTCTAGTTGCTTTATTTCTTTTGGAGGTTTGTAGGTGCTTGAAGGAACCTAAATTAAAAGGCAATGATCTCTACACTATGGGGTATAAAACATTCCAAGTAACACATGCTTGCAGGAAAAGAACATATTCACTTTTAACACTTGAATGGCTGAAGTTATTTTTAAAACATTGATTCTTTTCTTTTCATGCCAAAGTAGAAGACATAGACAGATTCCAATCAGTTGGGTCTACCTTGGCTTTTCAGTCCTATTCAATGTAATATAACCCATGATCAAAAACCAGAAAGAAAGAAAAATCTGAAACTAGTACAAGAAAGTCTAAAGAATTAATAAATCCTATAAGCCCTATCATGGGGGAAAAAAGATTGCCAGAAGTGGAAAAGATCTGTTTGGTATCTCATTAACTTCAGCATAGCCTGCAACATGGGGCTGCTGAATAAAGGTGAATTCTGGAGCACCCTAGCACAGGGTGTGGTAGTACCAACAAGTTACAGAGATTCCAAAGATGTTTAGGAAAAATAAATCCATCTATTAAATACACGTTAATTTCATTGTAAACTGAGGAAGTGTTTCAGCTGAAATTGTGGGAGAATAAGAAGGCAGTTGGAGAAAGCAGTAACTATGCCTGTCTTATCCCTATAGTCTTCCTAGATGACTGTGTTTGGCCACTGCTAGATGATGCACACTGGACAAAATGGGTCTTTGCTCTGGTTTATTATGGCTCTCCTAATGTGCCTATAAGGGAATACCACTGGAGATGCAGCTAGAATGCTTGTGGGCAGGAGACTGAGAGGGCTCTGCAAGCATTAGGCAAAGATTTCGGAAAGCATTTACAAGTAGGAAAGTGCTACAGATAAAATGAGCAGGAAATCTGCCTGTCATATGGGTCAACAGGAGACTAGGGACTGAACGGTTTTGAGTTAGGCTGACATTTTGGAGAGATTTCAATATTTGCTTGAGCAATAAATTTTGCCCAGAAGCAAACTCAGAAAAAAGACTGGATGTCTCATTTCTATATGAGCCTGCCAGTTTACTGGACATCTGATTAAATATTTATCTTGTTAAAAATGTTCTAGCTCAGTTAGAAGTACAGAATTAATTTGAGAATTAATGGGAAAAATCTATAATCTGTATTGTACTGGATATCAGTATAGGGATTGTGGGGATCCCATCTAGCTTTACTCCAAAAAGAGCTATGCTTTAAAAACTCATGCATCTGATGTACTTTCTGCTGCTTTTGCTATTTGACATAATTATCTACAGGCAAAACAAATGCACAAACAGAATAAACTAGTGATTAAATGTGCTGGTGAGACTGCTCAAGTATTTCTGTGCGATTTTAAAGTGAAGTAGGACTCAAACTTTTTCCCAGCAGCATCTAATAATTTTATTATGCTTTTAAGGATGGAGAAATTAAAGCCCAGAGGACCTGCAAAGGGTTGCACATGCAGTATCACGTTGTTTCATTCTTCTTCCCAGTCATGTGCTTTACCTTCAAAACTGTGCTCATCTGCCAGTGTAAGCTGAAAGTCTCTCCTCAGAAACTGCCTTGCTTATTCAAAGTAATCTGAGCAGACTTTACAGCCAGCTCTGTTTCAAAAATGATCTTAGCCTTGTAATTTAGCTCTCAGATACCATGGTGATGAGTACCAATCAGACAAATAGACAATAGAGCCATTACCCAGCTGCTGGAAGAGGGTGAATAAGTCATTGTAAATTGTAAATTCCAGCACAGAGTGATCAAAAAGGCCAAACTGTAGCTTAATTCTAATTTGAAAAAAAAAGGGGGCTGGGAGTAAGAGACACCAACTTTGCTTTTCCTGTGCAGCCAGTGGTCAGGCTCACCTAGGCTTTCTGGATATCCTTCAACCAGAGGCTTATTTAGGGAGAGGGAGATTTAAGGAAGAACAAACTGAATAATCTCTCTGAAATCTTTTATTGTTTTAAGTTACTGGTAAGGTGGACAAGGCCAAGCTAGTGTAATTCAACTGTATTAAGAGCTAGTATTTTTATGCATAACAAGATCATAAAGACAAATATATTTTTGGATCTATATATTTGCAAAACAAAACTTCCATATGAATTCATATAACTGTTTCAAAGTCAACAAGTAACTACATCTGTAGTTATTTTGACTAGAATAGGCCCTGCTAATATAACCCATGACAAGTTTTTTGACAGGGGCTGAAAACCATGAGAAAAAATGGGTATCTCATAAAATGAACTTTCTGAGAAAATGGACAAGAGCTTTTTTTGCAGCAGATTATGGGATATAATCTGGGAGAACTTTATTACTGTGCTTTTCCTTAATTGCTTACTACTCTCCACCATACAGTTACCAAAATCTGGCTCTGCTCTTAAATTACTATTTCTTGCCATATAGGCTGTCTTTTCAGTGTCTTAATTTCACGATGTAATATGGTGATGCTGGCTACAATATGGCAAATTAAAATGAATCTTGATTTCATGAGATAGGTGCAGAAATGATTACAACATATGTCACAATTACACTAATGGTTTCAGACTCACACAAGCTTTGAAATTTGCAGATTTGGCCAAAATGTAAACCCAATTTAGTATAATACTAAAAACACAGATGAACTTCAGCAAATGCATCCACATTAGAGCAAATTTATTCTAATGGGGGGCTGTAGAGCACAAAGGTAGTAAAATGACAGACTTATTATTCATTCCTATTCTGATTAAGTAGTTATTAAATGCAGTTTTTCAGAGCCTAGTATTAAGCTGTTTCAATGTAAAATCCCATTAACTATATAACGCACTACAATTAAATTGCTCTGCCATCCTAAGATGTAAATGGTCTCTAAGAGCATTCAACATATGTATTATTTAAAACCTGAAGGGCTAATACAAGGTGGCAGATAATGCCCAAAGCTATCACTTCCAAGATCACTTTCCACTGCATTTAAATGTAGATGATTTTGGAGCTTTTATTAACTTAGGCGTAGCAGATTGATCACAAATCCTGTTTGCCTTACTCCAGACAGCCTACTTAAAACCAGCCATGTGTCTCTGATTTGTACCTTTGTATCTGAATCCAAATCTTAGGCAATGAGTAAAATAAAAGCCTAGCATTTCACACATAATTCTAGCCTCAATAAATGTAAACTGAAAAATCTTCATTTTAGAGATTGAATGTTAATAAATATAGAAAGGGATAAAATTCCACCCTCAATGGAGTTGCTTCAAACCCAGTGAGCGCAAACTCCTCATCTCCACTGGAATTACTTTGCCATTTATTTTAATGACAGTTCATCTACATAAAATCTCACTGGTGTTTTTAGAAATCTGACCTTCAATCACAGAATATTATGAAAATCCTTGCTGATCTGTCAAAGGCTATAGATTTTCTGTATTTTTAAAGAGTCTATTAACTCCCCTACCATGATTTTGTATACAAGCATACATAAAATCCAATATAAAAAACTCACAGGTGACCTTTTCTCCAGTCCTGGTATTGGCAGAGGTAGAGGAATAGCATGTGGTTTTGGTACAGTCAAATGAAATTCCTTGGGTTGAGTTACTGCTGAAGGCTTGACAGTGGTAGCACAATTACTTAATTTATTTGTGAGCTGTTCAATCAATTGCTGGACTTTTGGCTGCCATCTTTAAAGAAAAACAGACTTTTCAATTTTATTACATTTTTTCTTTCTCATACAAACTTGGATGCAGTATATGAGGTTAGATTTGATGCAAACTCATGCAGTGCTTTCAGACATTCAATTTTACTAAAACTGACCTATGCATTTGTACTCATGATTTAGTGGTCAGTGTTACTTCCCTTCTCAATAGATGCTAGTCCATTCAGACTGATAGTGGCAAAATAGGCACAGTTTTATGGAATAAGCAGCTATCTCACCAGTTCATTTTACAGCACGATCAGACTATAAATCAAAGGAGCAGCTGTCATAAGCTAAGAAACCTCAATATACTTAGATGAAAAGACTATAAGCAAACAGTGGTCTGAGCACTGCCACTTTTACTAACTGACACAGCGCATATAAATCAATCTCAGAGCATAGACAGTTCTAATAAGAAATTAGATGTAAGAAGTTTGGTGAAATAGCAAATGAACAATCAGTGAACCCTGTAGGGGAGTAAAGATGATTTTTATTTCTCTGTGTTTGGATTTTAGCTTGCCTCAAGGTTCAGACTTCTTCCAAACAATGACAGGAAGCTGCTGAATTCAAGGTAAGACACAAATAGGTTATCACAGAGCTAATTATGGTGACAACTTCATGTCAGTTATCCCTCCTCTAATGTGTTGTATCTTTAAGCACTGCCCATTCAGTGAAGCTTTCCTAGAACTTAAGAAGTAGCCAACAGTGCGAATTTACAGTAACTTGTTTATGTGATGGTTACTTTAGCTACTACTATCATTGCAAGCAAATGCAAAAGATGCAGCTCCATTAAAATAAATAGGACTCTATCTTAACCTCATTGACATTAGAAAGGGAATACAAAGGTGTTTAAAATAATTACAATTAGATTGATCATGCATTCTCAGCTCCCTGAAGGAAGCTTCAAACCCAATAACCAAATATAATCTTTAACATTCTTGTACATCTTATGTTTACTACTTCTAGGTAAAACACATTTGTTCCGTTGAATGTAACTGACTGTGAAGGACAGCTCCAATAATCTTAGTGTTTATGAAACAAGTGATAAATTCAGCATCTGTCTGCCTGCGTACATAGAGATGAAAACTGTGGATGTATCTCTATCTACATGCGTTTATTGGTATCTGTATACTATTATAAGCATATGTTATGATTAGGATCACTGCAATGGAATATATTGAGTCAAATACTGACTTTAAATGTACCCCTCCGGTTCCTGGAAAAGTCAGTGGAGTTTGGAGTATTGCAAGCCAAATATATACTATGCATTTATTAATCTGGCATAATTACATAGTAGGAAAGCATTAAGTCTATTGACTTTAATATTTCAGTTAGAACTAGATGCAAACTCTTTTTCAGCTGACATGCATGGAGTCTATGGAATGCTTTGGGTTGGAAGGAACCTTCAAAGTCCCTTCATGACTTCATTTGGTCATCCCATTCCTAAGGCATGCCAACCCCTCCAATCAGCTTGGTGTCATCTGCAAACTTGCTGAGTGTACTCAATCCCATGTCGTTGATGAAAATATTACACAGCACTGGTCACAGTAGAGACCCCTGAAGGCCACCACTTGTCACTGATCTCCATCTAGACATTGAGCCCTCTCAATGTGACCATGCAACAAATCTGTTATCCACTGAACAGTCCACCCATCAGATCCCTATGCCAAATTTAGAGAGATGGATGTTGTAGGGGACTGTTTCAAAGGCTTTCAGCAGTCCAAACAGATGACATCCACAGCTCTTCCTCTGTGCTCTGATGTAGTCACTCCATCATAAAAGGCCACCAGGTTAATCACACGGGACTTGCCATTGGTGAAGCCATGCTGGCTGTCATGAATCACCTCCCTGTCCTCCATGTGTTTTAGCATAGCTTCTAGGAGGATCTGTTCCATGATCTTCCCAGACACAGAGGTGAGGTTGACAGGTTGGCAGTTCCTGAGGTTCTCCTTAGTACTCTTTCTAAAAATGGGTGCAATGTTTCCCTTCTTCCAGTCACCAGGGACTTGACCTGACTGTCAGTACTTTTCAAATATTATGTGAGTGACATTGCAATTATATCAGCCAATTCCCTTGGGACTCTGGGTTCATCTCATCAGGTCACATAGACTTATGTATGTTCACGTTCTTCAGGTGGTCACAGACCTGATGGAGACCACCATTACTGGTGCAAGGCTCTAGCACTTCTGCATCTTTTCCTGGAGGCTCTCTCTAGGTTGCCGCATGCATTCTGGTGAGTGCAGAGAGCGGAGCTCTCCACCAACTGGGTCCCATCACCAAGTTCTTTCTGAGAGGGCAATAACCACCTCTTGAGTGACAGAGCTTTTGTTGTTTGCAGAAAGTTTTTGTCTAACAGCATTTGCCATTGTCTGGGATAATCTATACTGCAGTGAGGAAAATGTGTGATTGCAGCTGCACTGGTGTACAAATACTAAATCTCATTTATCTGTCCTGGGTAAAAATGACGGTGAAAAAGTGGCACAATAGCGGAGCTACTGTTTCTTCAGATGAAAATGTTCTAGTTTGCCAAGGGTCCTCATCCTACTTTATCACCACCTAACCAGTGTATGGACACACCTGGCACATCAGAGCATTTAAACTGGTAAGTGACGGTGCAATTCTTTAAATAAGTGATAATTTTTAAAGAGTCATTTACATGCTTATCTGATTTGCTCAGAAAGGATTTTATGACCACCACTATAAACAAACCTGTGCATAATGACAAACCCAGGCAAGTTAAACTGTTTGTTCAAACACTTAATGTCATACATTATGAGGCACAAGTTTAATTATGAGATAATTTGAACCTTCTGGTTTTTTTCCTCTATGATGTTTGACCTATTCAGGGGCACTGAGAAGCAAATGTACAACAGCTATGAAAGGACTTCTCTATCATAGAACCTTTTTCCTCCTTCAGCGGAAGAAACACTTCAAAAGCAAATTGAACTTTTGGAGAAGTTTTCCCCAATTCTTTCAACTTCGAGATGGCTACAGGCTACTTACCTACTACTTACCTTAGAAGTGGATCAATCCAGTTCTCTTTTACATACAGTGAATCGTAGAACTGACTCCATTCATCTTTTATCCATGTGTTCAAATACAAGTCATTGAAGAAGAATCTGAGAAACTAATAATAAAGGATTTCTATTAAGTACAAATACTGAATGTATGGTGTATCTGAGATTACAAAAAGGTAGTTACTTTTACTACAAACACTGCTGATGTGCTTGCTTGTACTTTACGTTGTAATTACAATCACAGGTGCTTGGTATTTGTAGGTTCCTGCTCTGTTAAGACAGTCCCCAGTCTTTCAGCCCTGTGCTGTGAAACACCAATAGATGCTAAAACAATTTTAGTGGCCTTTAAATCAATAATATAGAGGCTACAGCATGGAGATGTGTTGGTGCATCTTTAATCTGCTTCAAGCATTGTGAAACAAGAGGATTTATTCAAAATTAGACTATGTAAGCAATGTGAGGGGATCCCTGTATGTATGATGTGAAAGTAGCTATGTTAACTACTGTACAATTGTGAGATAGTGGAATGTTACTGTTTTGTGAGATTTTCTCCAAATGTTGTAGTATAACAAGAGTTTTAAAGTGAATGGGGGAAAAAAGACCCAGTAATGTCTGTTTTACAGGATTAGGGAGTGCGGCATCATACGGGTATACTTCACTGCCCTACTGGTCCAGCAACCATGGAGCATGCCCATGGCTCGCTTAAACCTATGTTATAAAAACCAAAATGGGGAGATGTGGGATAAAACATGTTCAGGCTGGGAGAAAACATGCTCAGACATCATCATCTTGATGAAACGAGGCTCTGTTCTTGAGGAAATCTGGTAAACAGATATTGTAAAAAACTAGCATTAAAACAAACAAGTATGTACTGGGAATGGAGATCTTAGAGAGTACTCAGGTAGAAAGAGACTTGGGGGTATTGGTGGACAGTAAACTTAGCATGAGTCAGCAATGTGCCTGAGCAGCCAAGAGGGCTAATGGCATCCTGGCCTGCATCAGGAATGGTGTGGCCAGCAGGGCAAGGGAGGTTATCCTACCCCTGTATTGGAGTATTGTATTCAGTTATGGGCCCCTCAGTTTAGGAAGGATGTTGAGGTTCCTAATGCATCATAATAG
Organism: Upupa epops; assembly: GCA_013397515.1. NCBI lineage: Eukaryota > Metazoa > Chordata > Aves > Bucerotiformes > Upupidae > Upupa > Upupa epops. Next base: position 83,443 of record VZRI01007394.1, read on the forward strand.
CAACTACAATACCCGGATCTTATATAGTCATTTTGCTTTGTGGATCTCGGGAGGTCTTTTTGTACAGGACTTTACTGTAGTTAGAAGCAACGAGAACATGAAACAGGACAAAACATGTTCTTGAATGCTAGAAAGAAAATATTAGTTGGATTTTTTAAAACATATAAGTCCTTAAATTTTACAATAATATAGAAATGATACAATAAATATATAACATGTATGAATAACAGAATAGAGAAATAGGCTTGACCTAGCAATGTATAACTAATTTATTGAAGAACAATCACATTAAGTTAAAAAATTGGGTTTTATGCTACAGTCACAACTGTAACTAATTTTTTAATTCTTACCATTACAGAATAAGACCTTATGATTTTCTGTTCAATCAGATGAACTTGTGCTAGTGAGGTAGCATTATTATTCTGCCTGAAGATACTGGAACATGCATCAATAACAGGGAAATGTTGTGACTTTGATTTGAATGGATTCCATCATGCAATTCTTTTAAGAGAAAATTCTGCTAATGTAAATCAATCTTATTCCACTGAGCATTACTTGCTTGAGTACAGCTCATCTGCACAATTAAGAAAATTCCACTCAGCCTGTGATGTGCAGAAGAATTTATTTTTTTATGAAAGTAAATCTTTTCTAAGTAAATATATGTGAATAATTTTTCTGCATATCAACTGAACTCAGACACAACAGTCATCAGGTAAAAACTACAGGTCAGCATCCTGAAGGAGAATTCCAAATTTCTGATAACTTCTGTTGCTAAGGCTGCAGTGCAGATCTGCCTTCTGCTGTTTTTGTTTCTGTTGCTGGGGGTACCACATGCTGCTTCTAAATCCACAGCTGCAGGTGCATGAATATAATCTAGCATCACTTTGGAGACAAAGAAATTCTAATGCAAGGGAAGAAAACCTAGGTGCCATGGTGATGAGGATCTGATAAGATAATGAAGCAAACAATGTTACATCTACAAGAGAAAAAAAAAAGTAGCAGGTGTAGACCATTGTCTAATGCAGCACTTTCCGTTCAAACAGAGTTACTCCAGATAAGGAAACAGAACATTCAGGCACTCATGCTGAAGCCATCTAAAGCTAGGTGAATGGCACCAATATGAGGTAACTGGCATGAAGTGGGAAAATCATGTTGCTAGCTGAATGAGCTCAAGATGCATCCAATCCAGTGGCTGGTGTCTAAGATATTTACCAAAAAAGGGCTGAGAGGGCATTTTAGTCAGTGATTTGTCTGTCTACCAGATTATGATAATTCTTCAAGCCACTTCTCTGTTCTTTGTAATACTTAATGAAATATATCATTTTTGTCTCTGAATGGAATTAATGAAAGCCATTCCACAGAAAGCTCATGAAAATGAACAGGGTGTTTCTAAACACATTAGGCAGACAACCTCATGTACTACTCTCCCCCTACATACTATAAAGCAGCTGTACTCTATAGTCACTTAATCAGTATAAAGATAAACCTTAGCTTTTTGAGCATTAATAACTAATATTTGCCTCTGTCTTGAATTCTGTATTTGTTTTTCAAATGCCATGTTTGGAAAATGCTTTGAAATATCTGGATTATAAAAGTTTACACACGCTGTGTCACCAGTAATTTAGTTTTTAGCCCATTATCCTAAGAAACAGGGGCTTATGAGAAAACACTGCTGCTCAGTTTAACCCTCTGCCTCACTTTACCACACAGCTTTTAAGATAATCAGCACTTTCAACCATTCTGAAAGAGAAGATACATATATGTTTACAAATGTCATGAAAATCAGCAAAGCAGCAGTGGAGCAAACCCCAAATTTGTCACTCCAGAGAGGAAAAGCCTGACAGAACTTTGTTGTCATGCTTTTTATGTGGCAGAAATGGTTTCATCACTTGCACATATGCTGTAACAGGCCAACTGTTACATAAATAGCTCCAGATGTGCAACTGTTTTATTAGAAAAAAAAGTGATGTGAAGACAATAGACTTGATAGTCAGAAAGACAGAGGGTTGTTCAGGGAAAGAAGAGCACTAATCAGCAGGAACTACAAGTTTCAACAGATTCACCACACATGGAAAAAGCTTCCCCTGCTTAAAGTCAGACTGTGAATGGAGTAAGGGTAAGAATGCAAGTTAGAGGGACAACAGTAAATCACATGAACTATAAATCCTGACAATTCTACCTTCTCAAATTAAATAAAATACATTTTATAGATCTTTGAATATGAGTCACTGAGTAAGTATAGAAAATTAAGGTTTTTGTGATAATACTGATCTCAATTTATATAAAAAAATTCTCATTATAAATTCTCCTGAAAGTGCAGGAAAATTATCTGATTAATCAAATCCAGTGAAAATATCATTATTTGTTAACAAATATTCTGTACTTTCATTACCTTCTGCATTTTTGCAGTATCCAAAGATTTCACAATTTTGCTGAATTGCCGAAGACCAAGCTCTTCCAGTTGAAAAGTCGCCAGATAACAAATAACTATCAAAAGATACAGACATTTTAAATGCAGCAGCCAATTCTAATCATCCTGTACCCTACACTCAACATACTCTGGGATTTATGCTGTTTAATTTTAAATAGTAGTTATCTAACTGGACAATAAATCTCTCATTGTCAAATAAGAAATCGTAATATGAAGTCAGAATAAAATGTGATTAAGTTCCAAGTTAAAAATCTACACAATTTTATGGAATTCTAACAGCTGAGGATCTAGCTACTTATGCAAAACCATAAAACAATTGTAGTTATCTGAAGTCACAGAGGTCCTTTCTGTGCCTGCAAATATGTGATTGCAAAACTGGGAAATCTACTACAGCAGTAGTTGTAAGGCCTATTGTAAGACCTTGCTCTGATTTGTCAGTCATTTCATGAAGGCAGTGTCACCACTAAAATAATTAGTTTTGTCAACTCCTAATTGCATCTTCTCATGCCCTTCTTACTTCCTGATGTTTCTTCACTCGGGCAAGTACAGGCACCCACAGCCAGATTGTGAAGTTTAACCTGAAACACTTTCTTGATCATTTCACTGGACAGGTGCTAAACACACGTTCTAACTCAAGAGAAGACATGACATAGGGATGAGAATGAGTGGCAAGTGAAAAGAAAAAGTGCAGCTTGTTTCTTTGGGTACTAGTATCAGCTTAAACAACAAATACCTGTGTATCCTACCTATGAAATTCTGTGTTAAGTCTGGCAACAAGGAAAGCAGAAAGGAATCAAATGGCTCCTGAGAGACATGACTGGAGAGTTTCTGACGGTATTAGATCGTTGGATATAGCCCTCTCTTATCATAACTAGAAATTTCAGTGTAAGGAAGCTAATTCTGAGAAAATTTAATGTGAACAGAAGACGTAAACTTTTGATACTGAATTTTTCAACATATTGAACTTTTAACATTTTCGGACAGAATAGCTTTTGTGTTTCTGTTCTGAAACTATAATGACATAACAAAGATTTTAAACATAAAATGTGGTATTTCTAGTGTGTTCCTTTTTTTTAAAGTGACCATTTTGCAGACTGTGTTCTAAGTGTTTACATTTTGAAATTTTCTGAGGAATCCAAATCTTGTGCCTCACTCTAGCGTGTATGCAGTCCAATACAAGAAGAGGCACAGTCAGTGCTGTGAAAGTCTGTGAGCTGCTGTATCAGATCATTTCACCATATTTGCTTTGATCAGTCAGGCTGCATTTGCACTGCAGTGTTTAGCTGCCACCAAAGAGTACTGATAAAATCAGTAAATTCTGACCAATGTGCTGCAGCCAACTCAGTGAATGGTTAGGCTTCAATCTCATGCTTTAGCATATTTAAGCGGTCTTAGCAGAATATACATTTATCTCCTACAAGCTTTATTAAATTCAAATCTGCTCACGCATAGCAACAGTCTTTATAAGCAGCTTTGATAATTTAAGTGTCAATGCAGCTTGGCAAAGGGAATCACAAGCGGCTTAAAAAAATGTAAGCCAATGACCTTAAGAGTCAACCTGTTGACAAAGGAAAATTTTCTAGGGTCTACCCTCTGTCTATGACTAATGGAGGCTTTTGACTGGACCAGTCCTGACAATCCAATTATAGCAACACTCAGCTTAAATGTATAATTTATGTGTCCCAGACACTGAAAAACATGGCTTTGGAGGAATGGAGACAATGAAGTATTAGCATGTAGAATAAACAAAATGCATGATTAATTTCATCCTTGAAAGTTCAGGTTCACTTTCATTTGTTATTGATTTACATTTCCATATCTTTCCAGATTGTGACAGAAACAACTAGAACTGCCGTAACAATGTAGTAGCTTTTAAAACATATAGATACACTTACACTCGATATACAAGGTTTTTAACTTTTTAATCGATTTGAATTAAAGTGAATGGACTTTTGAAAGTACCCACAAAGCTTCAGAAAACATCTGACTTAGAGAAACAATGCCAGTGTGATTTCTGTCTTAAAGAAAACTTACCTATGTAGAGGTTACGCTCAGAAATCAGGCAGTATCTCCCATCTCGAACAAAAAAGGCATTGACTATTACATCCAATAATGACTTATATTCTATGCATCCAGATAGTGTATCCAAAACAAACTTTTCTTCTGTCATGTTACACATCTACAGAGATACAAAATCAATAATGATTAATGAATTCCAGAAAAAAAAATGTTGTGTACAAAAAGTGAAATCATTTTGAAGTAACTGGAAAACAATAAACAGTAGAGCCTTTGGTATGGTTGATGCACATCTAACACTGCCAAATGTGGGCAGTCCTACAATTAATGGTCCTTGTTCAGTAATACGTCATCTTCCCCAATGTTAAACTTTTGGTTTATCTGCTGACATATGCATTTAGTGAAAAGGCTTTGATGAGTAAATGTCAACAGTTAATGCAAAGAATATTTGAAGTCTCTGAGCTATGAGCATTGATTAGTCACAGCATGAGAATATTTCAGTAGGAGTTTCCTTTTCCTGTAGGAAACCTGGTTTTTGTTGGTGATGTCTGTGCTACAGGAGATTAAATCTGGGGAGAAACTGAATGGGATTATGGAAAAAACTTAATTGCTACTGTAACCTAACAGTGAAGAATATAAACTAAACTGATGAGTGCCAGGATTCTTGTTAATGCATTTGAGTGCTCAGCACTTGGTCACTCAGTGCGTTTATGAAATACAAGAAAACAGCAAAAGCAGGGTCAGACACTCACCGCACACCTTTCAGTCCTACCTCATCTCTTTTACAAGTTTAAAGCAGAAGGGTTTATATAGAGGACAGACACAAGTGGCAGGGCAAAAAGTTACAAGGTGACAGGAAGTGCAGCTTGGGGACAGCTGTGCCCTGGAACATCACTATTGGTTGGTAATCCTGTGGGGCACAGGACAAAAAATCTTTTCATGAAGTATCACTGATTGATTCTGCTTTCAACTACAAATTGTACAAAGTGTTCTGTTTCTACATATAAAATTTTAAAGTATTTAAGCAGCCTGCAGCAGTGCCATCTAAGGAAATGATTTAATTAGAACTCAAACTAAATAGACTGGTCAGAATGAGGACTTGGATAAGAAATCTCAAAAGTGAGTGAGTTGTTAGTCGAGACCTGCTTATAAAGAGTTACTTTAAAATGCTTTAAACCAGTTAGGATACTCTGCACAGGAAGTGTACTGTGTCCTCAACAAATTTCATCACGGATATTAACAGTTTATCTGTATATCTGAAATCATAATTGCTTTGTTAAAGTAATATGTTAGGTATGTGTCATTTCTAGCGCTAACTCCTAAGTGTGTTGTTTCTGTGTGGCTTCATGCTGCATTTTATGTCAGAATTTCAGAAGATTTCAAAGAATCCTGAAACAGTATATGATGACAGACAGTACCTCTACACTGCCTATTGCATGAGCTTCTCCAAACACTTCACTAACATTAATTGTGTTTAATGAGATTCCTTTTGGTAAATGCAGGACCTATGGTGAGGGGCAGATAGGAGATTTACCCCAGGTGACACACTAAGTCATTGGGGGCAATGAGAATTAATAAACCTTAATCTGTGAACCTTTGCTCTGTCCATCAGATCAACCTTTTATCTTTTCAAGGATAGTCCCCACACAATTCTCAGAAAAAACTAGCAATTAGCTATATTCTCAAGTATGCTGCTTCCAACCAAAATAATTCTATGACTGTGTCCTTCAGCATGAGGAATCCCAGACAACTTACAGGTGAAAATAAAATATGCAGCTATCATCTTCTGTCATACGGATTGTTGAAATTTGTCAGAAGATTTTAACAAAATAGATCTTGAATGATATGCCCATTCTATGCTAAGGAAAAACCACTGCATCTCTGATGTTACAGCTTATTAACTGTTTTATTGTATAAAACATACTAAGTTTATGGTAAATAAATACTGGATGTTTTTCTAGTTTTAATGCTTGGAAGACTGCATATTAATGTGTTGACCACAGGCTGCACTGTAAGTAAAATACAGATATATGTGTTCACAATATCATTCCCATACAAATATCTGAAAGTGTTCTCTATATAGCATTCAATTTTAGCTTTTTCTGATTCCCAAGTTTTTAAGTTGCAAAAGATTCAGGATAATTTCAGATCCTGTTTGAAATGACCCTGAATGATCTTGTGAAAAAGCTGCAACTCTTGTCTGGATATGTTCTGACTGGTGTTAGTTCCCCTTCTGGAAGGAATCCCTTATGCCTTCAGCCTGCTTCCATGGACATATTTTATTTGCTTCCTGACATTTAGTTGTAGCTGGGAACCAGTCAAGTTTCATCAAGAAGAGGAGACAGTAAGAAAGGTTAACGACAGGAATCAACTTGCAACAAAAGAACGAGTTAGAGTTAAAAAAACCCTGTTGTTTCGGTTCTATTTTAGACTTCTCAGGATAATACACTTAGTTTAAGGTGAAGCAAACATTTAGAAGCACAGAATCAAATATTATCTATTTGATTAAAAGAGAGAACACAGTAACAATATGTACCAAACTTGTTTACTTTTAGGCAGAATGTGCATATTTTACACATACAATCTTCAGATATCAGTGCTAGTCCTCTCCAAGGGTCTAATCAAAATGTTGTGAGTATGATAAAAAATACTCCTAATGACTTCAATTTTTGATTTTTGGTTTTGCATCAGTCAGCACAATCCAGTCCTCTTTCCTTCTGAAGTCAGTGAAAATGCTTCCAGTAATTTCAGTGAAAGGAAAAACCCCGGGATCATAGGATATAAGTAGGATAGTGTCCCATTTCTAGTCCTTACAGGCTGTGTTGCAGTCACAAGGTGGTATTTTTGTCTTGGCCATCTTGAGGAGGTATAGTGAAAGCTATTACCCTTGTGCTTAATACTAAAGCACATGAGCTGTACATTGCAGAAAAATCAGTTTCCATCCTTTCCTTAGGAATGTCCTAATGCACTTACGTCAGTAACAAATAATACAAATTAGCCGTGTATCAAAAGAATCTCGCATTACATTATTTTTGTATTTAAATCTATGACTTTTGACATTTGGGGATTTTACTCACAGTTGAGTGGGCATATGTGAGACACAGAGCTCTACCAACACAAATGAGAACTATGAAGAGTCCTGCCAAATTACAGCATGTTCTTATGAAACAAAATGCTCATAAACAGTTTCATCTTGCCATCAACATGTGTGGGACAGAGGACTAAAATGGTGAATTTGGGCTGGCAGTTCAGATTTTACACAAGTAATCTTTTCAGTAGACAGGACTTGTAAAGGTCAATGTGATGGGTCTGATCTCACAAATCTAATTGCAGCAAAACAATTCACTGAAAATAAACTATTTTCATAGATAAAGGCACAAACATTGCATGGCAACTTCCATGTTAAAATCTGTCTCTTGTTATCACAGGAAAAGCTTGATTCCAAGTCACAAGTAAAAGAAAAATGCCCTGGGATGCTGCAGTTAGGTACAAAACTTAGTATTTTTTCCCAATGAACAGATGCAGTCACTTTCTATAAATGCCCTGATTCTTTGATACCTTTCTGTACAATATACACTGTGTGAAGGATACTCTGGATGAGGACCATTTTTGACGCACTTAATTGAAAAAAACTTAATAAAAAGAAGGAGTTTTAGCACACAAGAACAAAGATATTATCTGGAGGGCAGCAGCCTGATGAAAAAAGTATTAAAAAGCATTTAAGAAGATAAACAATCAGAAGTAGCCTGGGCATTCAAAAGAAGAACATAGAGATGTACATTTTAACATGAGATAGAATTAAAGACTTATTTTAAGCAAATATTATTCAGGATAGTTCAAATTGAATTCTGCTTTAATAGCAATAAAGTCACAACATCAAAACAAAAGCATTTATTTGCAGTTACTTGTTTTTTCACAGTAATCACAGTAATGATGAGGCTGGAAAAGACCTTAAAGATCATCCAGTCCAACCTAAAACCAACCAAGTAAACCTAACATCTAACATCTAGATCATGCCACTCATCACTTCATCCAGACTAACCTTGAACACCTCCAGACACAGCTCCTCAACCACATCCATGGGCAGCCTGTTCCAAAATTGGATCACACTTTCAGTGAAAAACCTTTTCCTAATGTCAAGTCTAAACCTCCCCTGATGGAGCTTAAGACTGTGACCCCTTGTCNAGGTTTGAGGGACATAATACGATTCTTCATGATTGAAGGTGAAACCTTAGGTGAATTAGGTAGGGAATACCCATCATATTGCTAATAAAAATATGTTATTATGGAAAGTATTTGCTGTGAAAACCAAATCCAGTATTACATTATGAACATCATAATTTACAATACAATAAACATGAAGATTGTAAATAACTGAATTACAAGTCAAAGTACAGTTTTCTTCATGGGAGAAAACAAAGTCTGATCATTCAATGTGAACAACTACAAATCCTTTTTATGATAATTTTTATTTTATTCCTGCAAATCTGCATGTTGCAGGAATAAAATGTATAGAGTTTAATAAAGAAACACCTCTAAACTAATTTTGATAATAACATTCTAACTTGAAGAAATGTAATTTACATTTATAACATGCTATTTATTTACCATTAAGAGTTAAAAACCATTACCATATTTCACTTATATTTCTCTAAACCAGGAGGCTAATAATCGGTGAGTTTCCCTAAGTCTGCTTTTATATAGAAGCGTGAAGTAGGAGCTGTAAGATAGGAACTGAGACTAGAATGTGTCTTTCTGTCTTGCTTCCTGAGTGGCCTTGTAGAGATTTTGCTCTCACTTGACATCTTGGTTTTAAACAATATTAATTACCTGGCAGTCCAACAGATTATTTATATAGTTCCATCAGACACACAAAAAAATTGTCTGTTCAAATACAGTGGTTCAGACCTGAACCACTGTCAAAGTAATTGTTTATTTCTGTTTTTTAAAATTAATTTTCTGTTTCTTTAGCACCGATTCTCTCATTCCCTACTGAAACACTGAGTGGCTGCACAGTGGAGTAAATGAAAAAGAAAAATGTATCCCAGTGGTTATTGGATCTGTTATTTGCTTGATCTACCTCAGTTACAAAAACGCAAGGAAAGATGGGTGCTTTTCCAAAGCAGTACACAGGGATTAGATGTGCAGCCACTGTTACCATAAATGGACTGTGTAAAGCTAAATTCCACATACAGCCAGAAAACCTAATTCTTGATAGCAGTATCTAATACAATAATTTCTCTATAAATAAAGATGCCCAACTAATTATCTCATTTACAGCAATATATACACAGAGTAAAGCTTCTGCCTTTTGGCAGTCACTCTGGAATATTCTTGGAAGCAGACTGTACATGCAAATGTTCATTCAGATTTCTATCTCAAAGCTTGAGATGAGATTTCCTACAATGCAAGAACATATTCAGATGGTAACACTGATATTTAAATAAAATTATAAAGATGTATTTGGAAATTTTAAAAAAAAGTAAATCAAGAAGTTGTTTCTGTTTTGTTGAAGTTAATGGATGCCTTGCCATTATTCAAGAGAAACAGGATGAGACAGTAGCTCACATGGTCTGACACAAGGGAATGATATTTGTTGGAAACTCGACAAATTTTCCAGTCTTTAACAAGCTATTTGGAAATAGAAATAGTTGCAAACCAAATGTGGGGAAACAATTAGGGATGTATTTTCAAAGTGGCCCATAGGATTTTCAAAGTGGACAGGTGGTGCTTGACAAATTTGGCTGTTTGGTTTTCTTAAGAAAATCCATGAGCATTTTGCCAAGTGAAAAAATATCTCTTTACATTTATACTGTATTTGATTTTATACTGTAGCACTAAGATTCTCTAAAGATTCTGTGTGCCATTACCACACTCAGCCAAGGGCAAGCAGAGCTTTCACTGCAGTAGATGAGTCTAGGACAAGACATGGTATGTCAGTGTGGGATCTCAAATTGATAGATGGAGTCTTTTCCTCCTATCTTCTCTGTGACATTTGCCTCTTGTGGACTCCACTTTGAAGGGAGAAGGGTTTCTGATTTGATTTACATACAGTAGAGAGTAAAACTGAACATGCAAACTTTGAGGTGAACAGAACAAAATCAAAGAGGCAAGCAGGATTTACTAGACAGTGACAGTCACTGTCACTGGAATCATTAACGTGAAGAGATGGAACTAGGATGGGATAAATGAAGAGACCTAGGCAAGTGGGTTTGTAGGTAGGAGAAAGAACAGGCATAGAAGAATGATGTAGCTTAGAACAAAACACAGTAGATTTTTTTCTCTTCCATCTGCCCAATACTTGGTGAGCTGAGTATTCCAAACGCTTACAACCATTTCCCAACCATTGTGAAATGACAAAATATAAAAATAAATTCTACACAGATTTTATACAAGAGTAAAATATACTATTGTTATTTCACACATTCACATATTTTGGGATTAGTTTTAATTATTCATCTACTTCACATGTAAGCAGAGCATCTAGAAATTTATTAAAAAATGTTGCTGAAGTGTTCTTGCACAAACCTCTGGATTGTGTCACCTACAGAGCAACACAGTGAAACCAATGGAAAGAATGTATTGGATTCTGAGCAGAGTATTCAACAAAAACCAATGCTGTACTTAATAGAACATCCAATATGGAAACCTACCTGTTACTTCTTGTTATCATTTGCAAAGCAAGGTTATTTTCACCCTGTGGCTTGGACCACTTAGATTTTATTTGTTTTTAAACTTATATATATTCATATTGTAAAGTCCTTCATTTTAACATGTTTGTCTGCTTTCACTTATTTTCCTGTACCTTGCATTAACAGTCATTTTTACTGTTTTAATTCACAAGGATTTCCACAATAATGGTCTTACGCTCCTGTCAGATGGTTGACAGGGATACTTGGATCAAGATTGTGCCTTCCAAACTCGCTCAAAGGTCCTAAAGAGGACTAAATTCAATTTCCTTTCATAACAGATTCACATTTATAATGTACACGAACAAGACCCTAAATCACAGCCTAAACTTCTTCACAATGAGGTGGTGAGACACTGGAACAGGTTGCCCAGGGAGGTTGTGGTTCTCTCCCTGGAAGTGTTCAAGGCCAGATTGGATGGGGCCTTGAGCAACCTGGTCTAGTGGAAGGTGTCCCTACTCATGGCAGGGGGTCAAACTAGATGATCTTTAAGGTCTCTTCCAAACAGAACCATTCTATGAATCTATAAAACTATGAAATTGCTGGCCTCTCTCTGGGACATTTCCTTCTTGCATTTGTTGTCAGCTTAATTTCAACAATGCTATAACAAAACTTCAGTGCTCTCATGCCACTTTGCTCCTCAATATATATAGTTGTTCCTCAACATATAGTTATTAGTGCTGTTGCCATTCTGTCAGTCAAGCCCATAACTTCAAAGGTCATTTATCCCATAGACTACTTTCAAGAATATCATAACCAGTTTATGGGCACATCTTCTTCGCTCTTGGACATCAGGTTTTAAGTAGCACATTTGTAATATTTCATAGCTAATATACTGTACCAACATTTTCTATTTTCTTGTTTTGCAATAAACATCTATTTCATGCAGTTAACTAATCCAACCTTTCTCTAGCAAATGAACTACCTGGATGCTATCATGAAGATCATTCTGCTAGTCCATTGTTTTGACCACTCCACCTGAATCTTAACAGTTGATTCTAGCACACAAAACAAAAGCTGCATGTCTTTGCTATTGTGATGCCTCATAACTTGGTTCCATTCTGCTTAGTATTATCTCTTTACCTATGTCATTGCCCGTTTTGATCAGCCAAGGGTGCCCATCTCATCTCATTTATTAGATTTCCAAACAAATCATTTTATTTACTTCAAATCAGCTCCTAAAAACATTTATGAGGGCATCAACAGGTTTTCAAAGAACTAAGTAAGACACCTTAGATACCATATTAGAAGGACATAAAGACTATAAGCTATCCAAATATAAGAAAGATATATAATATGAATGCAAAATACACTGTGGATTATGACAGGAATCTGGTTGTAGTTTTAGGACATGAAAACTAATTAACCAAAACTTACCAAGGTAAGCTATATAGCATGACTGAATCTTAATATACCTGCAATGTCTTAGCCGATTCATTCAAGAAATCCTCCATGCTCTGGTTTTCAGGATTAAACTTGTTAAGCTGTTGGACTATTGTTGCTATATGTTTTTCATGGCTGATCATCTTCACCATGGAGCATCCTGTAAGTATAGCAAATCATTAATTACTCATGCCTCCATCATTTGTAACATAACGTATGTTGATAAGCTCAAAGAGAAGACAGACTGCAGTAATACAGAAGAGTTGCTTTCAAAAATACCTCTGAACAGTTAACAGGAAAAATTATAGTATAATATAGAAGATGTAATTATCTATTTCTTGCGCTGCAAATGTCCCAAAAGATCCTTAGGATGATACCTAAAATTGCTTATGCATAAAGCTATTTATCAAAATATCAAACAAGATAATACAAGAGAAATGCATGAATTTTTACTGCCCTTGTCCTATTTAATAGATTGCTTTCCCCAATGAGATGCAACTGAAAGCAACATTTAAGTCTTAAATCTTATCACATGTTGTTATTAACAGACTTATTTCTCTAAAACTACCAAGAATAGGAACCAAACAGAATTACAAGGAAGCAATAAGGCAGTGTTAGTTAGCATTCTGGGCAGCAATCTCATCAGCAGTCTAGGTCACCATCAAGGTTTCTGAAGGTACTTTTATTTCTTGATGCTTTGCTTGTGAAATGACTGGATTACACCCACCTCAAATTGTGTTTTCCTCATATGTGTGAGAGTTTGCAGAATTGTCCAGCTCAATTTGAATGTTGCTGTGTATGAAAGACCAATGACAGCAATAATCTTTGTTGAAAGTCATTAATGTAGTTTATCAATGAGAAAAAAAGGGCACAAAAGTAATTTTCTATCTTGAAAATAAGAATACATTTCTGTAAATTGTTCTTATATTCTATAGATCATTATGGTTTGGCATTACAAAATAATGCTTGATCAAGATAATTAATTCCCACTATGGTAATGATAGTTCACATCTTGTTTTAAAAGACTGTCATATAATTTCCAGATACAGTGCTATTGTACTCAGTCACCTAAACAGCACTTTAAATTACTAATCAAAACCCACTAAAAAAATAGAGTTTGTCTGTGATTATGTTCCATATAGGCATTTAGTTACCTGCTATGATCAAGACAAAATGTCAAATTTAAAAAAATTTCCAGCAAACCAGGGCTGGACCAATATATGAGATGGAAATAAAAAAAAAAAAAGAGGCTACTATGTCTCTGTCACTGAGGGACACACCATTTCTCCATTTCTCTAAGAATCTTCATCTGTTTCTCAGTACCTTCCAACTTTCTTACACTCACAAGGGATTTTGTGTAAGGGAGAAAGAAATAGACCTGTACACATTCAGGCTGAATCATAATTCAGACTCTACTATCAACAAGTATTTTTTCTTCTGATATAGTAGAAACCAGTTTGAGTTCTCATGCTCTACATGCTGATTTTCACTCCTGCAAATAACAATCATTAAAACCAAAAACTGGAAAACTTAAAACATACAGTAACACCTTGTGAACTCTGGACAAGCAGAGGTTCTTAATAAAAAGAATTTCACTTGTGACTGCTATTTAAACAAAGTGCTATTGTTATCATCAGGATTACTGTTAACACAGACATCAGGAGTTAACAGCATTCTTATTACCAAACACAATGTTTAGGAAAATAAAGTTAATTTCTATGTATGAAAATTATACAAGTTTACACTACATACAAAATGGTAGACAATTTCTTCTATTATCAGATACAGAATTTCAGTGAAAGAGGATAAGAATCTGTGTTAGCTTTATTTTAAAACAGATCTTGGAGATATTTTGAAAGTAATTACATAAGGTAAGTCTGGCCACAAAGTGTAGGGACGAGTTTCAATGCCCTGAAAGATTCCTTCAGGTTTTACATTTACCTCTATATTTCTGGCCTCAAAAGACCATGACTGCATTTCCTCTGACAAAAAGTTGTGCTTCTTAAAAAGAGGGCTAAGCCTCCTTGATAAATGTGGTCAGACCAAGTAGCTCCTACTCAAAATAGCTCTGTGCTAGAAAAAGAGCCAACTGCATACAAGGTACCGTTGTTTTGATGGTTACATCCTGCCATTCTCCTTTACTCCAGTCTTGTCATTATCATGGACTGTCATCTGAGTGTTGTAGAGATTTCTGTGCAGAAGTCTTCTCAGTATATTCCTTCCTTAACACAGCAAAGTAGCAGTCAGAAAACACTCATCCAAAACAACTAGAGCCTGGATCTTAAGTTTATTTTTAATTTGCATACATTCCAATATTCTAAATTTCCATTCAAATATTCTAAATGTGTCTGACATTTGACACAGTATTCGACCTAGCATCTTGTGAAACATTACAATTAACTATTCATTGCATTAAGCCTTCTGCAAATAAGCTATCCTACTTGTCTGAGGGAGCTGAGTCTATTTACTCTGAAGAAAAGGAAGCCGAGGGGAAACCTTATTGCTGTCTAGAACTACCTGAAAGGAGGTTGTAGAGAAGAGGGGTTGGTCACTTCTCACAAGTAACAAGTGATAGAAGAGGAAATGGCCTCAGGTTGTGCCAGGGGAAGTTTAAGCTAAACATTAGGAAAAACTTCACTGAAAAGTTGCCAAGGGAGGGTGTTGAACCACTGTCCCTGGATGTGATACAAACTTGTGTAGATGTGGAGCTTAGTTTAGTGGTGGGCTTGAGACAGTTTGGTTAATGGTTGGAATCAATGATCTTGAAGTCGTGATGATGGAAAAGACTTGAAGGTCCTCTTCAACCAAACGGATTCTGTGAATTAGGAAGCAAGACAAAGGACACCAGGGCTGGCTGCTCACCTCAACAGCTGATGAAAACTCATCGAATGATACCAAACAGTTTAACACAGGCCCGCTGAACCATTCTATTGTATTTACTAGCACATACCAAACCAGTGGGATAGCTACAGGCCTGCCCGGAGCACCTAACACTGTCAAACATATTGTACCACGGAAGGGTCAGTACGGCCGCAACTTCCGCACTGCCCACCGAACCCAAATCGAACAGGCCCCCACCCACTCCCACTCCGGTACCCGGCTGTGCCCTCCGGTACCTGCGTGTTCCCGCCAGCCCCAGCGGGACTCTCCGCTGCGGCCTCCGGAGCCGTTGCTATGGGACGCGGGGGCTGCCGGGAGCTGTAGTTCTCCCGCGCTCTAGCCTGTCTATCGCAAAACGGCTCGCTGCGGCCAAAGAACTACCGCCTTCGGGAAAAAAGATGGCGGCGGTTGTTTGCCGCCGTTGCCAAGCGATTCGTTCCTACCCTCCCCGATTGCTGTGCTGGGAGCGCCGGCTAGTCCAGAGCACCTAAGCAGGGCCCGCACATCTGGGCAGGGCCCGCTCACTCGGTCAGGGTCGGCTGCTTGCAGACAGACTCGTTATCCCGACACCACAGGCCCCGCCTACCCGAGGTCGAGACCACAAGTCCCGGCATACCCCGAGTCACTGTGCAGGGTGAGTCGGGTCACGCAGAATCACACCCCTCGGCACCCCCTACTTCGAGCAACCAAGTAGGTGGAGTGAGGCCTCCGGGAGTCCGCTCCCCGATTGGTGGCGAGTGTGGGGGTGGGCGGGGAGCTGGTGCTTGGGGCCCGCCCCCTGCGCATGCGCCACGAGGGGGCGCCGCCGCCGCCGCCGCTGCTGTTGCTGTTGCCGTTGCCGGCCGCGCTATGTTCCGGGGGCTGAGCGCGAGGCGCGGCCGGTCCGTACGCTGAGGGCAGCGCGCGCCGCTGACGTGAAGGAGGCGAAATAAGAGAAAGGAGGTGGAGGAAGAAGGAAAGGGAAGGAAGAAGTGAAGCAGCGGCTGCGGCACCCGGGGGGG
>VZRI01007394.1:99871-194671 GCA_013397515.1 Upupa epops
CCTCCCGGACAGAGGCAGGAGCCGGAGCCGGTAGCCCCCCGCGGCGATGATGAACAGGTTCAGAAAGTGGCTGTACAAACCCAAGGTGAGTTGAGAGGAGCCGCCAGCACCTGGGGTCGCCTCTCCCTGGGGTCACCCTCGTACTGTGTCGTGGTTGGAGGACTCGGAACCGCTCGCCCGGTGGGGGGGATGGGGGGGGTGGAGATGACAAAGCAGAGAGAGTTCCTTGGCGCTGGTGGGACCCGCCGGGAGTACGGCCCGTGATAGGGGAACAGGAGTCTCTCCAACTCCCGTGTCGGTCCTCGGTGGGCGCCAGTAGCGGGAGCTCCCGGAGAATGCGGAGTGGAGGCGGCTCTGCTTCAGCCTCTGCCTGAGCTGCCTCTATTTGCTAGTAGCCTGAACTCGGGGAGAGATTGTTCAGGTGCCTCCGTGCTGCTGTTAATGGACCTGCGGCTGCCTGAGAACTTTGAAGTTAAAAAAAATGGTTGAATGGAGCTCTGCAGGTGAACGGGGCTCTGTAGGTGTGTGCTTTCTGCCCTGCTCGCTTTGAAATCCTTGGAAGAAATCCAAGAGTCAGAGCTTGCTTTGGAATGAAATTATCTTCTGGCATGAGTTAAGTAACAACTGTCTGGAGAGCGATCTTGCCTCACGTGTCGTGTTCGGATCCCGAACGAAGGATGTTACTGGTTTTCAACATCTACGACATCCTTTTTGTCTTTTTGTCCCGGATTCACAGCAGTCCGTATAGTAACTTATCTTATGAAGTTTTGAGGTTTTGTCCCTGTCACTACCACTTGTTTTTTATGTTGTAATTTCAGTAATAGTGTTAAGTGTGGTTTTTGTAAACCTTGAACACTCGCAGTTCTTTTGCCTGAATTACAGCCAACATGCTGAGGTTTTAGAGCAATTAAATAAAAATCTTAGAATGACAGAATCATTTAAGTTGGAAAAGACATTTAAAATCATTGAGTTCAACTAATTAGCACTCTGTATCTACATGACTTAAAAATCCATCCAGGGATGACAATTCAGCCTCCTCCCTGGCAGCCTGTTTGAGTCAAGTTGATACTGCAGAATAAAAGTTCAGATTGTGCAGGCTTTATGAATTTTGTATGTAGTCATAAGCCTGGCTGTACTGTTGAACGAATGTATATGTGTACAAACTTGTCTGATATTGCTGCATAACTGAAAGAAAAGTAATGTTGAGATTAAGTAAGTTAAACATACAGCTACAATTCACAGGTAGTTTTCAATAAATATGGATATTTGTGCTTTATAGCAAGAAACTGAGAAGGAAATTATTATTAAAAAAGTGTTCATAAATTTAGATGCATAAGAAATTTCAAATATATTTCTTGGCACTAATTTTTACTATTTTTTTTTTTACTAAAACTAATTAGATTTCACATTAAATTGGAGATTAAACCATCTTATGGTAAAACTTACTAATGTACTGTTGCTTTGTTACATGCTCTATGCTCAGCATCCCATGTCTGTGTCATTGTGCATTTACGTTTCTGTAAGACTTTCCTGTGGCAAAGGAACTTTCTCAGCCTGTCACGTGATACTGCGCCTAATAAATCAGTAACATCTGTTGCTGGCTGCATAAACCCAGCACCCTATACTTATTGTTGTGTGTTTATACTTTATTTATGAGTACATTTTGCTGGTTTCAGTAGCTTACTACATACTTTTTACTTTTTTATTCGAATGGGATACTAGCAAATTGCAATAATAGCATGTGTTTCTTCAGAAATGACTATTTCTTTTATGTGCTATTGAGTTGGTGTGAAAATATAATTAAATACACAGCAGTCAGAATAGCAGCTTTTTGTTTAAAGGTGGAAGACCTTGCATTTAGAGATTCCAACTTTCCTGGTGTACTACTTGCTTATTTGTCAAGGAAGAGTTAGGGTTCCTTCCCATCAGATTAGAGTCTGTTTTGAAATGGTTTTGAATATCATATGTTCTGAAAATGACTTGTTTGAGTATTTATTCTGGTGAGGGCTACTACCACTAGTGACTTCTGTTGCTTAGTTATAAGGTATTAAGGAAGCCATGTACATTTTATTGGTTAGATTTTGCTACTACCAGTGATGGGATGCATGCATCTGGTGTATTCTACATCCTACTCTTGTATGACTGCACTTCTGCGTGGCACTAGATTTTGATGGTACAGGACATTTGACTGATATTTGTTTACTATTCAGGGATACTTTTGAAGGTGGGGGGATGACATCAGAGCGCTGCCAATTCATGGTACAGACTATTCAGAAACCTGAATATGTGGTTTAGCTTAATCCTAGGGGAACCATTTCATAATTCTTCTAAAAATGTAAATTTAGCTTGATCTTTGGGGAGTCAAGGAAGTGTATTAGAACAAAAATTGCTGAACAAGATGGAATTACAAAGTTATCAGGAAAATCATCAGGTTATGGACCTGCATCTAAGCAGAAATATTTACTTGGTAATTGCTGCATCTGTTTGAACATAGCAAGGATAGGAGAGAAAATGTAGGTGTAGGAAGTGGAAAGTCTTGACTAATGTTGCAAGCATGTTCCTGCATCCTTGTGCAGTCAGTGCTCTTCCTGTCCAGCACTGTTCTTCAGGTATGCTGATATACCAGATTTTAATAACCATGATCAAATGCTGGTTATGGAGGTTACCAGAGTATGAAGTAATGGAATCTGTACAGCTGGTAGGAGGCAGACTTTTAACTTTTGTTTTAGAGCAGAGAGGAGATGTTTTCAACGTCCTGCATTTGATTGCTATTTAATTATTAAAATGTTCTCTTACGATGTTTTCCTTTCAGGGACTGCAGAATCAATGTGTTAAGTTTTGGGAGGGGGATTGGTATTCTCTTGTTGAACCAGGAGGAAATTCAGAAAAAGGATTTGGATCAATAGTCACCTTGTAGCACAGTGGTGGGAAAAGTTAGTCTGACCTCCTCAGGACAGTGTAGGCTTTCCAGGCATTGCCACCTTTCTGACTTCAAAGGATGACCCCTTCTAAATCACAGTATTTGTCTCTATGCACAGATATTCCCTGTCATTTCAGGGAATTTATCTCGTACCTGCTGCTGTTGGAGCATTCCTCAGGTGTCAAGTGAGAACCTGTTCCCAGGCAGATGTGAGTATCCTGGACTGGTTTTGCTGAGTTTTGAAATACATTTGTTATTCAAAGTATTGAGTATAATTTCTCTGAATGTTGCCACATAAATCTAGATTATAGCTTGAAAGAAGCATGAGAAACCAGCTCAGTGCATTGCTGTCTTGAATTGAGCTCAAGTTTATTGGTACTTTAAAAGAACTGTTCAAGGTTTGACAGAGAGGGAAAATAAAATGACTGTCTCTAACCAGAACTTCTGTATGGGTTTTTGAAAATCTGTTCATTGTAACAGATTGGAACATCTTCAATGTGTGTTGTTTTTTTTTTTAATAAAATCTTAAAAAATGTTACGTGTTTTGTCTTTACATCTATGAAGCTGAATAATTTTTTAGAAAAGCCAAGGAAAATGTGCTTTTCATCAGACCTTACCTTCTTTTTTAAATATTTATTTCAGTTATATGCATTTACTAAGCTAATGTTTTGCTACTACTTTCTTTTACATAGTAAAAGAGGGTGAGCTTCTTACAGTGAAGTTGAAGGATTTATGTTCCTGTAACTCACACAAAATTTATAGTCATTGGTATGGTAGTAAAGTTTCTGCTTTCTGAATGCTTTGTCCCAATTAAATCATGCTCACAAGGCTTGCATAAGTCTGGAGGGTTTGTATGATTTTTTAAATTTTTAACATTCCTTCCCCTGAGACCAAGATACACCAGTGCCCTTAGTGTCTGTTTTCAGTAAAAGGCTGTGTAATTCCCATGGAGATGTGAGGACAGGTGTATGTGCGTAGCCCTGACTTGTAGCTAGGAGTGAACACTCAGTGACAAATAGGTACTCGGTAGACCTCTTTCACATGCTTCAGCAGTTATGCATCTTCACTCCCAGAAGTGTTCAGGGATGCTGAGAGTTATAGTTGCTGTCTTCATATTTCTTTTGAAGTACTTTTTATATATTTGTTTTTAAAACTTGTCCTTATTTTCTGCATCTGGATTATCAGATACACCGTCAAAGCAAAGAGGTTCTTGCTGAGTAAGGTTAACTTGTTTCTGCAGTGGTGCCCTCTGACCAGAAATAATATTTAGGGATAAATGGAATGGCAGCTTCTTTTAGAAGAACTGTTTCTGTGCACAATGTTGTTCGCTACCTTTTTAAAGTGTTTTCTTAGTTCTTTACATTTTATGTAAATTAGCCAAAGATTGGTATATTACCTTTAAAAAAAGGCTCAAATCACAAGATATTACATCTTGGGATGTTGGAAGGTGATCTCATGCAAGAAAGAGAAAGTGAGAGCATTCCTAGGAGATCAAGAGCAATCCTCTACAGTAGAAATGTAAGATAAAATAGTCGTGTGACCTCTAGGTGCTTTTGCATTGCTTCCTACAAGGAAAAGTCTTTAAAAAAGGTCCAAGGTAAGTGGTGAACATTAAAAGCTGCACGTAAGGTAATAGTTCTCAACAAGTGTTGTAAAGGTTTCTTAGTTGTAGAGCTGACTCAAACAAGTAAAATATGAGAAATACAATAGAAATAGACAAAACTGACTTTAAGGGAAAGAAGAGTCATGTGTGTGGAAATTGTTTTTGGAAATGATTGCTTGTAAATAGAAAAAAGCAGAAAGACTCTTTAAAGGTTAATGGAAGCTTGAACTTTAGAAGACCGGAAGATAGTAAAAAATTACACAGTCAACTATGCGCTTAACATACTGGAAAGAGCATTTATAAAGTTGTATTAGTAGAATAATGCATAGGTAGAGGACAGTTAATTACTTTAGGCAATGTTTTGTGTTTGGGAATGGTCAGAAGTGAAAGAGGATGAAGCTACTGAAGTAGCCAAGTAACTATTGAGACTAGTTTTGGGGGTGTAAATGAAAAAGTAAGGATGATAGGTAATTCAAAATGGTAGGTAAAAAAGCAGTTAGCATCTCATTTTAGTTACTGTTTTCAAGTCTTAAAAGTGAAGAATATGATCTTCACAGAGAAGAGATAGAGCATGTTCAGAATTGGGAAAAATGTCTTAGAGAACACAACTTGAGTAAAGATAAGTTAAAGAAGACATAAATGCTATTTGCAACATCAAGTTTTACTGGTGCCATACAGTAATCGAAGCCTTTAGGCACAGCAATTTGTGAACAAAACTTATTCCATGTGGTATTTACATGAATGCCTAATGATTTGAAAAGACAGAAGAATTAGGAGTTTTTCTTATTTGGGGAGACAACATTTGCATGATTTTTGGAACTCTTAACTATTCTCATAATCAGCTTTTTGATCTCAATTATTTGTGTAATTATTCTTGTTGCTAGTGTTTGATCAGAGGCTGCAGCTATTGAACCACATTAATCAGTGTTATTGATTAAAAACCCTGAGGAAGGCAACTCTTAAATCATCATACATTATTCAGTTTTTGACTTTTATATTACTTGAATTGCTTCATTTTAGAAGCACCATCTAGTGGTTTGAACACAAGTGTGGAAACTAATAATTCTTCACGGTTTTGTTCTAGTTGTGCAGCTGACTAAAGATGACCTAAACCATGATTTGTTAGCCTTGATTTTACCTGTATTTGAAGAAGGGAAGTAGATAGCTATTGTAGTTGTTTATTAGGAGAATTGCATGTTCTGTAATTACTCTGATGCAGAAGAAATTTGTACAACTTGTTAAATTATTTTTACTGTGAGCAGAGTCATAGTGTATCTGATCAAAGGCCTGTCTGTGCTGGTATATTGTCTAGTGGTTATCTCTGTCCTATAACAGATGCCTAGGGAAACAGATGAATACAAACTGACACTTCCTCTGGGAATTTTTTTTTAAATTTATGGTAGTCTGCAGAATTTTACCTGTGTAATTCAATAATTAATTTTCTCAGAATCTCTCAACTTTTTAATTTATACTTTTGGTCTCAATAATGATCACTGGCTTCAGAGACCACTCAACTCAGTGCTGAACACTGAGTTTCAGTTGAGTGAGGTAAACATTTTCTTTTTATGCTTTTTCAAGCAGCTGTTGCTGTGACCTGTTGTCTTCTTTGTTCTGCAAACTGTCTTCATGTTCTTTCTCTTGGAAGCTTGATTTGAATGGTAGATTCTGTTTATCTCCTCCCCCATATGGTGGTACTTAAAAGAATTTAGAAAAAAAATTACTTTTTGGTGATCACAGTGTGTTTTTTCTTAGATTGTTATAGAAGAGTAGGGGGGAAAACCAAACCCTGCCAAAAATACTCTCTACATTGGACCAGAGAAGAATGTTTTCTTACTGAACTAACTGAAAAATAAACAGTGTGAATACTGTTTTTATACGCTTGATTTAAGTACTTTAATAGTTATGATGATCTCCTTTCCTGGTCATGGTGCTAGCAACGTTCACTTGAACTAATACAGTAAAACTATTTTTTAAATAATGATGTTAAAAATAAATTAATTGAAGGCTGAGTATGTTTGTTTGCCTCGTGTTTGACGACTGCCCAACTATCATAGTGCGCGTGAAAGAGCAAGTTTTTCCAGCTTGGTCATGTTACTGGACAATGTTGCTAAAGACTGTCTCATTAGTTCTTAGTTGAGTTTTTGTTTTTATCTTTAGAGTAAGAAATATTCCAACTCTTTACTGTAGCTAAAATTGAAAGCTGAGATATTTGGTGTAATGGTCTCTTGACAAGAGACAAATGGTGTATTTGTCTCTTGTCCGCGTGCAGGAGGTGAACTGCTGCGTTCCATGTTCGCAGAAGCTGTTGAATCCTATAAACTCGAGCTATCCATAAGTCGGCTAAAGGAAAACAGTTAACCCATGCCTGCTTTGGAGGCAGTGTCAGCTGCCTGCTGTTTAAAAACAGGCACAAGACAAAAGCTGTAATGAATTTTATAAAAATCTAGTTTTAGGATACAGGAAATAGTGAGTTTTGTGTCAAGGTAGCATATTTGGATGACTTAAAAATAGAGCCTTGCTAAACCTTGCTAGTTTGACTGGAAGGTCTTGTCCTTATTTATTTGCATGATGTTGGTTAGGCTTATTATATCTTGTCTGTGTATACAGCCTGCAGAATAGGACAGATAGGGTTTTCCTTCTTGTCTCCCCAGAAATCTCTAATTTTTGCATTGCTTCCACCTGATAGTTCTGATCCCATTGATGGCAGTTGTTATTCCAGTTCCTCCACATTCACCATTCTCTCCTCCCTATAGTATTTACGCTTTGCATCCTGTTTAGGAATTGGATGCCCTGAAAAGCTGATGAACAAGAACTGAATTATGAAAGGAATTGGAATTGTTTGGTGAACAAGCTACAGCAAGGACAGCTGACCTCTGAGTATGTCATATCAGAATTGTCTCTGCTTTGCTCTTTGTAGGCTATAACCTCATTTTTCTCTTGCCAGAACCTTTATTCATTCTTGATAACTGGTAGTGTAAGAGTTAGCATCATGTCAGATCCATGTACACCATGTTAGCTGAATGAATGAATGAAAGGAAATGGGGAAAAAGGTCATGAAAGGGGGACAGGTGCTGAAGATAGGGTGGAAGAAAATGCTTGGCATGAAATCTAAGAAAATTAGAGAGAGGAAAAAGAGAATTATTCTTCTACTCTTTCAAAATGTCTGCTCTTTATTTTCAAATAGGACACAGGTTATTTTAAGTAGGGGTGATCCTTATGCTGGTATGTGATAATTCCTGCCGGTGACTGGTACTTTGAGAATCTTTGTGAATTATAGGTGGTTGGAGCTAAGCTAGCCAGATGCTTGGGCTGTTCTGCATTCCTGCTTAGCATTCTTTTAATTCTCATCTTACTTTTAATATAAGTTATGTTTCCGGAGATTCTGAAGTTCTTCGGATGTTCAAACCTCCAGCTTATTCAGGTTATTGTTTCTTGAAGGAGCTGAGCAGGAAAGGAATCTTGCATGTTTGTCTCTGAGTGGATTTTGGATGTTTGTCATTTAGGAATCTTGGTTAGGAAAAGTATAGGCTCTCATGTCATTGCCTTTTTCTCTAATTCTTCTTCAGTAAGCACCAACCTCCTAGAAGAAATTTCACTGTGCTGCCTTAGTGCAGTTGCTGGAATTGGTGTGCTCTTGCCGTACAAAATCAGCACATAATGGTTTACTTTCTAAAAAACTCTGCAAATTCTTCCGAAGCACTGCATTTCTTTACTGTATTTTCAAGATTTATATGTAGAGACTGTATGTACTCCTAAACATATTATTTAATGTTTTTTTAAAGTATTTTTCTTTTGTAAAGCTGGACCAGTATACCAAATCTAGCCAATAGCTTTACAAAAAATATCTCAATGCAGTTGAAATGATGTAATTTCACATTGTTGTTGTGGAGTGACGAAGAGCTGATGTAATATAAGGAGTAGGAGAAAGTGTAAAGAACTATGAAACAAGTGTCATCCTCAACCCATGATTTGTTTGCTTTGTATTTTAAGGAATCTTGCAGGTCTCCACTGAGGTGATTTATGTTTTTCTGCATCCTTTGGTGATGACTGGTGCATATTCATACTTGAACAGTGGTTGCATGGTTACATGAGTGTAGATCCTGTGGTACCACGGATGAAATGCATTTGTATTCTTGCATAGACTCATTGAGTGGCTGTAAAGGAGTATTAGAAAGCTTTGCACTGGTTTTTCTGTAGGTTTATTTCTATTTGATATGGATATGGTGGGGAGTTTGGCCTAATCTGGAAATGTGTTTGAAGACTGTAGGTAGCAGGAGTTCCTGATGTGCACATAACAGCCGTTTTATAATTTTTGAATAAAATAGAGTGTACAGTTGTTATGTAATGATCAGCAGCAAACAATTGGAAGAAGACAGGGGATTTTTCAGCATTTACTTCAGAGCTAATGTGTTCCTGTTGGAGAATCTGGATTCAGATATCATGTGGCAGTTTTGGAGGTGTTTTATGGAAGGGCATTGTTTGTAGTCTTGCAATGTTTTTATAATTATTTCATTAATTGTTTTGTTCAAGGAGTTGATGAAGTATATTTGAGGAAGGTAAATTAAACTTAGAGCAAAGTGTCCTTAGTTTCACTGACTTTTTTGGGTTGGTTTGTTGGGTTTTCTGTTTTGTTTTCCCTCCTAGAATTTTTGTGTAGTTTTGTACATAATTGTAGACTTGCCACTGATTTGCTTTTTATTTCAGTCAAGGCAGTTGACAGCTACTATTTCTGATACAGTGGTGACAGTAGGAAGACAAGTACTGCAGTAGAAAGGCATTAGGCTTTTTTCTCCACTTCTCTTACTAGAAGAAGCAGGGAAGCAAGGCTGGTTACTGGGCATCTGATTTATTTCAGAACATATATT
Source organism: Upupa epops (assembly GCA_013397515.1). Lineage (NCBI taxonomy): Eukaryota > Metazoa > Chordata > Aves > Bucerotiformes > Upupidae > Upupa > Upupa epops. The sequence continues at coordinate 109,260 of VZRI01007394.1, forward strand.
CTCTTGACTCTTACTTTTAAAAGTATGTAGTCTAAATTAATCAGCCACTGTATTTCTTCTGATGATTAGTTTCTTTAACCTTTGTCTGGTTTTCAGTTACTTTAAGTTCAAAATTCAGTTATGTTGTGGGTTGAAAAGGCCTCAACTGGTGCCTTTCTTCTCCAAATCAAGTCAGTTGTTCCATTGCCTGCAGATTCCTGAGTGATTTTGTTAATCCTTTTGTGTCTGATGCTTTAGCTAAAAGCTCTAGGTTGAAATGTAGTTGGAGTCTCTGATCCATGATGTTGATAGTGACCCAGGTGGGATGCATGAGTATCCAGACAAGGACCCACACTACTACTGCACTATGGCAATACTACAATCTCTCAAATACTGTAGTCATTCATTCTCCTAGATTTCAATTGGAGGACTGAGAGGTGAAGGTGACATAAGGTTATTCAGTGCATATAAATGTAAGTCTCTATAGTAAAACCACACATAAGAGCTTAATTTGGGGTCTTTCGTAATTTTTTTTTCATTTGCTACATCTCTCGGTCCTCTATTTCATGAGATTATTTTTCCTCTTAAGTTACCATGCAGTAACATTTTACAGCTGAAGTAGGGGACCAGATTGTATGTACTTTGCTATTCAAAGACTGGAGTGCAACTTACTGTTGCCATATGTTAAGATTCACTGTCCAACTCTTGCTTACAAATGAGAACATATGGGAGATAGGTAATGGTGATTTTCAGCTGCAAATTAGTCATGTTTAAACCAGTGCCTCATGAACCATGCCCCCAGACATTTCTGTCTTTCTCATCTCCTCCTTGTGGTAAAATAACAGGTATGTGTTGACATGCAAACCTTGTGAGAGGAGGGGAAAAAGATTTCTTACTGAAATGCATCTCTTACTTGGAGGATGTTGTGTGTCTTCAGGGTCACTAGATGTCTGAGAGTCCTAAGTGCACAGTATAGAAATTCCAGTTCATTGAGGTGGCACATTTTGCTTGCAGATGTTATGTTTTGGATGGTTTGTATAAAATCAAGTTGGTGATGTGAGAAATGCTGTCTAATAAAATAGGGATTAGAAATTTTTCATAAATGCTGACATCTGTGATTTTATATATATATATATGTTTTAAAGTGTTGGATGAAAGTGTTATCAGTAATGAGTAAACCTTTGAACCTGTTCACTGCAAACTCTTCTAATAGAATTAGATTCTGTTTTATCATTGCTCCTTATCTTGTCTGGTTACTTAGCTGTGTTACTATATTCTGTTTATGACTCCCTTTTACTGCTTACTAGGCAACTTTTCTAATGAACTTTTCTAATCTGTAAGATATAGTCAAAAGCATTGGTGCAGTAGTGAGTCCTTCTGAGCAAAGAGAGATGTACTCATTTTTCCGCAGTGTTTGCAATACATGATTCCTATCAAGAATCCTTTCTCCCTCATTGTGAATTTTAAGTCGCCCAAGATAGTACATAAAGTGCAAGAAATGCTGCTGGCTCTTCAACTTAGGGCTTTGGGCTTTCATCCTAACTCCTACTGTTAGTATTGAAAATAATGTGTCGGTGTCTTGCATTTGATCAGCTTTACGACATGAAGAAATGTATTTGCTTTGTTTATATAATTTTGCAGAGTTACTTGTCAGCTTAATTGGGGAAAGGGGGAGCACAAACTCGTGTCTTGATGGCAGTGTGGTCTTAATGATACCTTGTATCAATCTTCAGTGTTTTCTGTGCTTGTGTCTTATAATTGTGTTTGTGTTTTTGTAATAAAACATGGGTAAAATTCAACCATAATCTGAAGTGCACCTATTCTCTTGTTCTTTCCTTTGTGTGAAAGATCTTAATTCCTGTAATGTAAAGAGTAGTCTAAAACCCAGATGATGTAGAGCTAGGAGTGGACTTTGAGTAGATTCTTTACAGTAAAGCAGACTCACCCAAAGTTACTTTTAAGTGACTTGGAGACCTTGTAGAAAATGTTAATGAGACTAATCTTTCAGTGACAAAGGCCCAGATAGCATTTTGCTGGAAGGAAACCTCTGCAGAAGTAGTGAGACAAGACAGTGAGCTGTGAAAGGGCAGGGTTTTTCTGTTCTGGAACTAGTTAGTTCTTTGAGCTAGCTCTTTGTTCTGAAAAGAACTGTGAAGTCACAAGTGAGCATTTGGTTAATGCTCTGTTGTGCATTTGTCATATCTGTTCTCTGTGTCAATATATGAATTGTCAAACCTAGAACTCACTAATTTGGAGCTTGGAGTAAAGTGAAGGATCAGCTAATTACACTATTTAAACATTTTTTACAAAAGTTTTACAGCTGTTAAAAGACTTTAATTTTCAACAACCAACTCAGAATTAATATTTAAATAGTTGTATTATCATATATAACATTTTTTACTGTAAGAAAGCGGAGAAGCACAAATTACAGTTAAATTTAATTCTCTTAAAGAAGAACAAGTTTTGGTTCTTTTAAGGAGGTTATTTGCTTAACCAACTTGGGAGCAATATGGTTGATATGTGTTTCCATATATGTCTGCTTTGCCCACTCCGCAGACCATTTGATCCAAGTGGAGCTATTAGATGTTTCATGTCTTAGGTGCAGGAAAAAGGTAGTGTCATTGGGAAGTCTGCCTTCATGTATGTTGGCCCTACTCAGAACACCCTCTGTCAGTGGTGGGAATTTTTTCAAACCTGCCTTCACATTTTTTTTTCAAGGTCTAATTATTTTTGAAGAGTTAATGATTGATTTGCTGAGGAATGCCGGGATTAAAAAGAAACTGTCTATAAAGCGGTATTTAAACATCCTATCAGTCTCGTATAATATTTAAATGAGTGTTGCAATTAGTGGCATATATATCCGAAAAGGAAAACTAGGTATTCTGGTGTTTTATATTGATCTACATGTCCATCAGATTACAAAGGTAGAACCTCAGGGATAGTAATTAGTTAGCATGTTGTAGACTGTCTTTTATCCTGCTGTACTCTGAAAAGAGAACTCTTGACAGCTACTGTAAGTTCACTACAATTCAAGCTGAAAAGAATACCGTGTCCAGTGGGAGTTGTGTGAGAATTAATTCTGTATGATAGGCAAATTATAAAGCTATGTAATAAATGGGGGAGGAAATCTTGAGAAGTATTCCCCTATTGAAGTGCCTGTTTACTGCCTTATGATCACAAGTTTCCAAGATTTGATAACCTGTTACTCACTTGGGAGCTCCATGTTGAGCAAGGAGCTAATCAGTGGTGTGACGCTGGGACACTGGTTCAGGTCACATTAGGAAAGCATGCTGTTCAACAGTCTGGCTTTCCTTAATTTATGAGCCACAGTAGGTTGTCGAATAATGTGTTTTGAAAGCATTCAAAACACCACAACTAAGCTATGTTGTTGAAGACAGAGGCAAAGGAGACATTAAGTACCTCTGCCTTATCCTCATCTCTAGTTACTAAATTTCCTTCCATGTCCAGTAAGGAGTGGAGGTTATTACTCCCCCTCTTTTTTTCATTGATGTATTTTGTAAAAGGTCTTCATATTATCCTTAACTCAGGCCAGCCTGAGTTCAAATTGGGCTTTAGCCTCCCTAATTTTCTTCCTACGCAGCCTGACAATTACTCAATACATGACTCGAGTGCCCTCGCCCTTTTTCCAGAGGTGGTACGTCCTCTTTTTCTCTTAGTTTTTTCAAAATTTCCTTACTCATCCAGGCTGATAGTGATATCCTATGAGAACAAAAGAGGTAGCAGATACAAACTGAAATGTAGGCAATTCTAAGACAAGTCTGTCTCAATCTTATTTCCATCCTCTCATTGGATATTTATGCATAATTGTAGGATGTACTTTAAGCTTTTTCTTCTCTGGACCATACCAGATGCAGCTTGCTGTCCTAATGTGACAAAAGTTACAAGGCATGAATCCTTGTGACCCTTTGCTGGATTATCTCCAGTATATTTATGCCTGTCATTTACTGGGAACCTCGGAACTGGGCTCAGCTCTTCATATGTCTCAATAGTGTGGATTAGAAAGGAAGAATTGCCTCCCTCAACCTATCGACAACTCTGCCTAATCTAAGGCTCACTGCTTGCCCATTCTATAAATTTGGCATAAATGGGTTTTGCCATCTCTTTGAGCAACTATTGCTCACCTTTCATAGTTAGTTCCCGTATGTCTCAGCACCAATTGCTGCTTTTCCTGCTGCAAATTCATCTAGTTTATTCCTCTCTTAAACCCCAAAAGTCATATAAAAGAAATCTATTTCCTAACTTTCTACATGCCGGAATGGTGATGTTTGTGGGCTTTTGTGTGTCTTGGGTTTGTTTGGTTGTTTTCCACCCTCTTGCTTTAGATGAGATACTGTTTTTCTTATAAACATTTTTATAGCTGTATGTTTTTAAACCTTCTATTCTTACTTATTTTATCCTCCTACTCTAGTTTGAGATGTGTATCTTTTATGAAGCTTTGTAGGGAGGGCTTCAGCTGAGACACCAAGAGTGGGATAGGGGCTACAGTGTTTTTATTATTATCAACCAAATGTAAGTGAATATATTAACTGATTACTAGTTGACACAGTCTCATAGCAAGCTGTGCCTGCTTCTTGTCTTCTGCCTTGGTCTCACTGCTTTCACAGCTTTGACTTTGGTATTTATTGGGGGTTCTTGCTGAACTGACTCAAAAAAGATCAGTGATGTGCAAAGTGACCCGAACCAATCTCTCTTCCACGCTTTCTGCCCCTTGTGAAGCTTTTTTGGATTTCTGTTATTGGTGATGGTTTATTTTCCCTTCCAGATTTGCTGATTCAGTCAGTTTGACACTGAAAGGCCAGATGAACTGTCTTTTCTTGCAAGAACTGAAGAGTAGCCAGCCAGGTGGTCAGGCATGGAGGAGTAGGATTCAGATAAATGCATTAACCTTTTTTTGAACAGCAAATAATTGAAATTCATCAGTGAGATGGAGTCATGTTATTCAAATATTTTCCTGCTTTACAAAGCATTTTTCATGCCTTAATGCAATTTACATATAAGTAGACTGTATCTATACTTGAAAAAGATGAAGTTGTACAGAGCTACGTTCACGGCAGCACTTGAAACATGCTTAAGTTTTAACAGCAAGTAGTGTATACTTTAAAGCTACACAAGAAGAGAAGCAGTCTGTATCTCACGACAAGTTTAATTTGTTAACGATAATGTTATGTGGGTCAGCATGAAGAATTTTGAGGTAAAGAGGTTGTTCTCTCTTGTGAGAGAAGGGAGTTGAACTGACTTCTGAACCTAACAGAGAAAGTTGTCAGTAGTTTTATTAACTCTGCTGTGCTTTCCAGGTTATGTGTGTCTTCTCCCCTGATATCTTTCTAAGAGTCTCTGAACTTGTGCTTCCTCATCTCAGTAAAATGGGTTTGTTGGGGTGTGGATCTTTATTTTTGTTCTTGTTTCTCTTAGTTTTTACACTGTCATGAGAGGTAGTCTTTGACTTAATCCACAGAATCACTGAGGCTGCAACAGACCTCTGAGATTGTTAAGTCCAGCCTGTGATCCAACATGACCACGTTGGCTAGACAGTGGCACTAAGCGCCACATTGTTATGCTTTAAAAGCTGAGCAGAATCTCTTAAGTCTAATTTTTTTGTTTTTGGCAGAGAAGTTTGTGTTTAAAAAGTTGAAAAGTGTCTGACCCCAGTTCGCCCCTCTTCTCCCTCCTTGGTGACTTCACCACCTTCTTCGCCTCTCCTCCACCGTCTGTTTGGAGCTACGTTGCTGCCATTGAGAGAAAATGTTATTGCTTCTGATTACATGTGGGTGGAACAACCAAGTTCTACTAATCTATCTGTTCAACTGGAGAGACTGTGAGATCTCTAAATATTTGAAGATTTACGAGGATTTAAGACTAAAATATAGTAGAGGTTTCTAGTCCATACTGTTAATGGCAGGCCATGTGGAATGCATGGGGATCCAGACAAAGAAAGGACCCATTGCATTACTAACACTACACACATCCAATCTTTCCTTAAACCCCTCCAGTGATGGTGATTCCACCACTTACCTGGACAGCCCATTTCACTATCTGACCACTCTTTCTGTGAGGAAGTGCTTCTTAATATCCAACCTAAACCTCCCCTGGTGCAGCTTCAAGCCCTGACCTCTTGTCCTATCACTAGTTGCCTGGGAGAAGAGCCCAACCCCCACCTGACAACAACCTCCCTTCAGGTAGTTGTAGAGAGTGATAAGGTCCCTCCTGAGTCTCCTTTTCTCCAAGATTATCATCCAAGCTAAACAACCTCAGCCTCTCCTCATCAGACTTGCCCTCTAGTCCCTTCACCAGCCTCATTGCTCTCCTCTGGATCCGTTCCAGCATCTCAGTCTCTCACTTGAAGTGAGTGGCCCATCACTGCCCCCGGGATTCAAGGTGAAGTTTCACCAGTGCTTAGTACAGGGGGAGAATTACATCCCTAGTCCTGCTGGTCACACTGTTCCTGGTACAAGCCAGGATGCTGTTTACCTTCTGGGACACCTGGGCACACTGCTGGCTCATGTTCAGCTGTTATCAACCAATACTCCCAGTTTCTTCTCTACCTGGCCACTCTTCAGCCACTCATCCCCCAGTCTGTAGCACTGCAGGGAGTGGTTGTGGCCAAAGTGTAGGGCCTTCATCAAGAAGACCACCAGCACCCTCGCTTTATGACCACCAAAGACTTCAATTGCACATGAGTTGAAGGTGTGTACCTATGATGATTAGTTCTTAGAAAAGTACTGAATATGCAAGGCAATTACATCAGTTTATCATGAGTATATATCCATTACTGTAATATAATCCTGAACTTTGCTGACAATTGGTGCATATAATTTTGGTGCTGATAAAGAATGCCTGCTTAGTAACTTCAGTTATATTTAGTCTCTCACTATGTCAATTTGGCAACCCAGACAGGACCAACTCTGCTTGGCTTCATGATTCACTGAGGCAGAGGGTTCCCTGGGTGCCACTTTGGCATTTCCCAGTGGGACTTTTCAATCATCTGTTTCATTGTGGGAGCAGAAAAAAAAAAAGGACCACCTTGGTAAGGCATGCATTCTTTCAGGTTTTTGGTTTTGGTGCAGTTATGCCAAATCCTTCCAAATCTCTACTTGGACAAACCTATGAGAAAAGTCAAATGCAAAAATCACCTTTAATCAGGGAGAGATGAAAATGACAGTGGGGGAGGAGGAACTAATAGAAATTTGAAGTCTCTTAATAACAATTTGTTAAATGTTTTGATCTTTTTTAAGAACAATTTGTGTCCTGGTGGATGAAGCTGTTTTGAATCAGATGTACCCATGGCTATGGGCTTCTTGAATTCCTGGAATGTCTAAAATGGCAGCCCTAACTGAGATAAGACCAAAACCTGGGACCAAACCAGTAAGAATTAGACACAATTTTTTAAAAGTTAAAGACTGGAAAGGAATTAAATAATTTTATCGCATTTGGCCTGTTAGTTGAGCAGGAATTGGAATATAACACTCCAAGTTTGCCAGTGAAAACAAGAGCTCCTTTTTGCTTTAAGAATTGAGAATAAATCAAGTTGTAGAAAAAATACATCCAGTGGTGGCAAATCATTACACTGTGCTTGCATAGTGCAGCAAGTATGGTTTACTATACTGGATCTGAAGGATGCCCTTTTCTGTCTGCTTTTGGCCAAGGAGATTCAGAAATTATTTATGTTTTGATGGGAAAATCCCAAGACGGGGAGAAGGACCTAACTCACCTGGACAGCATTACCTCGTAGATTTGAGAACTTGAGAACTGGAACCCACTGTCAACAGACAGTGTCTTGATACAGTATGTGGATGATTTACTCATTGCCACAGAAACCAGAAACTCCTGTATTAAATGGACTGTGAGTTTATTGAATTTTTTAGGACTGAATGGAGGCAACAGGAGTTGGAACTAGAATGGAACGAAGCCATCTGCCAGACACCCATTCCAAAAGCAGTAAAGGATTTGACAAGTTTTCTTGGAGTGACAGGTTGGTGCCCGGTTATGGATTTACAACTATGGACTGTTGGTAAAACCTCTGTATGACTTTATTAAAGAAAAGTTATCCTGAGCTTCAGTTAAAATGGACAAGGGAAGTGTAAACAGCTTTCAAAGAACTGAAAAAGAACTAATAAAAGCTCCTGCCTTAGCCTCACTGCCGTGACACTGATTTTGGCTCTTCTGTGAAAAACGGAGGGCAGCCCTCAGGGTTCTGGCCCGATGATTAGGACCACAGTGGTGGTGTACATCTCTAAACAATTAAATGAAGTAAGGAAAGGATGGCCTGGATGCTTGTGAGGATTGGAACAAGGGAACAGAAAATTACTTAGTGTCTCATAGTAACAAAAGGAACATCATTGGCTTTCTATATCCAATTTCTTGAAATACCAGGCTAACCTTGTTAACCCAGCCTCATTCCTCAGTGCTGTTGATTCAGATCTGGAGACAATGACTCATGAGTATTTGATAACAATAGAAGCAGTCTATTCCAGTAGACCAGATTTAAAAGATGAACTTCTTGAAGATGCAGAGGATTCGCATTTTTGTTAAAAATGGGACTTGCAAGGCTGCATATGCAATCACCATCATGAGAGAGGTTATTTGGGCTAACCCTTTACTGGCTGGACTTCAGTGTGGAAAGCTGGTATCATAGCCTTAACAAGGGCACTAGAACATCTGGACTGACTCCAGATAGATCAGCAGGGATGCCTCTGGAATTGCTCATGGACCAGTATGGAAGAAGAGAGGAAGTGGTCATCATGCACTGTAGTAGACATCAGAAGGGAAACACTGAATAGGAAATTTGGAACTAATTGGCAGACTGTGAAGCCAAACAGGCAGCAGAAAAGGTATTGGTTGGAGCTCTACAGTAATATTTCTATCCCTGACTGTAAAATAAGCCCAATGAGACAGATTCCAGTCCTCCTAATTATGATTAATGACCTAGGGGAGAGGAACATTCTGATAGACATCTCAAGACCAATTGGGGTGCAGTTACATTCTATATACATTTAAGTCAAAAGTCACTAAGTCACAATCTGTACACTATGATGAAGCAGGTTACACTACAATGAAGCAGGTTACGCTACAACATGAGATTTGTTTGCAAAATAACCCTAATATGACATCCAAAGTACAGTAGGGAGACATTGGCAAAGGAAGATATCCTGGGCAAAAAGAGCAAATAGACTTCTCAGAACCCACTAGAAAAGGTGGTAGCTAGTACTTAGAGGTATTGACAGACACCTTTTCAGGATGGCCAAAGGCTTACTCTCACAGAACTAATAAAGCTTGAGAAGCGATGAAGGTACTGTTACATGAAATATCTGGTGTACCAGCAACCATGTCCTCAGACAGACCACCTATCATTTTTGTGCACAAGTAAGCAAAATGTTGGGGATTGTCTGACAGCTACACACCATATATATGCTGTGGGCAAGTGTAAAAGATGAATTGCTTGATCAAACAGCAAATTGCAAAAACTTTGTCAAGAAGCAAATTGATATTGGTATCAGGCTCTTTCCCTTGCATTATTGAGAATTAGAACTAAACCATGGTCAAAGGAAAATTTGAGCCCTTTTGAATTACTGTATAGAAGTTGTTGTCCGGCCCAGTATGCTGGGGAAGATATGACCCACTTGGGAACTGGTATGCTCCAACAATATTTAATAATGCTGGGAAAACAGATGACAGACATAAACCAGACAGTTACGAGTGCAAGGCTTATTTATCCTCTTAATCATGGGCATTGAGTTAGACGTTTTTCAGGTGATCCCCTGCAGGAGAAGTGGAATGGACGATATCAAATGGTGTTAACCACCTTCACTGCAATCAAAAGGAATGGCCTGCCTAGATTTACTACAGTGAAGTCAACAGACCACCAGATGAGTAGTGGACTTTGGAAAATACCGGACCCCTGGAGATGAAATAGCAGAGATAATAAGATGAAAATGTCTCATGTTTTGTTTATAATACCCATAAGTAAATATTATGGTTTCTTGGGAAGAAAATGTTCATTATCAGGTCTTAGAAAAACCCCTTAGTTCAATATGGGACAGAATATCATATTTTTATATGGTGGCTAATTTCTTCTTTAGGAGTAGCACAGTTAAAAAAAGCAATAGTTATGTAATAATGGGTATACAAGTAGGAATAAATTAATTGTTGAAGGTAGTGTTGCAAAATAGGATGGCATTGAATCTGTTAAACATAAGAGAAGGAGGGGTACATACCAAGATTAATCAAAGTTGCTGCACCTATGTAAATCAAGAGGGAAGAATTGAAAACATTTGTGACAAAGTGAAAGTTTTATATGCAGTAGCACAAGATAACACTTCCTGAGGATTTGATACTTTATGGGAAAAGCTTACCTTTTGGCTTCCAGATATTACCTGGCTGAAACCACTTTCTGCATTTATAATAGGATTAGTTATAATAGTCCTAGTCACCTGTGTGATCATTCAGTGCACCTCTTGGTGCCATAGAAGAAACAGACAATTATGAAAGGTGGAAATGGAAACAAGTATCAGGTAGAAACTGGGAAATACTTCAAGAAAACATTAGTTGATAATGAAGTTTTATAAGTGTAGCAAAAGAATTTGCATTGTACATAAAAAATAGGGTGACTGGGGACATGTGGAGTTGCTGAGTATGGGTCAGGCTGCTGAGACAGCTTGCCAGCATTGCCAGAGTGGAGTGACCTGAAGGAGATAAGAAATTAACAAGGCCTGATAAGATGAACACAGCTGCATCCCAGTGAGATGAGACAGGCTACTAGCCTTCATTGAGAAGACCACCAGCACCCTTCCTTGAGACCACTGAAGACCTCAACTGTATGTGTGTTGAAGGAGTGTATTTATGATAATTAGTACTTGGAAAAACACTGAACATCTAAAGTAATGACATCAGTTTATCACGAGTATGCACCCATCAGTGTAATATAATCCTGAACTTTGCTGGCGATTGGCGCGCATGATTTTGGTGAAGATATCCCCTGCTGGCCTGGTGGTGATAAAGAATGCCTCACAACGAAGATCTGTGAGATACCATAAATACACCTGAAATAACTAAAGCTATTAAACAAGGCAGTAAAATTAATATATATACTTTTTTTCAAAGAAAATGCCAGAAAATAAAAGGCTAGTTACAGGGTGGTTTTTTGTTTTTCTTCAGGTCCTTTATTGGGGAAGGATAGGTTTTGACATAACTTCTCATAGTCAACGACTGATACTTGATTATTTGACCATAGATCTTGCAAGTACTGATTCATTTTCTTTCTAAGCCTTCCTGGTAGGTTTATATATGTGGATGCATGGTGTGGGTTTGCTAGTTGTGTTTTTCCTTCTTTTAGTTTTATGATGAATGTCAACTCATGTTTTGTTGGAGAAAATCCTTTTGGGAAAACAAGTATTTTAAAATATTTCTTTTTTATTTACTCTTAAGCTTTTGATTGTGGATACTATCAGTATAGGTACGTTTGATGATTTAGTTTGTGGTCTGCTTTGGCTTCTAAAAATACCTATTTGCAGCATCCTTTTTTCATGGAAAGCTGCTTAAGCTTTAGGCTATTTTTAGAAAGCTTCCGAAGTTTTCTCTAAAGCTTGTTTTGTATAATAAAAGTAGCCAAAGTCCAGACTAGAGCTTCTCATTCATAGCAGTTATTGCAGTAGAGGTTTCCAGAACCTGTCCATAACTTTGTTAAAGAAGGAATACAATTCAGACTTTCTGTAGATAGTTTCTTTTAGAGATGTTTACATGCAAGGGGAAGTCTGGGGTGCTATAGCCTCTGACATTTTCATACCTCCATATTTGTTTACTGCTGCCATAGAACACATCTTGAACAGCCTTATTTTCTAAAACTATAAAGCTTTAGAACAAAACTGTATTTTTTCTGTCTTTTTTCATTTGCAAACAGGCTGAGAGCATTTGCAATTATGAAGGTTTTTCAAGAGTTGCAAGGAGGAAGACATATTCCCCCTTTTTCCTAAGGGAACAGAGTTATTGCAGAGCTATTCTGAAGCTAACTTTAGCCTAGTAGAGCTAGTCTACTTCCCACATCAAGGAGGTGAAAGACACTTCTGTGGGAGACAGTCTGTTAGCTTTTAGTGTGACTTGCCACCGAGACGAGCTCTTCCGACTCCTAAGCAGAGCAAGTCACATTCCTGCAAGGTCTTGCTCTGTGAGTTGAGGAATCTGCTTTCAGCATTTGAAATAGTATTTTCTTTTCCATAAGAAGAGATGTTAGAGAATGGAAATGAATCATAGCAATCAGTTAACAATTTGTAGATGCTACATAAGGTTCCTCTAGTTCCTGACTTTTCATAAACACTAATTAAAAAAACCCTCCAGTAAGCCTGAAAGACATGAGGACATTCACAATACTGATTTTTTAATTTTGGTTTGTTTTCTCTCTTTATCCTTTTACCATCAGCTATTGTGATTCTTTGTTTTAATCTTTGTATTATGGCTTCTAAGATTAAAAACATGAGATCAGTTAGAAGAGCGTTTTTGCCCCAACTTGTTTTATGTTTTAGTGCTTTTGTAAATGGAATTTTTCTTGGTGCAAGAATGGCACCAGTTGCTCATGGTAGCAACTGTATTGAGGTGAAATCCAAGTAGTGTCTGAGAAAAGTGACGCTTCTTAGTGCTTACTTTTTGTGGATTGGAAAATATTGCATCTATTTGATGGTAACTTGTTTGTTTAGTTGGATGGTTGGAAGAGAATACCTTTGCAGGATTGGAATATTATATTTTATACATATCAAAATACATTTGGAGCTTGATTTTGTGGGTTTCAGTAGATATAACTTTGCTAAGAATTTTATAATGTCATTACTGTCAGTCTCTATATGTTGTTTCTCACCTGAAATTCAGAGTTGTGTAATGGAAGGTACCTCTGGAGGTTATCTGGTCCAGTTCTATTGCTTATCAGGGCCATCTATAGCCACTCATTCAGGACTGTGTCCATTTCCAAGGATGGAGACTTTCCAGTCTCTCTGGGTAACTTATTACAGTGCTTGATCACCCTTAAAATGTGTTTTCTGATGTTTGAAGGAAACCTGTCTCTCAGTTTGTTGTTTGCCTCTGGATCTGTCACTAGACATCACTGGAAAAAGCCTGTTTTGTCATCTTTGCACCCTTTCATCTGGTATGTGTGTGTATATATGGATATATGTATAAATAAAAAAATGTGTGTGTGTGGAACAGAACTTCCTGCTCTCTTAGCCTTTCCTCACAAGGGAGATGCTTCAATCTGTTCCTTCATTAGCTTCATGGCTGCTTACTGGACTTTGTCCAGTCTATCCATGTCTCTCCTGTACTGGGGAACTCAGGACTGGATGTACACAGTACTCCAGGTGTTGCCTTATGAGTGATGACACATTGGCAGTGCTCTGTCTAATGCAGCCTAGGCTACCATTACGCTACTTTGCCACAAGGACACATTACTGGCTTGTGTCCAGCTTGTCACGAGGACACCCAGGTTCTTTTCTGCTAAGCTGCTTTCTGGCTGGGTAGCTCTTGTATATATTTCATGCATGTTGTTCTGTGTCTTGGTGAAGAACTTTGCACTTCTTACTGAACTTCATAAAGTTCCCTTCAGCCCGTCTCTAGATTGTTGAGGGTCCTCTGGCTGGCAGCACCACTCGCTGGCATATCAAACACTGCTTACTGTTCAGTGTCATCAGCAAACTTGCTGAAGGTATGCACTGCCCCAACATCATCATCAATAATGATTTTGTTAAACAGGACAGGACCCAGTACTGATCATTAGTTACTGGCCTCTAACTAAACTGTACCAAGTAGACCACAATCTTTTTCTTAAGAGCAAAGTGTTTAATTTGTGTGTATTTGAGGTAAAATTTAAACACATCCCAGGGAGTGCTCAAATTAGGCAATGTGGCTGAATTATCTCCTGTTGTCTCCCTGCTGTCTTACTCTTCTGATCTTCTGAATGTCAGCAGTGCTCAAGCTCTAACAGCTATTTCTGGCTTTTTCTAAAGAACAGGTGAATTTAAGCAAAGTGTCTGAGAATGGGACTCAAAACTTGAGTTATAGCTTGAATTAACAGTATGGTAAGGTGGAGCCCTCAATTTGTCATACGAAAAATGCAGGTGCTTACTTTTTAGATCTGAATTAATGTGATTATAAAATACTAATCCTAAACTTGAATACCTATAGATGCTGCTTTACTTCTACTTTCCCCTTTGCTTCCAGAGTGAAATGCAAAACTGTGGTTTGCTTTAGGGATGTCTTTTTATGTTTCTTGTTCAAAAGTGTAGTTTTCTTTTGAATGGCTTTAATCCATTCCTAATTCAATTTCTTTAGGAATCATGGTCTATTCCTTTCTTCCAGCAAGACTAGATTTGTGTTAGATTAGGACTAAATTGTGCTAAACATTTGAAAAAAATAATTTTCAGAGTGATATACTGGTTCTCTTTCACGTCAAAGGGAACTCTGTATTTACTTTACTAGAAGTAAAACTTCATACCCAGCTTTTGGAAGGTCTTACCCTGGATAAGACTTCCAGCCATAGGTTTTTGGTTTTTTTCCTGACTGTAACAGAATGTGTTTGGAAATGTAGTCACAGTGGTAATAATGTAACGTTGTCTTTTCCTGTATTGGATGTAAGTATGCCCAACTAATTTTCTCTTGGTTCACTTAAGCAAATAATAAAAAGGAAAAATAGTAACAATTAAGTGTCTGTGGTCTGCAGTCCCTGTGACTGAGCTTTTAGTAGCGTTTCTGTCCCTTGAGTGGTGTTCCTCGTGCAGTTCATGGGAGATTTGTTGCAGCTAATTGAAGCATTTTGCAATCTAGGCATTTCGTAGCATCAGCTGGTGTTGCTGTGATGTGCAGAAATAGATTTTCCAAGCTGTGGCAGTCAGATTGAACAGTTTCAGTTATTCTCCAAGGTGTTTTGTAATAATTGGCCATATAAGTCTCCTCAAGTAATTAACCTTCAGTAGAGTAATTCGTTTATAAAATGTAGTACATAAACTGAATGCATATCTTAAGTGGAGGTTACTCTGTGTATTGAGAACTGGACATTAAATACGTATGAAATAGTATTAGATCTTAGGAAGAAATTCATTATGAAGGTGGTGAGACACTGGAATAGGTTGCCCTGGTAGGTTGTTGATGCCCCCTCCCTGGAGAAGTGTTCATGGCCAGGTTGGATAGAGTTCTGGGCATCCTGGTCTAGTGAGAGGTGTCCCTGCCCATGGCAAAGGTGTTGGAGTTACGTGATCTCTAAGGTACCTTCCAACTGAAGTGATTCTATCGTTCTGTGAAATAGTTCATCAAGTAATGACATTTTTAATCAATAAGGGGTGTGTGAGTAATAACTGAATAAGCAGCATAATGCATAATCTAGCAAATGATAATCTGCATAGTGCTTTAACAGTTTGCAAAAGAATTAGATAAAATTCATAAATGTTTAAACTTAAGAACTTACAGTGAAATTAATTCCTACAAGAAATTCTGCTTTCTGAAACATTTAGCTGAGCAGCAGATGGAGATAAAGAGTACTCATAAATTGTCACCTTTTTTTTTCCTATTTTCTGTCTGTTTAAATAAGCAGGAGGAATTTTCCTACCTGGCTAGGTTCAGACTCCATTCACTGTTAAAGTCCAACTGTTGATATGGTCTGTCATGGTAGAATGCATTTGCTCCTCATCCTGCAAGATGCTTTGAATTTGATTTTTTTTTATATAATGAAATCAAAGAAGCCACAATGTCAGCATCCTTCTTCCTAGTCTTTCAATTACAATCTCTTTTCTCCTTTGCTGTTTCAGTCTAAATTGGAAAATTGTTTGTCTCTGAAGTCTTCCAATGATGCTTTACAAAGCTTTAGCCTGACTGGATCCAGTCTGTGAATGGTTTCAAATATTACATTAAATATGGTATCTAACATACATGTTTTTCTAAAGATTGTATAAGGTCTTATGTGATAACACTTTGAGTGTATTGGTGTGTCTGTCTGGAAATGGGCAAATGGCTTTAGTTCTCTGTACTGTATAATTTGACCACTTTCAGTTTTTTCAGAAGGAATTAATTTTTTGTGATGTTGAGTGTAGTAATTCACTGATAAGAAATGTAAGTTTAAATTCTACAGTTTGAAATAACTCTGTTTAGTACAGTGTCTGAAGCTGTAGATAGGAATTTAGTATGAACATTCTAACTTACGTCTTCCTGCCTGTCTTTCGCTGTTTTGGCATCACTTCATAAAAATATCATAAAACTTTGTTGCTTTGCAGTGATGCTTCTAGTATGGAAGTGATGGAAGAATAAATGCTGTCTTTGATCAGGAAAAGACTCAATCTTTGTGTGGTCAGCTTTTTTTTTTCTTTAAATCTTAAATCTGCCTCTTAGGCTATAAATCTGCCTGTTAGGCTGTTTATGGAATAACAGAAACTGGGCAGTGTATCAAAACTGGAAATTATAAGATTTAAAGTGATTATGAGATAAATAGTTTTCTTGGTTATTTAAAAAAAAGATTATTCGAGACTGCATCTGGAGTATTGTGTCCAGTTCTGGGTCCCTCAGTTCAAGAAGGACACAGCTGCTGGAGGGTGACCAACAAAAATGATGAAGGAAGTAGAACATCTCTCTTATGAGGAAAGACTGGGTCTCTTAAGCCTGGAGAAGGGGAGGCTGAGTGGTGACCTCATTACTGTCTATAAATATGTGAGGGGTGGGTGTCAGGAGGATGGAGCCTTCTGAAGGTTCTTCTGAAGGTCATCTAGTGGTAGGACAAGGGGCAGTGGGTGTTAGCTAGAACATAGGAGCATTGGAACAGGGTGCCCAGGGGGTTGTGGAGTCTCCTTCTCTGGAGATGTTTAAAACCTGCCTGAATGTGTTCTTGTGCGACTTGGTCTAGGTGATCTTGCTGTGACAGGGGGATTGGACTAGATGATCTTTCAAGGTCTTTTTGATCCCTAATGATTATATGCTGTCACGCTTGGTTTGTGGCTCAGAGGTGTTTGTAAATTCTGGTTTAGAAGCTTTAAAATGGACTGAATAAGAACACTGTAGTCACAACTAATACAGTTACTTTGTGTAAATTGTTTAAATATTTTTCTCTTATTTTAATGTAACTCTTGTATATCTTCTTGTATTTATAGTGCAGCAATAATTTTAAAGAAAATATGTGTGTTTGAGTACTGTGAGAATTTAGAGCTGTTATTTATTTGGGTGTTGCAAAATGTGGTCAGTAACTGAAGTCTATTTGCAGTTGCAAAGAAGGCTCCACTGAGGAGTTTGTGTCATTTAAACTAGAGAATTATGTCCTGAAAGTAAGTCAGGAAACAAAACTGTACTGAGCTTTGTGGCAGCGTGTTCACTTGGGCAGGTTCACCCTGGGGCTGCACGGCCCTCTTGGAGTCAATCAGTTCCCAAAACTGGATCAGGAAATGGTTTTTCAGAGGAATGTGATTTGCAAATGATTACTGAAATAAAGAACTTAAGTTCTCCATGGTTATAGCACTAGAACCAACTCCTTGCTGTCATTGGCGTGACAGTAAACGCCATGACTGCAAACCAGCACATGACACGACTGAATGGTTAAATCGCAGCCTTACAGGAAGTGGTGATAATTTACTTGCAATAGCTATTACTTTACTGGTTTTGTGTGATGAAGAGAGTGTTTTTTCTTTGTACAGCAGTAGCTCAAAGGCTTTAAATATTTTTTTGAAGTTCTGAAATAAGTCTTGACTTTGTTAAATATTTTCTTGCAGAGGGTTTGAACCTTCTAAATTGTTCTGCTACTGTATGGGGGGTGTGTTTGTGTGTGTGTGTGTGTGTTCAGTGGCTGACAAATGGGACAGACTTGCTCTTCAAGAGAAACCTTGGAATCAGTGTAACAGGAATAGACCTGTTACATGCCTGTTGAAAGACAAAGGGTAGCATGAAAGAATCCTGCCATTCAGAGTTTGGTGTGTGGAGACTCCCCATAGAGCAAAGAGTAGCATGAGATTATTAGGTTTTGGTGGTTGTTTTACAAATAGGCTAAGTAACGACTGACTTTCTAGCTTCTGTTCTTGAAGTCATAATTGAATTAACTTTGAAGTTTATTCCTGTTTACTAAAGCATGTAGGTGATGCACCAGTTGAGATTGCATAAAGCTTTTGCATGATTTCTGAGGTACACCAAAGCATAAACCAAAATAACTGCTACCTGCAACTTAATTAATAAATTCCATTCAAGTTTTTAGGCATGTTACTCAACTCAGTACTTGAAATGTTAGGGTAAGGCACCTTACTGTTGCCTTAATTTGATTTGTTTTAACTGTATTGGATTAAGTCTGGGAACACCAAGGAAACCATTTTATTCTTTAGGCAAGCTGTAGTTTTGATGTGGTAATACTGAATCTAATAGTCTAGGAGACAGTAAGCTTTCTGTACTAGTTAAAGGGAAATGTATTGTCATAAATTTAGTTATAAAACTTAAATCTGTGAATACCTGAAGAGGCCATGGTTGAACTTTATAAAAATGTTTTTGTTAGAAATGTGCAATATATGACGCACTGAAGGCTTGCTTGTATCATTTGTGGATTTCAGCACTGCTGCAAAGAGTATGGAGTGGGGGCTTGTAAGGGGAAAGAAGGTTCTAGTTTCTGAGTAATGTGTAGTGTAGCACAGGCCAGCAAAGAAGGAGCCAGTTTGTACCTATGAGCAGGCAGTACCCTGTGGGCAAGCATTTGAGGAGGCTGTATTATCCCATGCAGCAGTTTCTATTGTTCTTCTTACTGGAAGAAAAAAGTGTCGATGCTTCTACTCTCTC
This sequence comes from Upupa epops, assembly GCA_013397515.1. Classification (NCBI taxonomy): domain Eukaryota; kingdom Metazoa; phylum Chordata; class Aves; order Bucerotiformes; family Upupidae; genus Upupa; species Upupa epops. The sequence continues at coordinate 128,019 of VZRI01007394.1, forward strand.
AAATCTTTTTGTGTCTTCTACAGTTTCTCCCATTGGGTGGTGGTGTTTTTATGATGTGTTAGTGCATGGTCTTTTATTCCATTTAGTATGTCTAAGGGTCTAAGGGATGGAATGGCCTATTCAGGCACATTCCAGAGGTTTGATACAACTAGCTAAAGATGAGAAATTAATGTCTGTAAGTTAAAGTCTATTATGCCCGTTTGCAGAGAAGATTGCTTTCGTTTGATTCTTCAGGTTGATCTTCCTGGAGGGAATGTCATTACAAGAGTTTAATGTACTTCAATTTATATGTGCTGATTTAATGCTTCTGGCAAACTTATTACCTTTCTCGTGGCTCTCCCTGTTTGTACTATTAGACATATTGTTGGAAGGCTAAACTCAGAAAAACACCTGCTGGACTAACAGTTCCTTAATGATTCCCTAAATCAGGGGTCTACAGCCACAACTGCCATTTGAATATTGGAAACTTTGTGGATGTGACTGTGGGGTTTCAAGTCCTAGTTGTGTTTTGCAAAGTCGTGTGAGTCCAGGGTGTGTGACTTCTCCCTGATTTTTTTCTTCCTTACTTGCAACTGAAATTTGGGTTCTTCTACAGTGTTCTTGCTTATGAAGGCCATGCTTTCCAGGGAGGGATGCTGCCTTTGAGACTTCCTTAGTGCTGACCGGAATGTGTGAGATGTGATTTTATTCTGGTTTGTTGCCGGAGCAGAGGTTACAATGTCTTTCCAGTTTCTCATTTGAAAGTATGCTCTTTGGTCTTTTACCAAAGGTCTGTTCTGAAGCAAGTAAGCTTGGATGGGATGTGTTCTATGGAAGAATTTGCTGACATGCTTAGCTAAATATTGTAAAACTTTTGTGTTTAGCTGTTTGTGACATGTTAATCATTGCCAGGAAAAAGGAAAGACAAATGAAGGAAGGAAAATTTCATTCAGAAATATGGATGTGATTGCCAAAGTTGCTAAGTGGGAAACAGCACTACAAAAATATGTCAATAACTTGTCTTCAGGCCCTGCTTCCTGCTCAGCAGGTTGCTTGGGTAAACAGGATTAGAAATTACTGAACAACTGTACCCATAAACTGTTTAATCTGTGCAAACACTTTGCTTTTTTAGTATTGTTCTCTTAAATTTTTAGAAATAAAAAGGAAAATTGTAAAAAGGCGGACGTGCAAACTATAGGGGGGAAAAAAGAGAAATCATGGAATCATAGAATGATTTAGTTTGGAAAAGAACCTTAAGATCATAGAGCTCAACCATTACCCAAACTGTGCCAAGCCCACTGCAAAATCTTGTCACTGAGCTCCATGTCCACATGACTTTTAAACCCATCCAGGCATGGCAATTCAACTAACTACCTGGGCAGCCTGCTCCAATGTCTGATGACCCTTCTAATTAAAGAATTCTTTCCTAATGTCTAATCTGAACTTTCCCTGGCACAACTTGAGGCAAGCAACCACCACCTCTCTGCATGCTCCTTTCAGGAAATTTGAGACAGCAGTAAGGTCTCCCTCCCCTCAGCTTCCTCCTCAAGCTAAACAGCCTCAGCTCCCTCATCTGGTCCTCGTCAGGTTTGTTCTCTTGACTCTTCACCAACCTTATTGCCCTTCTTTGTAGCTGCTCCAGTACCTCAATATCTGTCTTCTGTTGAGGTGCCTAAAACTGAACACTTGAGTATTTGAGGTGTGGTCTCACCAGTGCTGAGTACAGGACAATGATTATGAAGTCATATTTTATCGTGAACCTTCAGCAGCCTTCAACACACTACACACAGCTACAGGCAGGAAGAGAGTGGGTGAGTAGGGTCAGTCACAGTCGTACTCCCTGTGTTGCTGACTCTAACTAAGAGATGTCTAGTAAAATTATTCTAAACAGTTCTGATCTGCATGAGTTGAAGAACTGAGAGCTGGTGATCTTTGTGGTCTCTTCATGAGTACAAGTGAAAGTGGAACCTTTCAGATTTGGTTCCTGTGAACAGTGCTACCAATAATGTAAGGCAAAAAAATGGGGTATGCGTAGTATTACGTATTTCTGCATTGCTATGTTTTAGCAGAATTTTATTCTATTGTTTTATAAAACATGATGAATTGTAGAGCAAGTTGCTATTCATTACATGTTGTCTGACACTGGTTTTTAAAACTTTTATCATAAGGCATAATAGGATATATTTGAATATTAAATAGTGAGGCAGCTCTTGAATTAAATGTTCTTTGTTTTCTCATTGTTATCTTTTGAGTAAATACAGGGTTAGTAGGGAAGGTGAGGGAAAATATTTGGGCAGTGAAACCATTATCTTTCAAGAAAAAGTGAAGTGACAACCTCAACATGAAGAAGGTTACTTGTATGTGGTATCTAAGTTTTAATTCCAGTTTCAGATACTTGAGGCTAATGCAGCATCATTTGTACTGACTTGTTCTGACTAGTCAGTGGTTTTTTTGTTGTAGTTTATTCTAGTTTTAGGAAGAGAAATTTATGCTCAATCTAGTGTTGATGTTGAATTGGTAACTTATCTTAATTCCTGGATGGATTACTTTCTAAAATAATAAAACAAGTAAGCAATGTTTGTAAGAGTTTGTTGTATTGTATTCCTTTACCAAAGAGTAAGGTAATAGTGCATTTTTTGTGATACGGTGTAACTTCGAAGAAAGTGTGGTACTGGTAAATTCTGTAACTTGCAATTTATCCATGATGTGCTATCCGTATTTGAATCTATGTGTGGCTTTTGTGTTGTGATCTGCAATACCAAATTCTACATGCTGAGGCACTATAGAGCTGTCCCTTGTAGAGCTCCTCGCCTGTTCTTTAGTGAATATTAATGCACATGATCTCTTGGATTTCTTCTTGTATACCAAGGAACTTGAGGTCAATGCTTTGTGTGACACTGCTCATTTTACACCATGAGAAGTGTATGCTGGATTGCCTTACGGAAATGAGTGCTGCCTGTTTCATCCAGTGCAGTCAAGGTCACTTGTCCCCACCGTTTATTCTTTTGGTTTAACACTGCTTCCTAGTGGAAGCAAGCTGAACACTTCTATCAGCAAATTGGAGTTTAGGATGCTGTACTGTCAACTGTTTGTGTGGATTATTCAGCGTAGGGGAATGCTTTGGTCTGTCTTCTTTGTGGAAGTGTTGGAGAGTCACAAACACTGCTTTTTTATTGTTGTTCAGATATATCTTCAGACGTATTCAGAACTTCTGTTCCTAAGGCAGTATCAAGGTCTCATGTTAATGACAACTATCTAACCTCTTTGTATTTTTAAAGTCCAAACACCATCTCTCTGTTGAGGTTGCAGTTGAACTACACTGAAACAGTGCAAAAGGAAGAGGGTAGGGGTTGAGGAAGAAACTGATCAAGGTAACAGTGAGCAGGAGTGCTCCTTAACCTGTCATAGAATCATCAGGGACCAGAAGGGACCTTGAAGGATCATCTACTCCAAATCCCTTGCCACAGCAGGACACCTAGACCAAGTCACAAAACAGAATATTACAGATTGGAAGCAACCTGGAAAGATCATCCAGTCCAGTCTCCCTTCCAGAGAAGGAGATTCCACAAAACCACCCCAGGCAGCCCTGTCCAGTACCCTGTAACCCTCACGGGGAAGAAATTATAGAATCAGTCAGGGTTGGAAGCTGCCACAGGATAATTTAGTTCCAACCCCCCTGCCATGGGCAGGTACACCCCACCGTAGGTCACGCTGGCGAGAGCCTTATCCAGCCTGGCCTTAAACACTTCCAGGGACGGGGCCCCAACCATCTTCCCGGGCAAACCATTCCAGGCTCTCACCACTCTCACAGTGAAGAATTTCCTCCTCACATCAAGTCTAAATCTCCCCATCTCCAGCTTTGCTCCATTCCCCCTAGTCGTGTCACTACCTGAGATCCTAAAAAGCCCCTCCCCAGCTTTTTTGTAGCCCCCTTCAGATACTGGAAGGCCACAATAAGGTCACCTTGGAACCTCCTCTTCTCCAGACTGAACAGCCCAAACTCTCTCAGTCTGGCCTGTTACTAATTATGAAATTGTAGATTCACATTAGATTGCACAGTGGTATGCTAGGCATCTCAGCTAGCTTTCCACCTGTATCCTGGTTACAGTAAAGTAGTATAAAGTCTGCTTAAGGCTTAGTTGAGAAGAAAAAAGGCAAACAATCCCACAAAAACATTATGGCTAGAAAGGTGAGAATCTCCTTTTGAAATTCAGTATAGTCAACATAGTGAAGAGAAGTACTTGTGTACTACCAGCAATTTTATTTATATTCATAATTGGTCATTTCTGGTGGAGTTACTTTGTAGATAACTGTTGGCTTTATTTATTCACAATGTCTTTACTCTCTTGTCAGAGTTCAGCTAACAAACTAACTCTTGCTGTTTTTTCACTGCTTTTGACTGAATTGCAATAGAATCTTGTAAGCTTGGATGTGAAAAATCATGTTTGACCAGAAAACCACCCTTCAATTTTATACTTGTAAATTAGAAGTTAAGTTGTTAACACAAGTTAACGACACAGTATTTCCACACAATACACTACTTTCTTGAGAAAACTGTTGTTTTTCATAGCCTATAATTTCACATGGCTTTCAGCATGGCTTTATCAGAAATCATATGAACATAGTTGAAGAATATAATTGCTAAATTTTCAAATTAATAATAAAGCTACTTCTACAGCACCATCAGTATTTATCAGAGATGATCCAATATGTATGGGTAACAATCTTAGCTTTTGCTTCAGTGATAAAAGGCCAGGCCTTTATAGATTGTGACATTAGAAATCAAAAGATCAATGTGTTCATTTTAAAGAAGGGAAAAGATGAAATTGTGTTGGAGCATCTTTTTGATTGAATGTTTGTAATGTTACTATATAAAGTTTTCTTCTAAAATAACCTGTAGGTACTTAGTTCTAAGCACCTCATTAGTGCTGCTTGTCTGTTCTGAGTCCTTACATGTAGAGATGTACTTTGTGTCCACTGGTTCCTCTCATGGCGAAGGATGACAGAAATGGTTCCCTAGGAAAGGTGTTCTCATGGTTTTCTGTTGATACTTGATTCTTTCAGTGGAGCATCAGCTTGTTTGTGCTGTATCACTGTGGGTCCAGTATGATTCCTGGCACCTGTCTACTGCTCCACTGGGCATTTCTTGTCTTTGGCATAAGTATTGCCTTTCTTTTATGACTATCTTGGGTGTATTTGTTTATTGACTTACATGTTGACTACCCTGATACAGTTTTATAGTAATGAAATAGTATCTAGAGACTGTGACTTAAATTTAAGGGGCACTGTCTACTTGGGAGGTTTTTCCAAACATGACTTACTGTTAGCTAGTAAGCTGTTTTGTTTACAGTTGTACATACAATGTCATTGTTGAACTTCTCTTGAACTAAAGCCATCTACTGTCATTGTATTGCAGTTATTGGACTCTTCTCAGCAAGTGTTTTCAGATAAATTAATTAGAAAGTGAAAAATCTTAGTATATTAAGTATAAGTGGTGGGCTGTATGGCATCCAAGAAATGACTGGTTTAAATTTTTTTAAGTTGTTTTTGTCACTGTTAAAGTCAAGAAATTGTATGAATCTAGGTGGCACCTAACTGGACTATTGCAACAGTGGTCAGGTTCCTCATGGCCCACATCTGCACCATTTGTTGCATGGACTGAAGGCAGGCAGTGTCTGGCTGGGTGTTGTAGATATCACATGTGTGTACCACTCATGTGGATGGAGTGTATGGGGCTTGGAAATCTGTGAGAATTCCCAATTGATTACGTTGTCACCAGCTAAGAAGGATTGATTGCTTTTTCAGCAGGAATAATTTTCAGGGTTGCTGTCTATTCAAATAAGACTTTTCTTATTTTTCAGAGACAAGTAATACCAGGAAGTTATTGCACATCATCAGATTTCTAGTCATTCTGGTGACAGTGAAGTTATTTTACTTAGCCTAGCTGTCTCCTGTTGAAGGAGCCCTTTCTTGCCCCTGGTTGTGTGGTGTTTACCATTGGCAAAGAGTGTGCCCAGGAGTAAGTTGTGTACCTAAACTTTCAGATGCCATGACCCCCTTTTTCCCCCCTTTCTCTTTTCTATTACAGATTGTGGAACCACACCACTAATTCACTGTAAATAATAGAAAAAAATTGACAAAGATACAATATTAAAAAAATCAAGTCACTGATGACTTGGGTTTTTAAAACCATTTTTTTTTTAATTTCAGAAATAACAGCTCCGGGAAATACTTCCATGTTAAGTGAGATGTTCAGAAGCTTTCATTTCTGCTTGTCGGGCCTTATTTTCTACTCACCAAGAAAGTCACAAGTTGCTCTTGGGAACTGAAGATGCTTCATTAAAAGCTAGATAAGAGAGACCACTTTAGGGTTTATTCGTGACTTAAAAGAATGTGACTTGTGTGGTTTGTTGAAGGCTTTGAAGTGGTGACTCATATTCTGCGTCATCAGTATCAGGAAAGAATGCTTTATGTAACATTGATTTTTGTATCTCAGTTAAAAATTTCAGACAAGCTGACTACATTTAGAAAGAGTGAATGTGATGATTGAAGAACAAGTTGGAAGTTACAAGTAACTTCCATAGGCAGCTATGCAGCAAGAGGAAAGGAGATTTCATATATTTACTCCAGCTTTGACTATTATAAGCAGTTTATACTTCCATGATTATTACAATTTTAAAAAGGCCTGGAAGTACATAAATGAGGTCAATAAGATGATTGTGTTGAGTTCTGCACTGGATTTATCATGACTGTTACAGTGACCACATTTATCCATAGCTTTTTGTGTAGCATAAAGCTTCATTAGCTGGTGCTGTTTTGGGAAACATGTGCTCTGTAAATATCTCTGTGTCAGAGCAAAACACAGATGACAAATGTTTTAATTGTGTAGTTGACTCTACTGAAACTAACAGAGCACCTGTATACTGCAGATTTGGATATCAATATATGGCATCATCAGAAAGGTCTATTCCTCTCATTCTCATTCTTGCTGTTCCTATACTTATTTTTTTATATTAAGAAACAAATATTGAAGAAGACTTTTAATTCAAGAAACAATATTGGTTATTGTGACCAAAACCCAAAAGACAACCCTAAACAAAACAATCCCAAACAAACCAAAACTACCCTGGAAAAAAAGGACTACTCTGAAAAAATTTACAAAGTTTACTAGCATTTCAATACTTTTTTTGTCTTACACTCATCCGCAGTTAATGTAATTGTTAGTAAGGACTCCCAAAAACAATTTGTAAAATAAAAATTAATTCTATTATAGCAGTTAAACAATTAGCAGAATTCCATATAGCATTTAAACTTCCATCTGTTTGATAAGAAATCATAATTTGTATCTCCTGTGGTTTCTTATTTTTCTCACCCTCCTCCATTACTCTTACAAGCAATTAAAATGTAATGCTTGTGAAGAGGTAATGTGAGGTATTACATTGAACTTTTCTTTGCATTTTAGGTCTCAGGGAGGTTAGGTGTGGTTTAGTATCAGTTATATTCTGCAACTTGTGCTGTTTTTTGGCTTCTGTGTTACCACTGAAGCCTTAGTTTAAAAAGATTCAGAGGATTGAAAAGCTATTGCTAGTATAAATGCTCATAATATTTCTTTTCTTTTTCAAGAGATATAAATATGTAAACTCCCTCATTAGAAGTTGAGTCTGTGGTAGAAATCAGGAATGATAAAAAATGCCTGAAGGTGGACTTTTCTTAAGTTAGCCTGCTAGCTTAGTTGTTTTTGTGTGCACTTCAAGGAAGGATACAGTAGTTAATTTTTTTTTAATCTCAGTTAGTGGTTTGATTTAGCAGGCTCTGCTTCTGATACAAGGAGAGTCGGCGTTATTCATATAAATTTCTATTTTGTGTATTGAGACTTGAGTTTGGAGTAGAAATGCATTAGATTTGCAGAACTAAATCCCAATTTTTGTGCTTCCTTAATGTAATTTGGAAGAATTCAGTTTTAAATAGCACAATATTGATTAGAGCTTATGCAGTGTGTCTTATCCAAAGAGCTTTAGTATCTACAGGTGAAGATAAACCTAATCTGCAGTGGAAAATGGAAATGGAAGATAAAGGCATAGCTAAAATCTGATCTGAGGTTATAACCTGCATCTGTAAACCCCATCTTGCTTTTAGTTACTGTTCTAAATTCACTTGGGATCAAACCTCCTTTGTGGGATGATGGGTGGAAGAACTTCTGTCAAGTAGCACACAAGGTCTTAGACAGTAAAATAAGAAAAAGCTCTTCCCTAAGAACTTAAAGCTCTTTGTCTTGAAATTTCTTGTTCATAATGCAGCATGAATTCTATGAACAATATTAAGCTTAGTGTGGAACTTGCTCATTGAAATTAGTTATAGCAATCTGTTGTTAATAATGTTGCATGTTGTATTTTTTCATTACATCCAAGACTGTTTTCATGGTTACTTTTTTTAATGTGTACAGAGTTTTGAATGTTGTGAGGTAAGTATAAAAAAACCTGACCCTCACTTAAGGAAGCAGGTTGGTAGAAATTGCCTGACTCAAAGTTCTTTTAACGTCCCTGACACTACTATGACTGTAGGAAAAAAGGAAGGTATAATTATGGATCTATTGCAAATATTTAATAAAATAGTATTTAGAATCATTCTAAGACAGTACTATGAATGGCATGGAATTAAAGGGGTTTTTTCATAGATTCATAGAATGGTTCAGGTTGGAAGGGACCCTAAAGATCATCTAGTTTGAACTCCCTGCCATGAGCAGGGTCACCCCCACTAGACCGGGTTGCTCAAGGCCCCATCCAATCTGGCCTTGAACACTTCCAGGGAGAGTGCAACCTGTTTCAGCATCTCACCACCCTTACAGTGAGTAACTTCCTCCTGACTTTGAGTCTAAACCTACCCTCTTTCAGCTTGAAACCGTTACCCCTGGTCTTACCACTACAAGCCCTTGTAAGCAGCCCCTCCCCAGCTTTCCTGTAGCCCCTTTCAGCTGCTGGAAGGCCACTGTAAGATCTCCCCAGAGTCTCTCCTTCTCCAGCCTGAACAGCCCTAACTTTCTCATCCTGTCCCCGTAGGAGAAGTGCTCCAGCCCTCTAGTCACCCACATGTCCCTCCTCTGGACATGTTCCAGCAGTTTCTTTCCTGTGATTTGGGCTCCAGAACTGGACACAATACTCCATGTGGGGTCTCAGGAATGCAGAATAGAAGGGGAGGATCACCAGCCTTGACCAACTGGTGACGCTTCTCTTGATGCAGCCCAGGATGCAGTTGGCTTTCTGAGCCACAAGCAAAGATTGCTGGCTCCTGTTGAGTTTTCCATAGATCAGCATCTCCAAGTCCTTCTCAACACTGCTCTCAATCTGTCCCCCACCCAGCCTGTATTTGTGCCTGGGATTTCCTTGATACAGATCCAGAACCTTGCACTTGGCCTTGTTGAATCTCATGAGGTTGGCACTGGCCCACCTCTCAAGTCTGCCCAGGTCCCTCTGGATGGCATCCCTTCCCTCCAGTGTGTCCACCACACCACACGGCTTGGTGTCATTGGCAAACTTGCTGAGGGGGCACTCAGTGCCACTGTCCATATCGCCAACGAAGGTGTTAAACAGCACTGGTCCCAGTGCTGACCCTTGAGGGACACCACTCATCACTGTGCTCCGTTTGGACTTTGAGCTGTTGACCACAACTTCCTGAGCATGACCATCCAGCCAGTTCATTATCCAGCAAGCATTCTATTCATCAAGTCTATGTTTTTCCAGTTTGGTGACCAGGATGTCCTGCAGGACAGAATCAGACACTTTACACGATTCCAGGTAAATTATGTTGGTTGCTCGTCCTTTGTATACTTGTGCTGTAACACCATCATAAAAGGCCATCAAATTAGTTAGTCAGGATTTGCCTCTGATGAAGCCATGCTGTTTACTAATCCCCTCTTCATTCTCCAGATGCCTCAGCAGGGCCTTTAGGAGGATCTGCTCCATGATCTTGCTAGGCACAGAGGTGAGGCTGACTGGCCTATAGTTTCCAGGGTCTTCTTTTTTTCCCTTTTTAAAGAAGGGGGTGATGTTACCCCTTTTCCAGTCAGCAGAAATTTCACCAGACTTCCATGACCTTTCAAATACAATGGCCAGTGGCTTGGCAGCTTCATTCACCAGTTCCCTTGGGACCTGTGGGCGCATTTCATCAAGCCCCATGGACTTGTGCATGTTTAACTTCTTCAGATGGTTTCGAACCTGATCTTCACTGAAAGATCCTTCCTTGTCTTTGTAATACTGGCAATGGTAACTTCTATCAGGAAATGAGAAGGTTTCTGAACGTTTGGTTTTATATTTGCTTTTGTTTATAACTGACTGTGAGAGGATCTGGAAAGGAAACATTGGGTACAGTGAACAGACAAGGAAATTACAAAGGATTGTAAAAAATGAATATATGTGGGTTTTTTCTCTTAAAGGTCCTGTTCCATAGATGTAAGTGCTCATCTTGATTTGAAGTTCTTTTAAAAATGTCAAAAGTTGACCATCCAAAAATAAGACTCTTCCAAACTGCCTCTTGTGCTGCTTACTGTTTAAAGGATTTGACTTTTGTAGAAATGTATCTGTAGGGTAACTGGAATGTGTAACAGAAACAATCCATAGAAGTGATGGTTTTGGTGGAGTCCAAATGCCAGGCTGGTTTTTCTCCTTGCAGGTGTGATATGACAATGACAGGTACAAAATACTGTAAATATTACTGTAAAATTAAGTTTGGCTTCACAATAGCTTCTGCCCTGAGGTTTGCAAAAGTGCAGTTACGATAAAATCATCACAGCAGGCAATAAGCAAGAGATGTTTGTGGAGCACTGTTCTTGTCTCTTGGCTTTCCCAGAGGTGGATATCAATGCGCCAGACTCCATCTCTCTGAGATCAGAATTATTACTATAGCTGCTTGTAATTACTTGATGTTTCACGAGTTATTTTTGTAAGAAAAGGGTTTGCAATTTTTTTCTACTCTGCTTTAACATAGGTGAACTCTTCCTGTTTAAACCTTTTATTCTAGGGGGTTTGGGGAGCTTACTTACTGTGACAGATAATGTCTGAAAAATACTGATTTGCAAGCTTGCTCTGGAGAGTTGTGGTAAATTTAAAACAGTATTGTAATGGGAATATTCCTTAACACTAGCAGATAGCATGGTAGTAGTGTTACTCCTTTTACACAGCCCGACTTCTCTGCCAGTATTAATGACTTTCATCATCTGTGATTTTTCCATTTGTGGCTCTCGATACTATAAGGCTTCTTATATGCAGTTTGAAAGGAAACCAGAGATATTCTGATCTCTATTTTCTGAAGTTTACCCCTGAAGGCATTTTTAAAAATAAACTTGGCATTCTACACCTAGCTATAAGGAGGAAATTTCACTATTAAAAAATCTTCTCTTGTCTTACAGGTTTATTTCTTCAGTGAATTGAGCTGTTGAATAAATAGAAAAGATTCAGTTAAATTGCACGATACGTTCTGTAGATGTTTGGTGCTGGCATATGTGCCATGAGCTCCCAGCTGCTGAGAGAAGTGTCAGAGCTAAAAAATCTTCTACATAAACGCAATTATCTCTTTTTTTGGGGGGACTTTTGTGGGTTTGGGTGGGGTTTTTTAAGTTGTGGTTCTCTGGGTCAGATCTACATGTGGGTGTTTTGGTACATTCGAGTTAATGGTTGGAGTTCAGGACCTTAAAGGTCTTTTCTAGCATAAATGACTGATTCTGAGGAAGCAGGCATCCCCTTCCTGTCCAGGGCTTTGGCTGACTTGGAGAGGTTGATGTGCAGTCCACACCTGCTATCTGCTGAGAGGTTATTTTGCATGTATGAGCACTGTTAATGAAGGAGTGACATGGGCAGCTGTGCCTCTTTGGGAAGATCTAGATCTCAGAGATAAGACTAGATGTCTCCATAGATCTGTTGGAGACAGTCCAGAGAATGCTACAAAGATGGTCAGAGGGCTGGAACATCTCTTTGTGAGGAAAGGCTGAGGGAGTTTGGAGTTTTTCAGCCTCAAGAAGAGAAGGCTCTAGGGGAGACCTTTTAGTGGCCTTCTAGTATCTGAAGGGAACTCATAGGAAATCTGGGAAGGGACTTTTTAATAGGGTATCTAGTGATAGGACAAGGGGTAATAGCTTTAAATTGAGAGAGAGAAGATTTAGAGTCAAAATTAGGAGGAAGTTCTTCACTGGAAAGGGTGGTGGGGCACCGGTATAGGTTGCTTGGAGAAGTTGTGGGTTGTCCATCACTGGCAGTGTTCAAGGCTGGATTGGGTGGGGCTTTGGGCAGTATGGTACAGTGAGAGATGTCCCTGCCCATGGTTGAGATTTGGGACTGGATGACCTTTAAAGGTGCCTTCCAATCCAAACCATTCTATGATTCTTTAAGCATTGTGTAGCTGCAACAAGATGTCAATACTGGAGATGACCTAGAAGGGAAGAGGATGTCCTATTGCCTGTTGCCTGCAGTTTTTCTCTCCTGGATGAGTATTACTGATAAAACTCAATCTACTGAAAGAAGTTTCTTGAACATTTCAGTTCAAGTTCAGCTGCATCCCGTATTTCACAGTGGTTTTTTTTTTAATGTTACCTAGTTTCTTGATCTCTTCTTAGATAGCCCCACCTTCCTGATTTTTCCCTTTTAGTTCTTTCTGCTGTGCCATGTCAAACTCAGAGCAGACTTTGCCTTTCCTCTGTTCCTCCATTTGCAAATGCGATTGGCATAGCATCAGCATGATACAACCTTCTTGTATGTCTGTGAATATAAAACAGAGCAGACTGCTGTTTGTATTTTTCTCTTAATTCTGTACTTACATTGAAGTGGTCACTGTAATTAGGTACTGTGACCTTCAATACTTATTTAGTGCTGTTTTCCACTGCCTTTTCCCTATTGATGCAGACACATAAGCTATAGTCCTCATTTTGTTTTCTTTCCTAAACTGCATATCCTCCTAACTCCAGTGTATGTAGAAGGTTTTGGTTAATATTGAAAAGTTAGCTCTCTGCAGTTAGAAAGTAATACCCAGCTTGTGATGTTTTCTTCCCTCCCTGCTGCTTACTGAAGGGAACTCCTGCTTCCTGTTTGGTTTTCTCCTCCTATGTAATCATAAAAACACTTGGCTGAAGCTAATCTGCTTCTGGGATTAATTAGCATGGTAGACATAGCTTGTTCCCCTGTTCATGAGTGAAAGTTCTCAAGTTCCATTTCTGTATATTCAGGAAGCTTGGAGCAATGTACAATGCTTGAGGTGGTGGGAGGGTAAGTTGGGAGAGAAAATAACTTCCTGAGCTGGTGAGAGTTGAGCACGAGCACGGAGATGAGGCAGGCACTGTTAGCTGGAAGTAGAAATTTTATTTTGCTTTCTCATAACCTAAGTTGTGAAACATCAACTGAATCATGTTCAGGGCAAAGGAGCTGCTGCAGTTGATTATGTGTTTCCTTTTCCTTAAACAAGTAACGCAAAACCCTTGTGAAACTCAGGTGTCTGACTGAATAGGAACACTTCCTCTGAGCCCTTCTCATTTTTCACAGTGTGGCTACAGCTACTTATGAAGTTTGGGGGGTTAGTTAGGTTTTTTTACTGTTTGAAAAAGTAAGATTCTTTAGCATCTTTATTGGTATTATGATAATGCTTGTATGGTAGTTCCTAGAAGCCACACACATAGTCCCAGCACTAATGTTTAACAACATTTCAAAAAACCAAACTAACTGCTTTATTTTATTGCCAATATATATAAACTTGTACCAGATTTTGGAGGCTGGGAGATGGTAAGTAATGGTTATATTTGTTTGTGTTTCATGTAAAGACAAGAATTTAGGTTTTGTAATGGATAAGTAAATCGTAAGTTCCATCAGCAGTTTGCTCATAACACCTGAACATGCAGAGAGGTAGCAAAGCAAAGGGGCTGTTAGCTCTTGTGTACAGTGCACATTGTTTATTCTGAGTATCCATCTGTGGCACACCTAAATGTCTTATTGAGAAATTTGTCTTCCATATATTTTTTGATAGTTTCTGCTTGTTCCCTCAGCCACTCCTGACACCAGTGATAGAATCATAAAATGGTAGGGGGTTGCAGGGGACCTCTGGATTTCTAGACCAACCCCTCTGCTAGAGCAGGATCACCTGGAGAAAATCTCTTAGAAACATCCCCAGGTTGGTTTTGAATGCTTCCAGAGAAGGAGACTCTGCAGCCTCTTAGGGCAGCCTGTTCCAGTGCTTTGTCTCCTCACCATGATACTTTTTTCCGTATCTTTAAATGGAACCTCATATGTTGCAGTTTGTGCCTGTTGCCATCTATCCTATTGCTGGGCACCTCCAAGAAGAGCCTGCAGCATGATGACTGGTAGGGAGTGAATCCCCTTTTCTCATCTCAGATGAGTTATTTTTGATAATTACTGGATTTTGTGAGTTTAATATTTCACTTGTGGTGTTTTTCTTTGGCATGGTGTTTGAATAACTCTCTAAAACAACTTATATATTTCATGTTACTTTAGATGTAAAAGAAAAGCATAACTTGTACATTGTAGATACAATTGAAGAGTCATGTTGTATGTTGCTGCCATTAGTGGAAAATGTGCTGTTTAAATTATAATTAAGCCAAAGAAGCTTGTGGTATGAATTCTGGTTTCTTTTCGTTAAGTCTTAAAGCTGCTGACAACTTGTATTTTCTCGGAGCAGGATTAAAAACTGCCTGTTGTGACTTAAATGGTGTTTGTCAGTGCTGTTATAAGATATAAAATAGATGCATTGCAAACCTATGAAGATTACTGGAAAAAAATAGTTTGACAATATTTGCTATATTAGGGGGACGCTATGGATGCTACTTTTTTATTTTTACTTTGGCACTTCAGGGCTATATTGCTTCCCATGGGACTTCCAACTAAAATATTTTATCTTGAAAGTGAATGATGTTCAGAAGAATATTCTCCAGTACTTCATTGCTTGGCAAACACATGTTAAATTAGATTATCCTTATTTGTACTGTGAAATCACTATTTCATTTCCATCCTGTCACTCTTATAAAGTAGCAGTTTTGATTTCTTCCGTCTGTCAGTTAGCTTGGATAAGCCTTTACTTTTATTCTTTAAGTGGAAGCTAGTTAGATTTTATTTATACCTTTCACTCCATACATAGTCTTGTCTTGGTATTTAAGTTTGCAACAGTATACTGTCCCTTTCATGACCAAAATTAAACCAAGGAAGGATAATCAGGAGAACAATACACCATCCCCTTAAACACCATCTAGTCTTAAAAAATAAATGGTAACAATAGCAGAAAAGAATAAAGTTGGTGGGCTCGTACAGTTCTTGAAAGATTACACTTGACTTGTTTTAGACTGTCAAGGAAGGTAATTAATGTGTGTAGGTTCCTCCTAAGCATGTTGCCTGTCAGTAGGCATTTGTATTTTGAAAGCTTCAGTTTGAGCACCTCACTTCACCCTGTTACTGCAGCATCAGCAAGAGCAGCAGTGGTCCTAAAGAAATGGTACAGCCCTCTGCTGGTGCTTTGAAAGCATCAGGAGTTATATTGGGAGTCAAGATATGTGCTTTATGACGTGATTGTTGTCATTACTGTTGCTAGACCTGCTCAGCTGCACTTGTCAACAGCCTGACCTTCTAGAGGTCTCCTTCAGTCCCATTATCAGCTTCCCAGACAATGTGGCACTGAGCTTCCCCCACAGACTCAGTTTTGTGTATTTTAGAGACTTCCTGCATCACCCAATTTGAGTATCAGGTTCTGCACTGCACTCCTATTTGGCTAGGCTGTGATAGCTTTTCCTCTCTCAAACCTTACTACTGTGTTCTAGAAGGCAGAAAAAGAAAAACATACTTAAATCGATTATATTGAAGAAAAAGTCTGACAAATGAGCACAGTTTTTAGATACTGAAAATATGGGACTGTGCCAGTTGAGGTAAAATTTTACTCCAGGTTTGTTTTGTATCTCAGAATTTTGTGTTTTGATTGTCCGGTTTTTGTAATGCAACACAGAATCATATTTGCTTTAGCTGGAAGAGATGTTTAAAATTGAGTCCAACCATCAACCCAGCACTGCCAAGTCACCACTACGCAATGTCTCTCAACAGGACGTCTGCATCATTTTAAATACATCCAGGAATTAGTGACTTGACCACTTACTTGGGAAGCCTTTTCCAGGGCTTGACAACCCTTTCAGTGATCATGTTCAAAACCATTTATAGTTGTTAGTGTTCAAAAAAGTCTTCTGAGTTTTCCTCTTGATGTTGAAAGAGGTGATACGTTCATTCTCTACTCGCTTTCACCTGGAGCTTAATATCCTTTAGGATTGCCCTCTAGAATTCCTCTTTAAGAACCTGATAAACCTTTATGTCTGTGTTTCTCACCTTTTCATCTCTGCTCATCTCTGTTTGACCTTACGAGTCTTTTTCATTCTTTTTCGCTCTGTCCTTGAGTTTTCATTCGTGTCGTATAGTTATTATGAATTACTTGAGAGTGAAACAAACTTCCAAGAGATACTTGAAATCTCTGGGAAAGCTCAGGATATGAACGTGATGGACAAAAGCCCCATCATCTTTTCTAAGTCATGGGCATCAGGAGAGGTGTCTAGAGACTGGAGGTTAGCAAATGTCACTCCAATCTTCAGAAAGGGTAAGAAGGAGGACCCAGGTAGCTATAGACAGATCAGCCTCCCCTCCATCCCAGGAAAGGTGATGGAACAATTTGTCCTGGACACTGTCCCTTAGCACATCAAGGACAAGAAGGTTATTAGGGACAGTCAGTCTGGTTTCACCAAGGGGAAGGCATGCTTGACCAACTTGATAGCCTTTTATGAGGGCATAACCAGGTGGATAGATGACTGCAGAGCAGTGGATGTGGTCTGTCTTGACTTCAGTAATGCATTTGACACAGTCTTACATAGCATCCTCGCAGCCAAACTGAGGCAGTGTGGACTGGATGATTGGGTAGTGAGGTGGATTGGGTAGTGAGGTGGATTGTGAACTGGCTGCCAGAGAACTGGAAGCCAGGGAGTAGTGCTTAATGGGACAGAGTCTAGCTGCAGGCCTGTGTTTAGTGGATCAGAACTGGGACCAGTCCTCATCAATCTATTCATTAACTACTTGGATGAGGGATTAGGGTGCACTGTCAACATTTGCTGATGACACCAAGCTAGGTGGTGTTGCTGACACCCCAGCAGACTGTGCTGCCATTCAGTGAGACCTGGATAGGCTAGAGAGCTGGGCAGAGAGAAATTGAATGAGGTACAACAAGGGTAAGTGTAGAGTCTGGCATCTGGGTGAGAACAACCCCAGGTACCAGTATAGGTTGGGGACTGACCTGTTGGAGAGCAGTGTAGGAGAAAGGGACAGCAGGATGAGTATGAGCCAGCAGTGTGCTCTTGTGGCCAAGAGGGACTAACAGCATCCTGGGGGGGATTAGAAGGGCGTTGGTTATCAGATGGAGAGAGGTTCCTCTCCACCTCTACTCTGCCCTGATGAGACTGCATCTGGAGTATTGTGTCCAGTTCTGGGCCCCTCAGTTAAAGAAGGACACAGAGCTGGTGGAGGGTGTCCAGCGTAGAGCAACAAAGATGATGAAGGAATTAGAACACATCCCTTATGAAGAAAGACTGAGGGAGCTGGGTCTCTTTTAGCTTGGAGAAGAGGAGGCTGAGGGGTGACCTCATTAATGTCTGTAAATATGTGAGGGGTGGGAGTCAGGAGGATGGAGTCAGGCTCTTCTCAGTGTCATCTAGTGATAGGACAAGACAAAATGTCTTTATCAGTAAAACAGCAATAAGCTGTAATACATTGATTTGGGCTAGATCAGTTGTACGTTTCATTTCTTGGTAAATTTCAAGGAGCAACTTCTGTGTTCTTAATTCAAGCTTTTATATTTCTTTGATTTAAGGTTAAACACAGTTTCCTATTTAGTGTTTGCAGCAGTTCAAGATGGTCTGATTTTGCTGGGCTGGAACTTTGGGCAGTGCTTGGCTTGCTGCCTGATTTTCAGCAGCTTCTCATGGACAGATGTTGTGCTGTCTCCTTCTGAGTATTTTAAAGCTGTTCAAGTGAATGCTTCAGACAGCACTTATAAATCCACAGGCAGGCATTTGAAGGCTAATCATTTAAACTGTAAGGCTGGACATTTGAAATCTCAAATGGCATGTTTGACATGCTATTCAGTTGGAGCACTCACATAAAAAACCCAGTGTCAGTCTTTGCTAGTTTAAAAATACACATTGAAAAAAATTAATGTCTAGTAAACTCTGCTAATTATGTAAGATTATGCAACAGGGTAATATGTAATTCTGTGGGAGGAGCATGTTGCTCTACTTTGCAATGTGTCCATAGTTTTGAACATGCAAGTGATGATGTAGATTCATTATGCTTAGTTCATTTAATTCCAGACTCATGTATGTAATTGAAAAAAATGAAATGATTTGCATGTCCGTAAATGCTAGGAGAAATTTTGGAATACAAATCATCCGAGTGCCATGTCAGTCACAAAAGCTGTCAGTGTTTAATGTAATTATGACTTTGGAAATGCAAGTCTAGAGTATATTTGTTTAAACATTGCTCGAGTCTGGTGTTCTATACCATATTGGCAGAGGGAGATTTTCCAACCAGTAGTAAGAACTCTGGTTATTACTGGGCCAAAAGCAATTACAAATGGGACCAAATGTTTCTTTATTTTGCATCAGAACTTTCTCATGCCCCTAAGTTGAACACAGGAGTGCCTGATAGGAAACTTCTTTGTAATGTTTTCTATTCCACTCACCTAGGGAGATTGCTGTGTAACAGAAGAGATTAAGATACATAAGAGTTTGAAATGGTGCCTTAAATAATGGGAAATTTTACACTAAATTGTTAGAAATATTTTCATCATGTTTGGTCTCTCTCATCATTTCATTTTACTTTAGTAGCATTTACCATCCTGATACCTTTGTTTTCTTCTGGCGCTGGTCTGTAGCTACATAACACTAAAGCAAGGCTCTTGACAAGTTGTCGGTTGAAAGCATGACACTTACATTAGTTAAGTGCAGAAGCTGGAAGGGAACAGAGAACACATTTGTGAGAACTTACAGCTTGGTTTTGTTATTCTGTCCTCAGTATGCTACTGGAATGCATTGCATTTTCTGTATTTTTACCTTTCTTTACAATTTTTTTCCATCATAGAAGATACAGGGATTTTGTGTAAAAGTGCTCTGTGTTCTTTAGTGTTGACTGCAGGCCACAAGATAAAAGCGAGCCATCCTTTATTTAGCTCATGCAGGATGATGCTCAAGTAGAACTAAAGTGAATAATATAAATCTGTTTTGTCTGTGGTCTCTTAAGGAGATTTCTAAGTGTTTGGGCTGCAGCACTTTTGTTAGTGGGCTTTTATTGCCAGTGTTTCCCACGAAGAACCAATGTGTAAAGCGACATGGTATTTTTGCTATCCTTATAGCATGTTGTGGCACAGTGCAGCATTGCATGATATTTACAAAGGGCTGACAAGGAAGTTCAGCAATAACTTATGCAGAGACCACAATGTATAGTAGCTTGCAAACAAAATCAGTTGTTATTCACATATTTGTCCTGACATAGCTTATTTCTATCTGACCATGCTTTATTTCATGGTCTTTGTTCCATATTTTGTGGTCTTTGTTTCATTATACCCAAGATCTAGGTCAGTCTTCTCAAATATTGAACACTTAGTGGCTTAGAAATGAGATGCAAATACTTTGTTAATTTATAACAATGCTGTTGATGCGTGACATGGAAGAAAATTCTGCTTCCTATCCATACATAACCATTATTTTATAATATCTAAAACCTAGAATAAATTTATTCAGTTAACATGTTCTTTGTAGGTTCCCATGGATCTGTAAGCAGAGCTGAGGACAGAAACATGCCGTGTAAAACAGGATGGGCGGGACTCAGCTTCCTGTGGTGACAGTATGCCAGTGTGTTCAATAAATGTGCCTTGTTTCATTTAATGTATATTTTCATTTATTGTTTTCTTTGTAATACTTCATGGACTTTACAGAGTTCTTACCTTTCAGTATACAAACTCCAGTCTGTGGCTACATATGTCTCTAAGATTTGTCTACTCTACACAACCTATAACCTTTTATAGTACGTTTTGGAGTTTCTAAGTAGGTAGTACTAGGGTGGGCACCTGTTGTTTTGAACCAAAATGGGTTTCTTCATATTTTCCAAATTTTCTAACGTGAGTTAAATTTGAGTTGTCTTTTAATTTATACATAAGAAGGAAGTTATAATTCAATCTGAGTTCATCAGTTTGAGCCATTCTCCATTCATTTCCTGATTTCTCCTAAGAAATCTCTTTCCCTTATGACTTCTTTCTGCTTTCAAACTTGTACAACTACCAATGATGTTGATGCACAATAAGTTGTATTAATACAGAAGTACATTTTCCTTTCCAAGTGTAATCTTTGTAGAATAATGAAAAGCACAGGCTGATCTCATTTGTATGTGGTGTTAGCAAGACACGATTTATTCCCCTGTCCTTGATGAAAATTAGGCTGTCAGAGATGCTGGCTGTCCATGCGTTAGCAGATGAGTTTCCTTAGCTCTAAATGTCACAAAGTTTTATTATGGTAATGGCTCAAGGAAGAAATTGTGAAGAATAGGTTTTCATTAGCTAAGCAGAATTTAACAGTGAAAAGGCATCCTAACAAAGTTTATTTAGAAAGATGTACTGTTGTCTTAGTTTGTCATCTTTGGGGTTTCACAATTCAGTAGAAGAAAACAAAAGGTAAAAAACAAGCATACCCCATCCTTGTACTTCACCTTTAATGTCCATTATAATGAAACCCACCTGTAGTTGGTTCATTTGTGTAGCCAGTAATTGACTAACAAGTTTATCCTCCTAATCCTCTTTAATTAAAAACTGTGCAAATTAACTACACATCCACTGATAGTGACTACATAAGTATAATTATTATGTATTAATTTGAATATTAGCAATAAACATTGTGGTTGGCTTTAAATTTAAATCTGTCCAGATTTGTAGTAAAATGTTTGTGAATTCTGATCACAGAGGGAATGTAGTGTTTCATGTTTTGTGTCAGGATTCTGGGACTTCAGATCTCAGGGACATCTTGTACTGGATCTGGCTGGGATGGAGTTCCCAAGTTAACTTTCTGCATAGCAGCTGTATGCAAGGGAGGAAAATTGGTGAGTAGGCTGGATGTTGGCAAGAATTTGCGATGAGATGCAGCTGGCATAACTGATCCCAGCTGACCGAGGGGGTATTCTGTGCCATATGGCACTGCTCACCAGTGAAAGCTCAGGGAAATGAAGGGGGTGGGGGAACGTTTTGAGTTTGTGACATTTGTCCTCACAAGTCAGAGTTACTTGTGTTGAAGTCACTTCCCAGGAAGTGGCTGGACATCTGTTTGCCTAAGCAGTGAATAAATTCCTTTTGGCTTTTCTTTTTCAAACTGTCGTTATCTCAATCCATTAGTCTTTTTGCCTCCTTTCTAGTTTTCATTCCATTCCCTGGGAGAGTGAAGTGGGCAAAAGACAAAAGTGGGTGTTTGACAGCTGGCTAGGGTCAGCCTACTACTACAGACTCTCACTGGATACATGATAGAGAAAAGATTCGAAAAGCCTTATGGAGGATGAATATGAGGCCAGAACTATTTTATGAAGTAAGAGGACCTAGTCCAATATGCAGAGGGAGGGATTTAAAAAGAGTTGCAAGGTAAAGGACCTCTTTCAGCAAAGAAGTGACATTGTGTGGGTTTTGTTTGGTTTTTAAAGCAACTGTGAAAATGGGCTGCTAATGGTGGTTGTATCTGCTGTTGCTTTTTAGAGCAGGTTTGTAACAAGTTAATGCTACTCTTCGACTGTCAGACTGTTCTTGTGCTCAGCTGAATGGATAAATCATCAGAGACTGTTTGAAGATTTGGAAATTTGTGTCCTTGGCATATTTTCTGTGTAACCTGTATTTACAGAGCAAGACTTAGAGAAGGGAATAATTCTGTATTAATTTGTCAGTAGAGGGTATTATTAATTACACAGTCTATCTTGTGAGCAAATTGATGTAATTTGACCCTGGATCTGTTTTCTGCATGAGTAAGCAGATGCATTAAACTATGGACAGATATGTATAATTGCTTCTACTTTAATGGAGGAAAAATTAAAACTTAAAGTTGATGAGTGGGTTCAACATTAAGTAGAATTACCAGGCTCTTAGATAAATGTTTAGTGTAGAATTCAGATTATTTTATCACTCAGTATTGTAACACCTCCTCAGATAAATAAGATACTGCTCTGTTCAAATTCCCTTTAAAATGAACCAGATGCAGCTTCATCAGTTTTTACTTGAGGGATTTATGGTGCCATATTGCAACATATCAGCATAATTAGAGAAGTACACTCAGTGAATTTGAAGTTGAGTATTTACAAGATGTAAATGCAGTTCTATAGTCATGAAGTCTGGGAATTCAATAGCTGAGTTAATCTGTCAGAAGCAGAACCAAAATAAATAATTGAAACCTAGAAAATGAAGTCAGAAGTACTTTTTCTTTATTGTTTTCGTTTTACTCAGCCTTGCAGATTGACAAACAAGTCAGTTATAAAGACTCCAATTAGCCATGAGAAGGGTCAAGAAGTTCCAGATCTGCTCATCAAATCATTCTTAATAGCTAAACAAAAGCATAAACATTTTCCTTGTGGTTCTGCTGTTTAAAGTCAGTACCTCCTACATATTAGTGAAAAATACCACTTTGCAATCTGTAATCTCTGGCAAGTTAATTAATGCTGTAATTATTAGCATTTTTTTAAAGGTGCTGTAATGAGAGCACCTAAAGATTCTGGGTAGCATGCTAATAGCCAGCCCTGACAAAACAGCCCTTATCAAGTGCAGTGCTCAAATACTACACTTCTTTTATGGATGTGAATGATGGACTGGAATCTTTTAGTGACAGTTAACTCAAGAAGGCCTGAAAAAATTCTTATCAGGCACTGTAGTAACAGGTAATAAGCACTTCAGCATAGTCCCAAATGAGTCATGTGCCACTTTTATTCAGACTTGGACTGTTTTGCCCATCCTGTTAGCACACAGGATTTAAATGTTTTCTCTGAGTTAGGAAGATGGACATCTGCTCTTGGTCTTACTCTTTTGAAATGGAGTTTATGCCATCAGTTGGCGTTTGTTCTTGTTATTTCAAAGGGTTCTATTTTGGTAGAGAGAGACTGTATCTTCAGTAATACTGTAGTTCAGAGCTAGTTTTGAAAATTGTCAACAAGTTTGGATGTTTTACTCTTAAGTTGAAAACCATTGAAATGCACATTAAATGCCTAAACTCTTAAACTGTATTTGATGCTTTAGAAAGATAGGAACAGCCACAGTCATTAACTGATATTAAAGAAGTCTTAGCTTGCTTAGTTAATTATAGCAGTGACAAAATCTCAGGAGATGTAAAAATTAAGATAATGCAGGAATTGGTTGCAACATATATGAAACTTTCATGCTTAAGAAAGCAATCCCTCCTAAAAATGGTAATGAAACCTTTACATCTAATGAGGCATTGATACTCATGATCACTTTTCTCAACATGTAGCAGTCTTTGATTTCTCTCCTACCTGTTTGTTTGTGTCATCTCAGATAGTTATGTTAGCTTTTTGGTAATACAGTACTTCTCTAAACTTCATGCCTTTGTTTTAAAAGGATTTTAATATATTTTTGTGGTTTATTGTAAACAGGTCAAATTATTAAGATGCTTTTTGTGGCATATTATTAACATTTTAAAAGGTGATGTTCATCTTGTGCCAAATGGCTAAATTTCTAATTATATAATGGTTTCTAATTATAGGATGGTTTTGTAGATAACTTTACAAAGATACAAGCAAGAAGGCACTGGTCTTGGCTGTCCAGTTCAAGACTTGGGACCTGTGTTTAATCTCATCCACTCATGTTTAACACAGCTCCCGAAAGTTTCACATAGCTTGTGACCTTTCAGCATTCCCTGATGTAGCTAATAATTGAGCAGTTTTACCATGAGCAGGGTGTACTGTTATTTTTCTGAATTTGATAGCTGCACTCTTTCCTTAAACTAAGACCTGTAGATTTCAAAAATGCAGAATATTATTGTTTAAAGCCTTCATTATGCAGATGCTCCTTAGTTTCTGGGTATACTTTTTTGTATTTTTAAGCAATTAACCAAATACAACAGTCCCCTTTAAAGCTTGGCTTGTTTAGTGTACTCTCAAGGAAAATAAAGCAAATCACTGCTCATGCATTCAGCTGTAGCTGAGCATGTTTTAAATTCTGCCTAACCCTCCCCCGCTTGTATGCTGTTCTGAGCTTCTGCATGGAGACATGGGCCAAGTTCAACCAGCTATACCTAGCAAAGCCTTCATCTTCTGGGGCTGTTGGCTAGGATGGGATGAAGCCACACACTTTGCTGTTATAACATCAGAAGACAGTTCTGAAGGGTTTAGGGAGGATTTCAAGGCAAGAGTTGTACAGCATATGGCCTTCAGTCTGGCTTACAGAAACAGGGCAAAGAACTTTTTTCCCCAGTATAATTTGCACTCTTACTCCAGGAATGAATAAAACCTGAAGTATAAACTGAGTTAGAAGTCCTCTTTGTACATCACTTCTGACTCCACTTCTCTACCATCATACTGCCCAGTGTTACTCACAGCTACCATTTAGGAGCTTTCTTTTTGTGACTGAAGTGTGCTCTCTGATAACTGTAACTCTTCCAGCAAAGGAGTCAGGTGTGTTCCTAGACACAAGAAAGCCCACTTCTAAGGCTGTGAAAGTATTTGATTTTTATCTGGAAGTTTGTTTCTTCATTATGGAACCCTTGGGTACCTTGCTGTACTGCTACCAATGGCTATAGGTTTCTGTGACTTTTAGTGTGAGGTTTTGTATCTAATGGCATTTTGCTAAACTTTAGATGATAATTGGTTTAATTTGCCGAGTGCTGCTGTGAGCTTTCAGAAAGCAAGCTAAGTGCTGCGAAAATGCACCAAATCACAAGATTTTACTTTTATGGCCAAATGGCAGTTATTTTGAAATCAGGTAATTAGATCAAGTATTTTCTAGTCCTTCATGTGCCCAGCAGTGAGTATGTAGTATTTATAGGTAAAAAGAAACAAGTGAGGAGTCGCTGATAGGAGCCAAATAATGTATTTCCATAGTTTGTTGTGCTATAAATATATTTTGTTGTTTATTGTTGTTGCCAGGTTTTATATCAGTCATCAATTGTATGCCTAGTGCTCAGTGTTCTGTACATGCTGTGATAGTTTCCTTATTTCTAAGCACTTACAGAGTTTGAAAGTGAATATTCTGAGGTTAAGGTAGATTAAGAGGCAAAAATAATTAAATAAAGCTAAATGAGTGAACTGGTCTTTTAAGTTGTAATATAGTGAAATATTTTTAGCAAGTCTGATGGTATTCTGGCAAGTAAAATGAGAGACTATATGATGATGTTTGAAAAACATCTCTGTCTCTGACTGGAGGGCTCACAGTGATTATAAGCATTATTATTCACATAGCTGCAGTACAGTGTAGATAATCACAAACTCTGTATCATTTACTGTAGTATTATGAAGTGTGGCTGTTGTAAAAAATCTGTATGTGTGGGAAAGCTAATATTTTTAGAATTCCTTATTCTGCAGCCTTTACCCAGGCTTTCTAAAGCGGGGATGCTTTGGGGTTGGTGGGTATGAACACTCTGATTTACCGGGATCCAGTGAATGTGCACCTGAAGTGAGGCACAGTGAAAGACAAGAGAGAATTGAGCCTTTACATTTACTGCAACAAGCAATAGAAACTGTCTGAGGAGTCGGGATAGCAGCACTGGTATTTCTTTACTGTCACTGTGGGTGTGTTTTATGAAAATGCAAAAACTGCAAGTTGCTGCTGGCAGTTTGAGTGCAAAGGGATTGTGTCATGTTTCCGACAAAAGCTTTGCTGTGCAGCCACATGACTGCGGCATCCAGAAATAATCACATAATCACTCTGCTAGAGGCCCTGCAACACAACTCTGTGTTTGGAGCCTAACTGATCTTTATTATTTTTTTAGCGGAAGGAACTTTCCAAATGTACCATGCCCCCTTTATATTTATTCTATGATATTTATTGTTTGTAGAAACTGAGGTGTGTATTTGTGGATAATTGAAATATTACAAATATATAATAACAGTTTTCAAAACAGATTTTTGCTTTAGAGGAAGCATCTTAAACATAATTCCACTCTATTGCTTGTGAAAATTAATGTGTCTGGAAAAAGCTGTAGATAATTGAATTTCCATTTTGTTCCTAGGGTTGTGTTGTTTTACCTCTGGTGTCATTTCTGAAAAATCTCAGTAATTCCCTTATGCAACCACTGGCAGCAATAATATGCTCTGAAAAACCATGAGATCCCCAGTCAAGGCTGGGACAGAATTTAATGCTTTAAATAGGGAAATTTATTGAGCAACCTAATCTGGGAAACAATGCCCCTGCCCACAGTAGGGGGATTGACAAGATGTCATCTAAAGGTCCCTTCCAGCCAAACCTGTTCTGTGATACAGTTAAATGGTGTATGTTTGAGCTTTTACCTATTTTAAAACGATTGCTGTACCTTTGCTACTTGTCTTTCTGAATTTAGATGGCAAAAAAGGAAGATGTCATTTGTAATATCTGTCAGCTTTTTACCTGAAGTGCTTGGGTTTGTTTTGTTTTTATTTTCAGACTTGGAATGAAATATTATGTAATTGTAACAGGCTTACATACTGTTTTGGTTGGTTGGGTTTATTTCAGTTCTGTATTTGGCATGCCAACTTACACTTTCCTTGTTGTGTGCAACGTTTGGCAGGCTGTTGGAAAGGAATGCTTTAGCTTTTGTCAGAGTAGGTTTCTCTTTCTCTTGTCAGTTGACATTATAAACACAAGCAGTTCTTCTGTGTTGAGTAACCAAAAAATGAAGGGAGGGCGTCTGGCTGCCCAGAACTTGTCTGTGTGAAAGCTGAAGGTTGTTCTACAGGTCTAGCATCTTCAGTTGAAAGAGGTGGAGTTCTGGTGTAAGGCTTGTTAGAACTCCTGTAGTTTTATATGGTCAAGTCTCACCAGCTGATTGGCTTCATAAAAAGCTGTCTTAGGAGCAGCTGAGGGAACTGGGGCTGGTTATTCTGAAGAAAAGGAGGCTGAGGAGGGAACTTACAGCTGTCTACAACTATCTGAAAGGTGGTTGCAGAGAAGTGAATGTTGGTCTCTTTCCACAAATAAAAAAGTGTCAGGACAGGAGGCCTCAAGCTGTGCCAAGGGAGGTTTAGGTTAGATATTATAGAGTCATAGAATCACTAGGGCTTGGAAGGGATCTTGGAAGATCATCTAGTCCAATCCCCCTGCCACAGCAGGATCACCCAGACCAAGTCCANACAGGGCCACCTCACCCTGGATCAGGCTGGCCAGAGCCTCATCCGGCCTGGCCTTAAACACCTCCAGGGATGGGGCCCCAACCACCTCCCTGGGCAGCCCATTCCAGGCTCTCACCACTCTCACCATGAAGAACTTCTTCCTCACATCATTAGGAAAAGCTTAGTTACTGAAAAAGTCATCAGGCTTTGGAACAGGGTGCAGCTGAGGTGGTTAAATCAACCACCCTGGATATGTTCAAAAGTTACGTAGTTATAGAGTTCAGGAATATGGTTTGTGGTGGACTTCATACAGTTAATGGTTGGACCAGGGTCTTTTCCAAACCGAAATGTTTCTATAACCCAGATATCCAATGAAGTTAACTAAATGTGGTGTGGCATATGTAGTGCTTACTTCCTACATAATTTTGCCAATTTATTACTCTGGCTTCAAGCTTCTAGCAAAAGTGTGGAAGATAAACTTAATTCCTCATTCATTTCCACATTTGCCTGCAATATATTCACTGGATTGATTGCTGAGGCTGATATTTTTCAGACACCTCTTTTGGACGATAAAGGCAACTTAGGGATAACTTTGCTACCAAATTATTCAGTAGCTTCTGTGTGTTATTTACTTTAATGGTTATCTCTGTCCTCCCCATGTTCAGTAATATAAAGAGTCTCATTCTAAAGAGTTGCGGAATTTTTAGAACAAATGGTAATATACATATGGAGAGTTTCACAATAAATTCTCAATGTCAGTGCCTTCTCAGAAACAGTTTTTCTTGCATTATGGAGACCATTACCATGTACTTGTGGAGTTTGATGTAGTGGGCTTTAAAATGTGAAGTACAGCTTTTCTGCTATATGAAACTATTACCATATACATGAAAAATTGTTTCAGCTGAGCTTTTTGGGCTTTTATAACTTGGCCCACAAGCAAGAAAAAATTAGATGCTAATGAAAACCTTGTAAAAAGTTGTTTCAAATTCTTTTATTTGAACATATTAGTAATGCATCTTATTGCATACTTATATTGTTTCTGCAAGTATTGATTGCAGAGAATTATAAGAAGTTATGGTAGCAATACTTTGTAAGCTCACAGAAAGATTGCCTTAATGATTCTTAACCTAACTGAACCTGAAAGGCTGAGACACACTAAATCTGAAGCTTAGTTAAGTACAAAAAGCTGAATTTCCTCAGCTGCAATAGTTTGATTTGTAACTTCAGACTGTGGGAATTAATTTATAATCTGTCCTAGCAGGATCCATGGAAGTAAGGAGGGTTGTAACAGTGGACATATGAGTTTTGTTAAGGAAGGGTGCAAAATGCCTCCCAGTAGTTTAGAGTAACTAATTTTTAATTACAACATCTTTTACCTAAGAATCTTCAAGTGCTTGATAAACAATTGTAGCTTTGTTCTCAGTGTTCTTCCATATTGCAATATTTTCCAGTATGGGAGTGCTGTAAGAGTGAAATGTTACCTTAATTTTCCACAGGCCAGATGGCCATGTTATGGGTCTAGTGCAACAAATGTTCATGATGGCTTTTCCTGTGAGTCACAGGTTAGATAGTTTAATAAAACTTATTCATACAGTTGCAGGCCATATTCACACAATTCAAGGCCATAACTGTATTGTTCAGGGCCTGAAACTGTTCCCTGGTCACAGAGGGATTCAGTGCTAATGTTGGTAACAGCAGTTATCAGCATTGCCCAGCACAAAGCTAGTATTTTTCTCATTTTTCATGGAACATAGAAGTTACAATTAAAACCAGGGAGGTCCATTCCTTTTATATCCATTTGTTGTCTCATTTCACCTTTTCATGTTATTTTCTTTTTTTTCAGTACTATTTTGCATAGCTTCTGAGTAATGTAAGTGTAAAATGTCTTTATAAGAGCTACAGTGATTAATCATTTGAATAAAAATTAAAAAAACTGGAAGAAACACAGTAGGAGGAAATGCACCAATTGAATGAGGCGGCAAGAGTTAAGAGAATGCAAGTTCTGCTGTTTTCTTGCAGGCTTCTATTTTTGTTTTGTGATATGAGATTGGTGGTGGTTGTTTGGGGTTTTTTTTCCATCTTGTCTTATTTAATCGGTGCTGTTTTGGGCTTGGTGCTTCTTCATATCATGGTTCCATACCAAAATGTCACCAGCCTAGCAATGCTTCAGGTTAAAATATATATCACATCAGCAGCCTAAACGTGTAGCTGGAACTACTTGGTTTTGCTCCCAACTCTCAGATATGGCTATTTAATTAACATAATTCTAAAATGCAGAGAACTTGATATGAAACATTTACTATGTTTTAATGTGGGGGTTTCCCCCCCAAAATAGGGCAAGCCTTTGTGGAAAAATAATTTTATTTGCATAAGAAATAGAATAAGCTGCTTGATGTGGTTTCAGCAAAGAAAGATCACATGTAGTAAGCTGGAAGCTGTGAATAGCAGTCATTAATAAGCCAGCTTTTGTGAAAGAGGTAAAGAACAACATTTTCCATCAAATATTCATGATTGAAAGATTGTGCTTTTCCTTAGGTGTATGGGAACACTTCCATACAACAGGGAAAGACAATTCAAATATGAAGGCTTCTTGTTCGGTTTGACCTTATTTGCTCAGTTGATGCTGTTTTCTCTACTCTTCATACTGCATCAACAGTTGTTTGTGTGTGAAGATTTCTAAAGTTCAAGGTAATGAAAAATTCAAGAATGGAGAAAGACATGCCAATGCTGCAAGATATGAAAAACTTTTCTACAGAAATTTGGTGGATTCTATCTATTTCCTTGAGTCATTCTGTCCCTTCCTAGGTAGCCTGGATTGGTTTTGCTTTATAAAATGGAAAAAAGTTATTTTGAAGCTTTGATCCAGATTGCCTATATAATTTCCATATAATTTTGCTTGCTTTTTTCTATTTTAATGAATAAAGAGTTGATTAAACTGGTAGGTAATGTGTTGTAAATACTAACTGTGAATTCGATTGGTTCCCTGCTTCCCTTTTGGCCGAATAGATTAATTTAGGGGTGATACTGAAAATAAGATTATAACAGAAAAACTTTAAAAAATTAGCAAAACTCACTTTGGATTATACCATTGCTTTCCAGGTCTGGCATGTGGTTCCCTTTCTGCCTTTTAAGCCTTATTTTCCAGATGTGTATGCAGACTTCTTTACCTTATTTGTCCCAAATATTTTTTTGATTCCTCCTTTATAGTCACATTTCTTAGAACAAAAACCAGTTGTTTTTCTGGTTTTGCCTACAGTGAGGAAAATAGGATTTTCCGATTTTATGCAGCTTTGTATTTCTTGATTCCAATAATTTTTGTTCTAAAAAAGAAAGTTTCTTAGAATATTAATTCTCTGGAAGGTTGATTTCAATTCAAATATGTGTGATCATGAACTAAGATTATTGTGTATTAAATTGCCACACATTACCTGTGAAAGTCTACTTCTTACCTCTTTTTCCTGGGTCATTGATTTTGTGCTTTGATGCATAGAACAAATGCTACTGCAAAACACTTGAGTATGACTGGTAGTAAATTATCTAAATGCTGCTGGGCACCAGAGATAAAATAACCAAGGTGTTAGGTTCACAATGGTGCTTTCTGCTGATTCATGGGAGCCCTGCCCATGTGTTTCTATGGGATGACAATTTAGTTCTGACCGCTCTGAAGGCTCCAGTGAGGTTAGATTGAACATAGTTTCTCTGATAAGGCTCTCCTTAGAGTTGTCCCTGCTTAAACAATGTTTGTCCATTGCATGCCTTTGTCTTAACTCAGAGTTGAGGTATATTCTATTTCCTTGAGTCATGACTTTTCTTGTGTGTAGATAAACAGTATGCAGTAGCATCCTTTCTGTGCTCTCTTAGCAGAGGATACCAATAAAGATTGCTTGCTAAAACAGATGCTCTTATTTTTCTTAATTGTTTTCTGGAGGGAGTCACTCTGCTGTTCTTATGTCATGTTGTGTCCCCTGTGTAGTTTCTTCAGCCCCAGGTAATACTAGCTCAGCTTCAGCTGGTCTTTAGGTATCTGTGTCACAGTTGAAAATGGGACTCTGAGCTAGATAAACTCTTGTTCCTTTTTCGTATTACTGTGGCTTATGGGATTGAGGATCATCCATCACATCAGGAATAGGAACATATTTGGGTTCTCACAATCATTTTAAAAACAAATTGTTAATTTGTAGAGTTTTACTGCCATAGTTCTCAGCTGTCACAACTGATGCTGCACTTCATGGGTAGAAAGCCCTAGTTAGTGTAGGGAGAGCCTGGTAGCAGCAAGTGTTTCTGCGCTTGCTGTATGAGCTGGGTGGTTAAGGGATGTGCTTAGGTGCTGCATTTAGAGTTGTCCTCAAACTACATGGCTGGGCTGCTGGCACAGTTACATCCAAACAGCAATTTCTGGAGCAAACTGTGTAAGTGCAACTGTGTAAGTGCTTTAGTAGTGCTGTAGTGATAGCACTACTTTTTAAATTTGCAAAATGCCAGATATTTTCTGATAGTGAGAGAAGAGCAGCAACTTGGTACTGTCTTCTTGTATTCTGTGATTTGCTTATCAGAACTGATGAACAGGCACATGCTAAAAGTAACAGGAACACAATGCTGGTTTTTGTTTTTCTGGAGAAGTTTGAGTAAAACCAGCGGTGATTTACTCCTAGGTTGTATTTTTTTTGTTCTGCTTCATTGTTGAAAGTTCAGAAAGTACAAGCCTGTAGGGATCTACAGAAATCAAATCCAAGTAATGAGTTGCAGCTCTGCAGCAAATTATTGTGAAGACTACTCATATAAGCAGAAGCCAGCTTCTGAAAACATTACCCTCCTTTTAGGTCTCAAAATAAGCTCTTAGAACTTACATTTATAGATCATGCAGAACACTAATTTCTGATGGAGGTAAAAGCAAAACTGAATGGCTGAGCAAGTAAATAAGGACTTCAATCAGTATTACAGAAAGAAAGGAAAAGCAGAATGCAGCTAATGCCATGGACAGGTCTGGGCTACTCTGTTGGGGTTCTTCCTTCTGTTCGTTTCTTTAAAGCTTGTTGTGAAGCTGAGGTCTTGAGGCTAGAGGTGGTTTCTCAGGATGTTTTGGGGACACAGCAGCATAGCCAGATCATGATGAAGCCTGCTTAGAACTGCACTAAATTGGTTATTTGAATTGGTTATTAAGGTGTAGAAAAGAGCAGACCAGTTTTTTGAAAACTGTAATCGCTTAGGTTATGGCCAAACTAGAATGAAATTAGGTTTTATGCTAATAACCAAAAGGTGGAAGGTAGCAAATATGAGAAGTGGCATCAAACCCATAAATACCCGCTATTTGCTATTAGGAATTTGTTGGCATGTCCTCCTCAGTAAATGTGTTGATACAATTGTTTATATTGCCAGTGACACTCTGACTCTCTTTCAGAATGACACTGAAAAAATAAATGCTGCAAAAAATTTGTTCTTTGTATGTGAGAAATGGGATGTCCTGAGTTAAGATGTTCCAATACGGAAGGGCAGCCAGGTCTCAAGGGATCTTGGATAAAATCTATCAGGCAAGAGAAAACACCTTGGGGAAACAAAAGGATGTATTAAACTCTACCTAACCACAGAAAGAAGAAAAGATAGAAGCAGGTGACGCAAACTAAAAACAGAAACACTGTCACAATGCTATTTCAGACATTCTGAGAAAAGGAAATGGGCAATGCGTTCTGTAGTGGTCTTTGGCTTCAAGTCAGGTTCCCTGTGTATATTCCACACACAAAGCACAGTACAGCAACAGGAGGAACCCACCCTTAGAACACTTCAAACCCCAGTTTCCTGACATTCTGCAAAAGGTTTAAGAGTTACAAGTCTTCAGCTTTCTTGTGTGGATAGTTCTGCCAAGTTGAAACAGCAAACACCCTTCTGAGCTCCATTCTCCTGCTAACTTGAGCGTTCAAGTCTCTTTCTCAGAGGCAAGCGGTGACAACAGCTTCTCTTCCTGGTGTTCAACAAACCAAGATACTATTTGGCAAGAACGCAACAGCAGTCATGGCAGCAAACCAGCAAGGACCTCCCTGCTCCTTTAGGGTCTTGGGCATTTGGGGCTTTTCTTCTTTAAGGTTAGCTCACTACTCTGGTGTCTTCAGGCTTGTGACGATCAGCATCAGTCTGCTCCACTCGACACGGGAGGAATTGGCACTGTGGTAGTTTCTTTCTATGCCCCATGCACTTGGCCGTGTGGGCAGGGGAAGGGTTTTCTGCTAGCATGGAGCTGCCCACTCTGGCATGGCATGGAGCTGGCAGTTGACAGGGCACACTGCTGCTGTACCTTGCTGCCACCAGAGCCCAGTTCCAGATGTGCTTGCAGCATTCTGGCCCTGGAGAGTGGGGCATGCCAGGGTTGCCTGTCCGCCTCACAGGGCTCCAGGAGAGAATAAAGAGAGTTGCTAACCCTTGAGCAGAATTTTTATTGGGGTCCAGAGTAAACAGGGACATCCCCCGCACTGACCTCTAGACCAGTCACAAGCCTCCTCTCAAAATGTGGCTCTTGGCTCCAGGTTCCTCTATGGCTCCTACCCAGAGATGCTGCCTTTGTCCAGTCAAAACTTGCATTAGCCTCTCTCTGAACTGCAGAGAGCATTGTCTGGGCTGGGGGATCTTCTTGCTCCCTCACAGTCTAAACCAAATATTATTTTGGCAACAAAAGGAGAAGAAATGTGATGCCAAGACCTGTTATTCCTAACCTATGACATGGGATAAGTGAAGAGTTAAGGAAAAGTTCTATTTCAGCTTTGTAAGAAGAGGCATTCTGTTTTATCAGTTCATTAGCTGGTTCAATCTGTCAGTTTAGTGTTTTGTGAACTTTTCCAATGACAACCAGCAAAGATTTTTTTTATTTTCCCCCTTGTGTATAAATCTTTAAATCTGTCTAAGTCTGCCTTCAGCTTGGCTGTTCATCTATATGCTGCAGAACGCTGAAAGAAAAGGGATGTAGCTATTTCTTAGAAGTATTTCTGGGTGCTCCAGAGTGCTGGATGTGGAAGCTAATTGACATTTTGAAATAGTTTTGCAGTTTATTGCTACTCATGCAAAATTTCACCTGGATATGTGCGAACATGTTCATATTTATCTTAGTGTAGGGCGTGATGTCTGAGTGGCAATGGATAACAATAAAAATGCGATGTGGTTTATTTTCTAACGTCTTACAAAACAGTTTCTCTAAGTACTTTAAGCTTTCCTTATAATTCTACATTATAATTCTTGTGCATAAACCAACTTCAAATGTTTGTGGTTTTTTCCAATGTGCTGCAGTGGTTAAGAAGTTCGGTTTTAAACTGAGCTGAGATAACAACTTCAGCTCTTAATGGATGTAGAAACCAGATGTCAGGGTTCTAGGGAAATTTCTAGATGCTCTAATACTAGCAGGTGAACTTAGTGCAGATGTGAACTGTGATGGATAAGAGTGCCGTCTTGTCCTCTAAAATTATTTTACTTCTATCACATTAGAAATGTATATTTTAAAATAGCTTCTGTGTTTATGTCCATGTAGGCCATGTACAGTGTGATGAGAATCTGCTGGGATGTTGGTTTTGAAGAAGAAACTTTCAGACCACCAAAAGAATCAGCCTAAGCATACATGAAAACTTTCTTCCCTGTTAAACAGAACTCGTTATTTCCCTGTCATTCTCAGCCCTCTGAATTTGCTGCACCATAAATTTTATTATTGTGTCTAGGAGACTTGGTGATTGCAAGGCATTAAGAAAAAGGAATCTGTCTGAATGTGTGCACTCAGATGAATGGTTCTTGCAGTATGTTACCACTAAAACTACTTGCACTTAGTATAGGTAGTTAAAGTCCACTGACTAGATTATTTTTTGGTTTTGGCTGGAAATTGTCATTTTCACTTTACTCTTCTGTCAGATAGTCAAAGCAATGCATCTTGTAATTATTGGTTTCTTGATGACCTTATGGAAATAATAATGATCAAATGGAGGCATTGGGTTTTTTTTGTCTTTATGAAAAAGACATAGGTATTGTCTTGAATGAAGTATTACCAACATGCAAGTAAGTATTAGGTTTTTTGGAATACTTGTATCTTGTTCAATGGAGCTGTATTGCAATCAGAATGGAGTTTTAATAGAAGTGTTTTCCATCAGTCACAGGAAGAAATTGAAAGGTAGTTCTATTCTTACCTCAGTAGTAGATGCAATTTCCAGGAGATTCTTCACTCTCTTGTTCTGCCACTTTTGCTCTGTACCACTGTCCTGACTCTTTTAATCAATCAGGGCAGATCTGTGGCATTGGCTAACAAAAGCAATGCATCTGTCTCCCTGGAAACCTGGAAAATGACTGCTAATTTTTCTTGAAATTAACTTTGGTTCCTCACATCTTCCCTGTTTTCCTGTGTAAGCTTGTTTTGGAAGATAAGCTAAGGCCACTAATCCATGTGACATTTGGAGCCATCAGGTATGATGTCAGCTTTTTCACTTGAGCCTGATTTTTTTTTTTTTTCTTCCCCCTCTGAGGAGAAACTGCATGTTTGGCTGAGAGCTGCTTCAGCAGCCTCGTCCTGGAGGACAAAGGAGGGAATCAAGTAAGAACAGCTTCCATGAATAAATGTGTCTTGTACTTCAGAAGTGTTTTGGCATAGCTAAGAAGCCATCCGCTATATACAATGGTAGTTTTTCAAGCCAGCCTCTGAACAGGTTGTTTCTTCATCACACCCTGCCCTTGCAGAACTGGTGTTTTGCTTTGTGTTCATGGACTTACATGGGGCTGAGCAGCCTTTGAATATGAGACATGAAAACTGGACTAGATCCTTAGTCCTCAGGGGAACATGACATGTGGCTTTGCTTTGGACAGCTTCACATTATGATGTTTTAGCTCTTTTCCTGGGGTGTTGTGGCTCTTTTTTCCCAAGTGAGATTTTTTTTGGCACAAGCGAACAGACAAACCTAAATAATAGTCTGAAAAAACCTGCTATTTTTGACTGTCTTCCCAGCTGTTTTTATGATGTTTTTATGATGTGCTGTTTTTCTTAAACACACGAAAATTCCAGGAGCACATTACTTATTCCAGGGTATGTCTGAGCTGGATAAGGGTTTATAAACCTCTGCATGGTCTCAGCAGGTCAGGTGGCAATTTGAAGAACAAACTACCAGTTTAGCCAGGAGACAGATTTAATTTCTTGCTACCAAGCAGGCGTATTCATATCTCTTCAAAGTATATGACAGAATACTAGGGACTGGGGTGGTAAAGTTGTGATAGTCTGTGGTTGAGTACTAGGAGTTCTGTAGATTATAGAATCCAGACGTTCTTTTGGCTTAAGGGAAAGGGGCACCCAATAGTTCTTTTAACAAATGAAATATAGGTACTAAAATATTAACAGTACACTGCCCAGTATTCTCTATATGCTAGTGGTGCTCTGACACTTGTTTGCTGAGAAAAACATATCACATCTTAATTGTCAGTTTTCATACAAGACATGTATTTCGTGAGAGGTCACGTCTTTGAGTATATAACTTTATGATTGGATTTTGTGGTATTGTACAACTTCCTGTCTCTGGTTAGGGCTATGTCTCCCCTGAAAGTTAATTCGTATCTTTTTTGCTTGCTTCCTTGTTATAAGCCTTTCTAGTAACTTTTGAGATAACTGGAGAGAATAGCACAAAGCCTGATAAAACCATACGTAGGGTTGTGTGATGGAAAATCAAGAAAACTGTACTGGTTTTTTTTTTTTGGTTTGTTTGGGATTTTAAAAATTGCAGATTATTGTGATTTATCCAGATAAAATGCTGCCTCCTAAGTCAAACTCTTGTAGCTGAAGTCTTGCCATAATACCAGAGTCTTATGTATTTAGTGAAGATCCTGTTATAAGAGATTTGAACTGTGTGTGTAGATGCTGTAGGAATTTGAAACCCCTTGTTGTGGGCTGGCAAGGAGGGTCTTTTATCCTTATTAAGTAAATATTTTATGCACAAAAATGTTTTTTATAATCAGAGTGAATACATATGATGTTTTATTGTGATTTTATTATTTTTCCTTCAGATGAATGTAACGTATTTTTCTCTAGGCTAGACATGCTAGCAACAAAACTGCCTTGGGGACAGGAACAGGTTTTGGGATGAATATCCTAAACTTGGCTAGTTTGCTGTGAATACAGAACATTAGCCTAGAGTAAAATTCTGGGATTTGTCTTTATTTTGAGAATACACAGAGAAAACTGTCCTGGGTTGAAAACAAAAGTCAGCCTGCCCTCGAGAGGGGTCTCTTTGGGTTGGTGCCTGCAATCTTAAACACACCACACTAGCTCTCGTGGAATCCATCAGGCAATGAAGCAGCTTGGGGAAACAAAAGGATTTTATTAATGCTATATCTAAGAAGCAGAAGAAGAAAAGGCCCAAGCAAGTGAAACAAACAAAACAGAAACTGCATTACAAGGTCATTACATATATTCTGAGAAAATATGGGCAAAGAATTATGCAACTGTCTTTGGATTCAGTCCAGATCCTCAGGGGTAAGGTACACACACATACACACTGCAGTGAAAGGGAGAGCCACACCTGGACCATTTCAAACCCCAATTTCCCAACATTCTGCCAAAGGTTTACGAGTTACGAGTCCTTTCAGCTTCTTGCACAGACAGTTCAGCCAGATGAAGAAGCAAATGCCCCTTGGGGATCCTTACTCCTGCTTAATTAAGCATTCACAGTCCTCCTCAGTGGCAAGCTGTGACAGCAGCTGCTTTTCTAGCTGTTCAGTAAATCACTATGGTGTTGACATCACAGTCAAAGATGGTGGTGGCCGCATGGCCCAATACGGTAGAGGCTGCATGGCCCAGCCATGGCCGCTGTGATGACAGACCAGCAGGAAGCCTCCTCCTCCGCACTCAAGAGGGCCTTCTTTGCTGTTAGCTCACCGCTCTGGGATCTTCAAGCTTGTGATAATTGGCATAGCTGGGCTCCACTTGGCATGGGGAAAGGGCTGCTGGCACTGGTAGTCTTGCACTGTACACACATGCTTCATGTCGTGGGAAAGTGAGGGGCTGCCTGCTGGGATGTCTCCATAGCTCCGGTGGCGGGTGAAGCGNTGTCCTGGCTCCCGGAGAAAGGGGGGTGGGGGGGGGGGGGCAGCGGTCATTGTCTCTCAGAGCTCAGGACAAGAGTGAAAATGAAAGCAGTTTTTGGTTTTAAATGGAAATTTGTCTGGTGCATCCCCCAACTCTCTCCAATTTCAGGGGGTGGGGAAGGCAATTGGGATAGAAACAAAAGGTGGTTTTTCCTTTCTGAAGAAGCAACAATGCCAAAAATACATGTTTGAAATGAATTCTGGTATAAAGTGCCCTGAGTGTCTGTTTTGTTTTATTCTTTTTGAAAGAAATCTGATGTTCTGGGTCCCATCCTCAGCTGGCATGTTGTTGTTTTTCATGAAGGGTTGACCTCGCTTTAAGTACTGTTTTTCAGAAATTGAGTTTGAATAGCTTATTTCCAGCTAAAAACTGGAATAAACCATTGGAGTAAACCTCCGTATTTCACTTCATCAAGTTGTTTACAGCACAAATGCACTGGTGCTTTGTTGAGGAGCGATGTGCTTTGTGTTGGCAGGGTGAAGACATGGTAAGTGGAAGAGTGCCATAGAAAGACTTGGAGGTGCAATGCAGGCAGATGGGCTTCATACTCACAGAAAGAGATGGTTCAGCGAGCAAGAAAGACCAGTCTGCTAAAACAAATTCATATGTGCTCTGGCTGCATGTAGTCTGGTTACATCTGGCTCCTCACAGCCTGTGAGACTTTGGGGGTTCTAGAGAATGAGTGAGAAGCTCACTTTGTGTAGTTTCAACTGTTTGCCTGCCTTAAGATTTTATGAGAACAATATTCTGGCTTCTTGAAAGCCTTTTTGGAAGTGACATGATCGAGTGGGTTTGATAAGGTCCTTTCCCAAATTGCCGTCTTCTGTATTGAGCGATGTTTGTGGCGAGGCACACTTGGGCAAAGCTTTGTTATAGCATCGTCCATTGTAAGTCAAAATTAATTCCTCAGCATGTGAAATGAAATCTCAGAATCTTGTACAATTGCTGAAGTGTGTAATGGTGCTCTGCTGGAGAGCTTTCCCATCTGCTGCAAAGGATGATACATGGGAAGAATATGGAATCAGTGCTGGCCTGGGCAGAGGGAAGAAAAAAGGAACTTTTCTTTTTCAAATCTAATTTTTCAATTTTTTTCATGCAGTGTATGCTTTAAGTGCTATATAACAAGTTTTTGTGCAACAGTATGACAAGAGAGAAATTAAAATGTGTAAAAATGTTCTCACATTTGCTCTGTTGGGAGGAATAACATGGTCTTGTGCCCCTGGAATACTCGGCTGAGCTTGGGTGCCACTGGAGCCACACATATGCTACTGTGAAGAATGAAAGGCACCCTGATAATGGTGGGATGGTAGACCACTGCCTTGACAGGCTCCTTTGTAGACAATTGGGCAATGTAATGCCAGGCTCTGTGTAAACATCTGATCTTTGCAAGTGCTAACAACTTCATGGTAAGAAACTTACAAGATCACCAGAAAGTCCAGCAGTCTGCTGGTTTTTCATGTTTTGTCTAATGAAATTATTTCCTGGGAATTGAAAATGTTTGTAATACCTCTTCTGGTAATCTAGCA
Organism: Upupa epops; assembly: GCA_013397515.1. Taxonomy (NCBI): domain Eukaryota; kingdom Metazoa; phylum Chordata; class Aves; order Bucerotiformes; family Upupidae; genus Upupa; species Upupa epops. The sequence goes on from VZRI01007394.1 coordinate 167,942, forward strand.
AGTCTCATTTCACAGGTAATGTAGATTTTCCATTATGGAATAAAATAGCTTGCATGGCTTTTTTGAAATTGTCTTTTACAAAGACAATTATATAAGGAGCTGCTAATGTAATTTTCATAATTCAAGTTGCCTCGTTTACTCTAGGATTTATCTTGTTAGGAGGCCAGCATTCATCATAGCTTTAGAAGTTAGCTTTGGGATGTGGTGCCTAGAAGATACTGGGGAGGAAGGGGTTGGGTTTTCTATGAAACTTGAAGACTCGTTTTAAAGAAGTTAAGTCTGTGTTTGGCTTGTAAGTCTATCTTTTCAGTTATGTCTATCTACCTTAGATTTGTCCTGTTCTCAACACCAGTACTGGATTTAGCTTCTGTCCTAGCCTTGGTGCTTTCATTTCTGCTTTTCTTTTGTCCTATGATTCAGATTTTTATTGTCTTCCTTATTGCAGTACTTAGGCATTCAGTGATGTGTTGAACAGTGACTGCCACACTTCACGTGTGGAATTTATGTCATATAAATACAGAAACTACCTGTCTTAAATGGCTCTTCCTGAAACAATCTCTATTCATATACCTCCTGGAAATTAATTTCAGCCATAATTTTTGCCATGTTATTTTTCTGTATATGAAATAAATAAAGGCATATCCCCAAAATGCGTCAGCATGTTATAATCAATCAGTTGATACTTTTATCATCTTAGTGTGATTACATCCCCCCATGCACACATAGTTAATGATGTTTCCTTTGTCTTAACTGTATTAGCACCTAACTAGTCCTTAGACTGTTGTAGATAGTAACATATTGAGCAGTAGTTGCTGGGAGAGTGTTAGTTAATGTAAACTTGATTTACATTGCTGTAAAATTACTGAAATTTACATTTCAGTTCCTTTCAAAAACATAATTGTGTTTTGCTGAATATAAATAATCGTTGAAACTCCTCCAACATACATGAATATCCCCAAACGTAATCAGTTCCAGGCTATATTCTTCTCCCTGTCATCCCTGATTTATAAATTCTGGACTTCCTTTTTCTCTCAAATAAATAAACAAAAAAGTAAATGAATAAAAAGTGTTTCTCAACACATACCATAATTACGGATGTTAGTCATGATTTCAAATGGTGTTTGTGTTCACAATGTGATTTTTGGCATGTGATAGCCTCATCCTCTGAAGTTAATGTTATCTTCCTGAGCAGAGATTTTTGATTGCATATATTGTATTTTAAGTGAACTCAGTATGATTGTCTGTGTGTATCATTGATAATTACAATATCAGTGTAAAGTTTTACAACAATATAAAGTTTTATCAAGGAACATAAGTAGCAAACATTTAAAAATCTGAATTATGGTTAACATGTGTTAACATAGAATCATAGAATCATCAGGGATTGGAAGGGACCTCGAAAGATCATCTGTGTATTTACTGTTTAAAAAAAATCCCTATCACTCCCACAGCATTTTCTTTGAATGTGAATGCTGTATTTTGCCTATATTTTGATAAGGAAAAGAAATGTAGCTTTAGAAGTTTTAAAATAGTCAATGCATGAGGAAACTGTTGCCTGACTAGAGAAGGTAACTGTGTGGAGGAAAAACCTAAAGCATTTTACTGTAAAACTTTTCAATTGCTGCTTTGAGTGTTTTTGCAAATCACCACTAAAGTGAGAAATATGGGTCGTCTTTAAGTATTTCTCTGTAGTAGCTTTGGTCATTTTACATTAAAAAATGGGACTTTTGTTTAATAATGCTTTGGTTAGTGTTTTTTTTTAGCTCATCATTGGTAGCCCCTGAATTTATGCAGGCTTGCTCATGTTGTACATACACTGGGATTTGAAAATTAAATCCAAGTGGTAGCTCAGATTAGTAACTGCTGCTGGAGAGAGCAAAACGGAAAAGGCTCCAGGTATTGCAGCTAAATGAAGGTGCAAGGCAGTTTGTGGCTAAGGTAGCAAGTAAAGACAAAAAGAAAGGTATTTCAGTAGCTTTGAACAGAAGTCTCCATCTTTCAGAAGGAAATTGTACCACTGTTCTCATGGCTAATTCAGAGGGGTCTTTCTACAGCTCTCATCTTTGAACTTTGAATGGAACACCAAGTATTGATTGAGCTTGAGGGAGGCTTTTCTAGTTCTAGTGAAGATCACAGTGGGAAAGAGTTCTGACCTCTACTTTGCATTTGTTACACAGAGGAAGGAAGACTTGAACAAGAAAAAACAGAGGAATGGGAGATGACAGCTGTTACTTTTGCCTGTTTTGGAGCAAATTCAGGTCTTCTAGGCAAGTAATTTGTTCATGTGACAGCAGTGTCAGTCAGACTGGAAGCAGCTATTATAATGTGTTTTTATATTACTGGGATATAATTAAGAACTAGGATTTTCCTTCCCTCCACTAACAAAATCCCACAAACTCAGCACATTCCATAAATAGTGTATTTAAGAATTATCATTAAAATCTACATTAATTAATTCACATCAACAGAAAAGGACTTCAGCCACAAAAATTAAAATAACATCACAATACAGAAAGAAAATGCTCCATCCCTCCTTCCTTCACCACAAAAAAACCAACAAATGCTCCATGAACAATTTAAAATCTGGTCCAGTTCTTGCTCATTATGTCTCCCCATTTATCTCACTCTGTGTAGGGTGCCAAAAAGGACTGTCATGGTTAAAACTCAGTTCAGCACAGCTGCTCACAAAAACCCAAACGATTGCACATGAGTTAATGTTTTTGCATTACTTAAGCATGCATCATATTTCAAAGATCTGATTTCTCCCTTATTTTTGTTGTCTCACATTTAGTGTTGATTTTGATGCTATTATCAAATATAGCAAAGGAAAACTAATTTGAATCATATTCCTGCCAAACCTTTGTAAATATTACAGTAAGCATTACTGGCAGTGTGTTTTCTTGCTTTTAACAGCAGTTTTGCAGTTAATGCCTTTGTCTCTTGTGTCATTTAGCATATTAAAGAAAATACTTGGTAAGCAGCAGTTTGCAGGACACATTTGGAGAGAACTTGAACATGTAATTAGAATGTGAAAGTGCTACTGCTGATCAATAAACCGTGATAAGCCAATAGGCTTGTATCTTTTCTGAAAGCTGCTTTGGGGAAGCATCTCTTCATTAAAGGTATAGTACGTTAATAGTATGGAGTTTTTTTATATTTAGCAGACCAGTCTGAGAATCTTGATCTTGCCACTAGAGACAACATATGATTTTTAAATCCTTGGATGAATTGCCAGTATGTAGTGACTCAAGGGTTTGGGGTTTGTTTGGCTTAGGGGTTTTTTTTAGTTTTCCCTCTCAATAAATGAATATTGAACTGTCCATCTTAGGAAAATGCAGAACAGAAAAGCATTCATGCTCATATTTCACTTCTGTGCATTCTGTCCCTTGATATAAAAGAAGATGGTTTTGAGGGCAACAGTAACTAGAGACCAATACAGCTTATCAAACACTCATGCTGATAAGAAGTGGTCAAACTAAAGCTGTATGCTGAGCTGGCACAGAAAACAGGAATAGCTGTACAAACACATTTGTTTCCCGGGAGAGACTTTCTGTGTGACCAGAAGGCCAAGGACAGACCTTGAAGATGTTGTCTGGAAAGACCCAGGAATGCCTAATTAAGAAAAACATTCAATTCAGCAGAGGGTTGGAGCAGGGGTACAGGGGAGGGAGCCTTTTCCCATGCTACAACATCCAGTTAGTTTGATGTTTTCCAGCAAATACATGCTTTTTGTGTACTTCAATGTATTATTTGTTTTGTTGTTGATAGATGTTTAAAATCTGTTTTAGTGTGATTTAAAGTCTCCTGTCACTTTGCAGTTGGTTTGTCTGATGCTTTTCTCTTTCTTCTTCCCTATCTTTTGGTATTTTCAAAGCTGCTATTTGTGTTTAGTCTGGCTTGGAAAAAGGATACTAATTTCTGTATCAGTTCCTTAAAAGCAGTGAAATTCCTAAAAATTCCCTAAACCTTTAGGTAGTTCCGTAACAAAAAGGAGGTGGAGACTTTGTGCAGATAGATGATGATGAATGCTTTGACTGAAGGTCTGTATCGAGTGTGTTTGTTACTAGAATCTACACAGACAGGTGCCCTGTGCTCACCACTGCAAACATCAACTGAAGCTTGCTATTATCTGGAAAACAGATCAGGAAGCCCACACTGACTGATGGTGGCATCCAGAAACCTACTTGTTTATATGACTTAGCTGAAAAAAGTGCAAATATTATCAAAAGATTTGCTTACACAGACGTTCATTTGAAGTTATTGTCAGAAGGCAGAAGCTGGAAGAAGTTTCTGTGCTAAGAGTTGTAGTTTCTTTCATCACTGGACTTGAATAGATGCATTTTGGAACAAAGTTCTGATGAAATCTTTTGGTTGCAATGCTTGATTGTGCTAGTGATTGAATGCCAAGATAGTGAAATCCTGGGCATCTGGCAAGGTGTTCAACCTGAGTTTACTGAGAGCCTCCTACAAGGCCAGTGGTGTTCTGTGAGAGTAACTGCCCAGCTGACTGTGCTTTTATTAAAATACAATATGGAACACCTCGGACTCATCATGAGGCAAAGAAAAATAGGTACTCTCAATACGAAGGAAGCCAAGGTATGTGCTATGCCTGTTACTACTTGACAAAGACTCAGAGTAACTCTTTCATGGTGAGCAGGTTTGAACTTATTGCTGAGTATAGGTTTCCTTTGTGTTAGAGTTTTCTTTACATCCTGGTTAACTGGTGGATTCTGACTGGTAGATAAATTGTGATAGATTGTTCAAAACAGATTGTTAATGAACAGTAAGGTAAAACTGATGTTCTACTAAATCTTAGCATGAGCTAAGTACTGGAACTACAGACCAGAGAGGAAAAAATTCCTACTGGAATGCATCCATGCTGAAAAGAGACAGCAAACCAATATTTCAACTGCATAAAGTGTGGTTTTTCTAGGTTGCTGTTTAGGTTTTTTTTTTTTGTGTGTTAGTTTGGTTTTGGTTTTGGTTTGGGGTTTGATTTTGGAGTTTTTTTGTCAATTGGTTTCAAAAGGGGAAAAAAAGGGTAAAGAAAACTAATAATTAGCAGAATATTAACACAGGACATATCCAGTAAGAGGTCACTGTTCCACCTGAATGTTTAGCAGTTCTTAAAACTATTTAAACACATCCATAAAACATGTTAGAACTCAAGTGGGTTAAAAAAGCCGCTCATGCAGGAAATTGTGAAAACATGCAGCATAGAAAGATGGAAGGTTTGTGTTACTGGAGGAAAAGTAGTTTGGTGTCACTTCCAGGTGCCACACCATTCCTCTGTGTGAGGTGGGGCTGTAGATCTGGAATTTAATGTGATTGATCAGCAAGCCCTGGGAACTAAATTGGCTGTTGTCTTCTTTATAGGTAACAAATCACTGGAAATACGGCAGGATCTATTTTTTTTGAAAATACACTTAGTGTACACTATGTTTGAGTTATATGAAATGTGGAAAATCTGAAGCAAATGGCATAAAAGCATTTAAAGATCTATTCATTTCAGTATGTATCCTGACAACCTGAATTTGCTGTTTCTCAGTAAATATTTGTTCTTTTAACTTGATGTTCTTGCAGCAGCTGAGAATGAAAGGTGATACTAAGGTCAAACTATGAGATACTAACTGAAGGAGGAAGCTTTTGGTAAATGTTTTTCCAGTTCAGTTGGGTGGCTGCTGGGTACCCCTTTAGCTGCTCTCTGTCCTTTTCTCAATGGCTAGGGAAGGAAAATAGCATGAAGAAACTCATGGGACAAGATAAAACTGAACAATTCCTGTCATATATGGTCATGATTACCCATAAAACAGACCCATTTTGAGGAAGATTAATTTCTTGCTAATTAAAAATAGCTTGTCATAGGCTAGGCATGGAGGTGGCATTGCAGGTTACCCACTTTTCACATTCAACAGGTGGCTGCCTCATAATTTCTCACACCTACTTACCATATTGACTTCCTCACAGCAAAATCCTTCTATGTTCCTCAAGTCTATCTTTTTTCCTAGAAATCGATGCTGCTGGGCACTCTATTCAGCAGAGTACATGCCCGAAAGCTTAAATAATGGGTTCAGCATGTACTTATAGACTTCTCCTGGAAAATACAGATCTGAGCACAAGGTTTACTAGAGTAACATTATGAAAACTCTAAATTAGAAAACTCTATATAGTGACTTTTAATACATCATGGGTGAAAACCTGTGTGGCAGTCTCAGCTATTTGCTACTCTAGTTCACTGTAACCACTTCGACATTGTCTTTTTTTGGGGGGTTGGTATTATACCATTCTGTAGGGGCCAGAGCACGTGAGTGTGATAGGGGAGAATGTCCTCATACTGCAGAAACTCTGCTACCTCATTTTTGTTCTCCTGTAATTCATTATTTCACCAGGTTTTTTGCCTTAGGAGCTGCTGGCATTGTATTGTGTTAACAATCTGATCACCTGCCTTTCTTACTTCTGTAATGATATTCTGTAGATAAACACAGAGCAGCTGGCAAAGCTTGAACTAGGCTGTAGATTTTCTCACAATACTTCATTTTTTGTGTATCGTTATGACCAATTACCAATTGCCACATTTGTCTCACAGTCATTTTTCTTTCTATGCATGTGCAACACCAGTGTGCAAGACTTCATTGCAGTCTGCAAAATAGGAATGGTGAGGGGAAATTGTTGCCTTTTTCCTTAATGGATAGCACACGAAGTAGTCAGTAGATTAAAAGGGAAAAACCCAAACAAATCAAACAACCTAAAAAAACAAAACCTTGTGAAAACAAAAAATGCTTCCCAAATAACTGCATGCTTGGAGTAACAGACATTCTCTTTCATTTAATGTGAACATTTTTGCATCTAAAAATGATGATACTTGAAAGTATCAAAAATTTTGGCTCATGTACATGTTGCAAAATGATTTGTTTCTTACAGAATCAGAGAATAGTTCTGGTTGGAATGGCCCTACTAGATCACCGAGTCCAAACTTACCCGTGCCAACAAAACCCCTAAATATCTGATAGCTTGAAAACCACAAAATAACCCCCTCCATACCTGCCACTCTAGCCTGTCATGAAGCACCATGTCTGCATGCTTCTTAAACCCCTCCAGGGACAGTGACTCAACCCACCTCCCTGGGAAGGCTGTTCCAGTGCCTCCCCACTCATTATATAAAGAATTTCTTCTTAAGATCCAATCTAAACCTGCCCTCCTCAACTTCAGATCATTGCCGCTGGTTCTGGCATTAGTTACCAAGGAGAAGAGACCAACACCCACCTCTCTACAACTTCCTTTCAGGTAGTTCTGTAGGGTAGTGGGATTCCCCCCTCAGCCTCCTTTTCTCCAAACTAAACCTGCCCAGCTTCCTCAGTTTCTCCTCAAACGCCTTGTTCTCTAGACCCCTCAGGAGCTTGGTAGCTCTCCTCTGAACACGCTCCAGCATATCAATGTCTTTCCTGTAATGAGGGGGCCAGAACCGAACACAGTACTCAAGATGAGGCCTCACAAGGGCACAGTAACTTCCTTTGCCTGCTGACAACACTATTCCTGATCCAGGCCAGAATCCTCTTGGTCTTCTTGGCCACCTGGGCACACTGCTGGCTCATATTAAGCTGGCCCCTCCAGGTCCTTTCCTGCTGGGCGGCTTTCAAGCCACTCATCCCTGAGCCTGTGGCGTTGCCTGGGGCTGTTGTGACCAAAATGCAGGACCCGGCATTTGACCTTATTGTCCCTCAGACAGTTGGCCTCGGCCCATCAATTCAACCTGTCCAGGTCCCTCTGCAGAGCCTTCCTGCCCTCCAGCAGATCAACACTCCCACACAATTTGGTGTTGTGTGCAAACTGACTGAGGGTGCTTTCAAGCCCCACGTCCAGGCCCTCAGTAAGGATATTAAACAACTGGCCCCAGCAGTGAGCCCTGAGGGACACCGCTTGTGACCAGCTGCTGGCTAGATTTCACACCATGAATCACAACTCTCTGGGAATGGCCAGTCACCAGTTTTTAACCCAGTGAAGAGTGCGTTTATCTACACCATGATTCACCAGTTTCTGCAGAACAGTGTTGTGATTCATGGTATAGTCTTATTTTATAGCATTTTGAAATAAATAGAAGATGCAAAGGACATGTCCAAATGAAGGATTTTCTTACATTTGAGGCGAAAAGTGAACTGTTACAACAAATTGCTGATATCCTTTTCTGAAGAAATATCCTAAATCCTTAGCACTAAACATCTGTCAGTTGAGGCTACTATGTGGAATATGACTGTCTGTTGCCAGTTTTCAACTGGATAAGTTTCTATCACTGTAAGTCTGTTATTTTTCATAATGGCAATTAATAAACTTAGGAATTTGTACCTAAATGTTATTTTTCAAACGAACCCCTTTCCCGTCTGATGTTACGTTAGTGTTAGTGAAGTTTAATATGCTTAAAACTAGTTACATGAAATATTGTGAGCTTTGAAAAGACTATGTTGCCTCGTTGATGACCATATTTAGAATACTTAAGACTTAACACATTCTGTGCACTAGGCAGAATTATTTGTATGAGTTGCCTTCCAAAATTTTAGGGAATAATTTCTGTACGTTTCAGAGTTGGATCAAGTTCTTAACCTATAACGTTTCCAAATTCCTATCTCAAGGAGAATATGCTTTCACTACTGAAGCCACTGTTCTGACTTCTGTACTGTGCTGGAATTGATCATATTTGGCGTTTTCTAATAACAGCAGCACTTATTTTGGGGAATGGAAAGTTTGAGATTGGTCCTCTTTATCTGGGCATGTAACAATGCACTTCTTTCTTTTCTCTGCAGATGTAGTAGTTAGCAGATTTGGATGGAGAACAACTGAGCCCTCATTAATAGAGACATTTATACCCTTACCAAAGGGGGAATAAAGGAATCTACATAGATGAAATACGGTTTCACTGATGTGAATGCCATGACCTTTCTCCAAAAGTTTTCAACTGTTAGAGTTGTAGCAGAGTAGAAACTATTGAGCAAGCAACTGATGTTTGTTAACCTTTCTGGTTAAGGAACATAGAATCATTTAGGTTGGAAAAAAAGATTGTGGAGTCCAACCCTTAACCTAACAGTACCAAACTCACCACTAAACCATGTTCCTGAAGTCCAGACCTACATAACCTTTAAACACATTCAGAGATGGCAATTCCTCCTTGAATGGCCTGTTCTAAGGCCTGATGATCCTTACAGGATGGACTTCTCCTTAATGTCTCACCTGAACTTCCCCTGATGCAGCTTGAGGCCTTTTTTCTTGTCCTGTTACTTGTGAGAAGAGATAAACTCCCACCTTTCTAGAACCTTCTTTTAGATAGTTTAGTTGTAGATTAAATAGCTACAGTTCCCTCAGCCACTCCTTTTAAAGCTTGTTTTCCGGACCCTTCACTAACCTTCTTGTCCTCCTTTAGACTTGCTCCAGCATGTGACACCTATAGCAGTTAGAACTATTACACATGGATTATCACCTGATATTGTCTTGGGATTGCTGTAATGTGTAATAAAATACATATACTTGTGTAAGATGCACCTTTTACCAAGTAGTGTTTGAAAAGTTAGTCTGATGGATATAGGTCTACTTTGTCCCCTTTTCAAAGAGCAATCTGGATTTATCATCAGCCAAACACATATAATCAATGCTTTTCAGAATAGTTTCGTCTGTAAGGATCATGTCTGGGTTTTCTGAGCATGTGAGTGCGGAATGAAGGCTTAGTGCTGGAAGAGTGCCTGTGAACAAAGGAGATCTGTAGCCTTTCATCTCAGGTCCATGGATTTTATTTCAAGCAGTTTTGGGGTTTAGCTGTTTTTCTGAAACCTTTAGATCAGCAATTGAAAAATCTACTTTTTTCCAGACGATAACTGACAGGCATCAGAAGAGAGTTATATTGCCATCTGGGATCTTGCTCACCTGCATGGTTCTATTGCTTCAGTGTATTCTTCAGCTCATTTGGGCTGATGACACCTTGTGTCTTTTCATGGTGGTGGTGGATTTTGTATTGTGAAGTCAGTAGAAGAAAAAGCTGTGGCAACATATTTACTTCACAGACATCTGGGGTAAACGTTCGTCTTAGTGTTCCAGTTATGGGCTGCTGTTATTTTGTTTTAATAAAAATAATTGGGCAGGGGAAATGCTGAGGAAATGCTCTAATAACCCTACATCATAAGATGACATGCACTGTATGCATTACTGAAGAAAGAAGCAATATTGATAACCTGAAAGCTGTTGCTGAAGTCACACAGGAGATGCTTGCAATTATTTCAAAAGGAAGAAATCCTCTCCAAGAGGAGAACCCTTCTTTCTGGAAATGTAATTTTGAAGTGCATTCAAAAATTTTTGAACTATTACATGGTTTGAGATTAATCTCCTAGCACATTGGCTTATTGCAGTTTCAGTTTTCAGCTTGGCTGTGTACTTCTGTCTCATGTTGAGGAGTTCTTTTCCTGGTTAGTTGACAGTTTCTGGTTTTTCATAGAATCATCAGGGTTCAGAATGGACCTCAAAGGATCATCTAGTCCAATCCCCCTGCCACAGCAGGACACCTAGACCAGCTTGTTTACAAGGTGTGAGAACAGCATTTTTTCGTCTGATAACATGCAGTAAATAATCTTACAGACTTGTTACTTACAACCTGTAGGTAGCAGGTCTCTTAAATTGTTTTTCTTTTAGCATTCTCTGATAGTCCATTTAAAACCCGTTTGAAAAATCAAATCAGAGCTTGCTATGCAACAAACTGAACTAACTTAATGACAGCCACTGTTAATTGTTAGAACTTCATGACCAAAACCTGAGTGTAACCAATTCAGTGTTAATACAACTTAGTCACATTGACACTTTCACACTGACCTTGTGGATGGCAGATATTTGTCTTCTGATTATGATCTCTTGACAAACGAGAGTTTTACCTAATGAAAAGGAGAAGCCATTAAATATCCAATGAGCAATCTTTCATAAAAAAGATTAATGATGTAGTATTACATGATATGGCTGAATGTGTTTTAAAAAGCGATTGTTGGTGTGCTGATTGCGATCTTTGTACTGACTGGAGTGAGAGTCAATGTAAATCATGCAGATTAGGGAACATGCTGTGATACATGTATGAAGTGTAATTTCAAATCTGCAGAGAAGGTATTCTAGTGGTATTGTAAATTATGTGGTGGCAGTATAGATACAGAGAATAACAGATCATTTGCTGGGCTGAATCCTTTTTAATGTTAGATGTGGCATGAAAAGAAGCATTAAAAGTAGGAATGCAGAGTGGCCTTACAGAATCTACCTCTCCTTACCTGGGTACCTCACACTTAGGAGGATGATAACAGATTTAAACCAGTGGCAGTAGTACCACACACACACACACACAAAGCTTCTATACACCTCTGTATCCATGCCCTCAACCCTAACCAAAAGAAATTCCCTTCTAAATCCCAAAATCATATGTGCAACCAACCTAAATGTGGCTTTTACAGCCTATGAATACTGAAATGGGCAAATAGAAGTGCCTTAAGTACTTCATGCTTTAGTGGAAAAAGGCAAAGTAAGCAGTATCTAGAAGTTGAAGTCCAGCATATCAAGAGATTGTAAATGTGATTAATTGTTGAAACAAACTACCAAGATAAAGTGTTTTTAAATCATGTCTTTCTATTAATTTGAGCATCTGATGATGGGAATTACTAATCCTTGTTCTGCAAAAGAACAGTAAGTAATTTTGAAGGAATTATTTGAAACATAATTTGCATAAACTGGAAGTAAAGAATAGCATTGAGCATCGTGCTATCTCTTATTTTCTGCTACCAGTTGGAACAAATTGCACTTGGAAAGTTGTTGTTACTTGCTTTAAATGGCCCCCTGCTAAGAGATCTAGAGTTTCATGCAGCTTTGGCTTGCCAGGGACCACATATGATTGACACAATTAATAAAAGATAATGCTACTAATCCACAGCAAACACAACACAGTGGAGGGAACTCAATTAAGACTTTTGTTCCTCCAATTTAAAAGATCAACCGCATGGGAGCTAAGTGTCTCAGCCTTACTTGTTTCGCTTTGAGACCAGTCTTAATAAATTGCCTTATTTTACTTCTGCAGTGTAATTTAGATGCTTATGAGCCACTAGTCAGGCTTTGCCACAATTCTACACATAAACTCCTGCATCTCTGGTTAGCAGCTCTGTCTAGAAAGTTTTAATAGATATAGATACATGCTGAATGAAAATGCAGAAATCTGAAATAATAAAAATAATTGGGCAAGGGAAATGCTGAAGGAAATGCTCTAATCAACCCTACATCATAAATACAGAAATTTAGAACTAAACCAAATGAAATTGAGTAGTTCAATTATAGGCTCTCCCTCTTGTTATCATTCAGTTTGCATTTTGTTTCTTTCTCTATCACAAGCTTTATCCTTCTCCCTCGGTGTCTGTATATCAAGGCTACATTAGACATAAAGACATAAGACTGTAAATTTTTGACAGCTTATGCGTAGGGTACTGAAACAGCTTAATAAAAGACACATTTGAAAAGGATTAAGAGGAAGAAGCTTGTGACTGGAAAGGCTTTTTATTTTGTAGAAAGTAGCTGTTCAAGGAAGGAAAAAAAAACCCCTGACACTTTCATTACTACATTTTGAACTGCCTGAAAAGATGTTTCATTTCTGACTTGTCTTAGAATTTGAATGGTGTGAAGCAGTGATGTAAAAACCTGGGCAGTGTGGTGGCTCACAGCAATCTTAAAGGCAGCTTTAAATGCACTAGATTCATGCACAAATAGGGCATGTAGGAACAAGAGCTTGGGTCTCTGTTTTCAGGGAGGATTGTTCTCTTCTCATTAAATTGCTGACTGAGAACCAATTCAGCAAGTATTAACTGAGGGCATATTTAGCTTCACTTAGAATATTAAATCTTTTTCCTCAAGTGTTAACAGCAGTAAGTACTCGCAGTAAGTAACGCCTTGATCCTGTGAAGTGTGCAGGTTGTATGCTGTTGTCTTCTAAAGGTGTTAATTTTCCAGGGCAAAGTGATTCTGCAGGCTTTAATGCTCTAGTACTCTGAAAGCTTGAAAAGATTCTTCTGTAGGATATATCTTGTAGAGAGACTGTTTTCTGGACTGGGTATATCTGCAGCTCAAGATTCATCCCCTCAATTACCTTTATCACGCCTCTTAGTGCTTCAAACCCTAGATTTGTTAATGGCAGCATTTCTGATCCCACTGTGTCCAAATGCCCATCCTTTGAGAACTTGGGTATTTTATCCTTTTACAGTTTTGGAAGGATTTTGTTTCAGATAGAAAATGTTGCAGTTCACAGCCTATATTTTCTCAATATAACTTCCGTGTTTTTGTCCTTCACCATTAGTCTGGTTTAATGATGTTGTCTTTTGAAGTGCTGTTCTGCTCTTGCCTAGTTTCTTCACTGTGTTGCCCTTGCATTGGTACATGTTTTCCCCTGATGTGCTTAGCTTGTACTTCTTCATTATTTGTCATTTATATCGTGTTTCTTCTCAGAAATGTCTGTGGTTTTGTTATTTGTTTAATTTAGCTTATAAAAGAAATGTTTTCTTTTAACCCACCAGGTTTTTTTCTTGGAAGTTCTTCCCTGTGTTAATTTTTTCACCTCAAAGTTTAAGTCTCTGTGAATTGGTTTTGTACTAACAGGTCTTTATTTTTACTGGTTCTATGCATAACCTGGCCCCTCTTGAGACTTATTTCATCCTTCAGTACATTAGGCATCAATTTCAGAACTATTTTTATTTCCTGAAGTATTGGGTGATTTTTCATTTATGTAGTGACAACTAATCCTAATTCCTGGTCTACGTTTAGTATAGTGTTAACATTTACTACCATGTGATTAAAGCCAACAATTTTTATACACATCTGCAAATATTGTGTATGTTTTACTGACTAGTCTTAAGAATAATATGAGATTGTGTTTAACTGAGCTCATGAATATTTCAGTAAGTTGCTGACACCTACAAAAAGTTACTCTCTCCATCCTCCTACTCTCTCTTAGGAGATTAAATTCTTGTCTTCTTCTATACACGCTGATCTGGTATTTTTCCAATATTTTGATGAAAGCATTCATGGGGATCCAAATTTCTACTTGTTAATATTTGTTTTAAACTTCTTTTATGGATACATTTCTATTATTCATATGCATCAATATTTGTGTTGCTTTCCTTTATGCAATTTCTATTATAATTCCTGCTTTGCTTTAATATTGCCAAAAATGTAAAGTAAGGTTAGTTGCTTTGTGAAGTCTTTTCTTTCTCTTTGTCCCTAGTAATGTATGTGGTAGATTCAGAACCTCCCCCTTCTGTGACTTGCGATCTGATATTTGTGATCTGCAAAATGGGGATTTAGCGCAGATACCATTGAGTGTCACACTGCAGGGGTTATCACCTGCTGGGTTTGGGTAATTTTGTTTTGTTTTGTTTGGGTAATTTTGTTTTTACTTGGGAAACAACTTTGTCTTCCCTAGAACTGAAGCATGCTTTGGATTATTAAATGAAACTTGTGATTCTGTTGCTTGTTCTGCTAAATAACTACATCACAAGTAGCAGGAACACTTGGAGGGTAATGATGGCTCTTTAGTACCCCAAAGATTATTGTTAACTTTTGTTTTTTATTCAAGATAGAAAAATAATTTGTAAGTGTGTGTAAATATCTCAAGATCTTTTTTTCTGTGTCGCTACATGACTTGTCTGGCTTAAATGCTTAAAAATAAATAAATAAATAAATATTACTATTTTTCTTTGCAAGAATTATAAACTTTTGCAAATGTTTTTGTCTTCAATACAGAGAACAGACCCGCAGCTCCTTGCTCAGTTCTACTATGCTGATGAGGAACTAAATCAAGTAGCAGCTGAACTGGACAGTTTGGATGGAAGAAAGGACCCACAAAGATGTACGCTGCTAGTCAACCAGTTTCGCTCTTGTCAGGTAATCAAAACAGCGCCTTCTGATTTGATTACATTTTTGTGTACATTAAATGTATTTCATTATTACTTATTTTATTGATTATTGTTAAATACCTTTAAAATTTATCTTTTGTTACTTTAAAGGATATATTTCTGAAATTCCTGTCCAAAAATTAAATTTACTGCATTTCCTTTAACAGTGTTGATGCTTTCCCTTAAATAAGAATATACATTCAAGACTTTGTTGTCTTATAAAATAATTGTATAGAGTTTAAAATTTCTGAGCAGTATAAAGCTGCTCAGTTTTCGTACCTCATGAATCTGATAACTTTTCACTCATAAATTAACTATGTGGTAAATTTGCTGATTTTTTTTGAAAGAATATTATCTCCTTCAAGTAAGTAGTCTTGAAGGTGAGACGAATTTCTGAGGAACCAAATACAAGAGAGTTTCTGTTAATTTTTTTCAAAAGTATGAGTTGGGCCCTAAGTTCCTGTTGTATAATACAGTTCACCTAAAAAAGGATTCCTGAGAATTCATTTTCTAAAATTATGTCTACACCTTGAGTGAGATGTGAAGCAGGAAGCAGAGACTGCAAAACCCAGTTCAGCTAAGTCTAGCTCTCTAACTTGGATAGTTTTGTTATTTGATTTATTATGAAAACCAATGCAGGCACTGAAAAACAATGGAGAAAATATAAGTTTCCCTGTCACACTCTGTGCCATTCTGCACCAAGATTTTTCAGTAATGAAATTCAAGTTGCTAGAAGCAGAAACCACTTTGTGGAACACTTTGTGCCTGTGTCAAAAATACTTCTCCCAGTCACACCCAAGAAAAACACTTGAAGCAGGTTCAAGTTCAGAAAGCACAGGTGTATGGGAAGACTTTTAAATGAAAAGTAAACGCTGTTAACTTGGGAGAATTGTTAAGACCATAGCAATAAAGATTTATTTGCATCTCCACCAATTAAAACACAGCAGTTAATTGTCAAGGATATATTTTGATTTACCCCTTGCTAAAAGTTCTTAATGTAACTACTAACAAAATGCACCATACTTTGCTATGTGGAAAAATTTCATTTCCAGTCATGTTAAGATTAGTTTGAAGAGCAGTGTCCTGACCATTGTAGCAAATGCACACATTGTTAGCTGATTGTGCCGAAAAGAAAAAAGTTGGGTACTATGTCCTTGCTTGCAAGAAAGCAGAATATCAAAAGTACTTTTTTTTAAAGAGAGCTTACTGAGTTGACAATCAGTGTATTGTTATGTCAGAAACAATTTTAATACTTCTGTCTACTTTGAATATCTTCAGTTTCCTGCTATGTTGTCCTGAGAGAAAAATGGGGAGTTTAAGGGATAATCAAACAGAAAAGTTGAGTATCAGTCAAAATTTAGTGACTTAGAGGGAAAAAATTAGGGGTGAGAGTTACCTTGAAAGGCCTTTGACTATAGTTTTCTGTGTGATGAATCACTTGTATGTAAATCACCCTTCACATACATGTATTTTACTAGTTATTATAAAAGTTTAGTACTGGACATTCTTTAAACTTCCTATGCAAATTCTTTCCAGATTTTTCATGGTTTTTTTTCTTTATTAGGCGGATGAGCAATACTATGGTCCATGGTGTTTTACCCCTAGAGACAACTATTTATTCCCTATTTCATTGCTTCTGAACAGTACCGTTTGGTTTGTGTAGTACAGGCAGCCATGAGCTTCTCTAAATGTTAACCCATGTAGAAGTGTAGGAAGTGCAGGCTCTGGTAGCAACTTGGTCAGTTTGTTTGGCTTGTTACAAAGTGACTCACCACCTTGTGACTCTTAACACCTCCTGATGCCTAGTAATTTCTTCTTTTTGTTTGTCAAACAGATTGCTGTTACTAAAACAATCTGTTGCTAGAGCTGAAAGAAAAGATGGGGATTTTTTTTTTCATGTAGCTATTTTTGTAATTTCTGATTTTCAAAGTTCACAAGAATAGGTCAGATCATAATCAAATGTCATGGCAAAAATAACTTTGCCAATTCGGACTTACGTTATTTTGTAGTAATTTGTACAAGCATTGAGTTTTGTTTTTTGTGTTTAAGAACGTAATATAAATGCCAAAGAAGCAAAGGAGCGGTATTTTAGTAAGAATTCAGAATATAGGTATTTGCCAATCAAATGTTCCATGATAAGAGGAAAAGTTGGTTTTAGCCCAAGGTATTTAGCCCAAGGTACCAACAGCCAGCCCTGGGGTCCAAATGGCTGTAATGGAGAGTTGTGGGTGTGTAAGTGGGATAACAATTATGATGTGCAATACCTCTGTGATACCTGCGACAACAGTCACACAATTCTGAGACTGTTTTTACAATGCCCTCTGACTCTTCACACAAGACTTTTTTAAAGGCACTTGTGAGCCCACAAGATAGTTAATCACACTGCAGTCTTTGCATATTTTTTAATATTTGTTCCTGGTTTTCCATCTATTATTAAGGTTTCCAAATTATTCCAAGTTTTTAACTCCATGAAATTGAGTCATTTTCTGTCACATTTCAGTGTTTTCTGTGGTCAGAGATTTCTAAAATTCCTTGACCTTCAGTCGTCTCATTTGATTTCAAATTTAATTCATTGTTGCTGAGTTGCTTACTTTCAGATGATTTACTGATAGTGTCTACCGCTGTTAGGAAATGTTACTTTGTTTTACTCACTGGAGAAATGTTGTTTAAATACATGGTTTACTGGAAAATGAGTAAGTTTTAAAAAATGTGATTCCTTCTAGGGAGAAGTAATAATCTTTTAGATCTTAACTGTATCTAAAGAGCTAAATTTTATATCAAGTTTTGGTCCTATTACTAAGGAGCTCCAAGTTTACTATCATGTGTGAGTGGAGTCAGATGAAACAGAAGGATTCTGCCTAGATGGCAGACATAATTAATGTTTTCTGCCTTCACAAAATGTGCAGTATTAGTTGAAGGTCTGGTGCATTGTGGTGTTCCCATGGATATGTACAGAACTTCAGTCTTCACAACTGTTTATGCTTCCTTAGTCATGAAATGCAATGCTGAATGTTGTCTTATGCTATTTGCTTTAGTACTTTTTAATGATACGTATCATGCTTTTTGCAGTGAATTAATTGAATTCTGAAAACTTCTGAAGATCTTGAACTGTTGGAATGTGTCCAGAGGAAGGCCATGAGGATGAGTGGAGGGCTGGAGCACCTTTCCTATGGGGACAGTTGAGAGAGTTGGGGCTGTTCAGACTGGAAAAGAGGAGACTGCAGGGAGATCTTAGAGCAGCCTCCTAGTACCTGAAGGGGGCTACAGGAAAGCTAGGGAGGGGCTGTTTACAAGGGCTTGTAGTGGTAGGACCAGAGGTAACGGTTTCAAGCTGGAAGAGGGTAGGTTTACACTAGAAGTCAGGAGGAAGTTTATCACGATGAGGGTGGTGAGACTCTAGAACAGGTTGCCCAGGGAGGTTGTGGATGCTCCCTCCCTGGAAGTGTTCAAAGCCAGATTGGATGGGGCCTTGAGCAACCTGGTCTAGTGGGGTGTGTCTCTGCTCATTGCAAGGGGGCTGGAACTAGATGATCTTTAAGGTCCCTTCCAACCTGAACCATTCAGTGTATCTACAAATCTTGCAGCTTGGATTTCAAGCTCTGTGGATTAACTCAGAATGCTGCTGAGTAGCATTAATCCATAATAATCATGATAACGGTTTTCAAAGCTTCACTTTTCATTTTCACATCAATGTAATATAACACATGTTTCAGTTATGGTAGTTTATTAAAAAAAATTACATCCCTTGTTTTGCTTTGGTGTTTGCCTGACAGAATAGTAGGAGAACACTATATATCTATTAATACAGTGTCTTGCATTTATTATTTGGTCAATACCTTTCCAACAAAATAAAAGCCTTCTTTGTCTGCTGGTTTCTGTTAAGTTAACAATAACCTCAGTGTGCAGAAATGCATGATGAAAAACTTTTCTTAAATTAAAAAAAGAGTAGCTAGGATGTCATATTTCATTTTGTTGAACTTGATTGATTAAAATTAGGTTTTTTTTCTTAAGAAAAACATGTTTGCGTCAGTAAATCTTGAGTATTATACAGTCGTAGCCGGGATTTTTTTCCCAGCAACAGAAATAATTCATTGAATTATTTTTAGTGGTATAATAAGGTGTCTTTTTCAATATGGCAACTAACATCACACAGTATTGAATTTGATATACAGTATGCAAACTTTGTGAGCAGTTTTTAATGAATCACTCCTGCATCTGTGATCATTGTTGAAATTAACTTGCCTTGATAAAGAGTAAAGAGAGGACAAGCCCCTCCTTTTGTTTCTAACCCAGAGATTTTGTTAGAACTTAACAGGTAAAAGTTAAACCTGTGCATAAATATAAAATGAAAAGGCTTTGAGGAACATATTACTTGCTTGCCCTTTCAGTATGCTGAGAAGTATTTCTCTGTACAGTAGCAATGTCTCAGAATAGTATCTGAGTCAGTTCCCAGAATGGTTTTATGAAAATTATTTCTTGAACTGCTGATTGTATCTCAGCAATGGGTAATGTGATGTGCTAAAGCACACTAGGAAGGAATTTGCCACTGTCAGGACACTGACCTAAATCTAACCATGGATTTGCATGGCTGTTATTCCTCTCACTGTGCCACAGAAGAGTAAAAGGGAGAATTTTATATTTGAGAAACATGGCTGCTTCTGGCTCACTGGTGAAAGTGACTGACACTGTGTTGACTGATAACTTACCCTGGCTCTTCACTGTGCTTCTGCCATTTGTCTACTCAGGAAGCACCTTTTGAATTCCTACAATTGTCAGTCTGGCATTTTCAAGTCAATTATCAGCAGTTTCAGTTGCTGTAACATTTGGCTTTAAAATGTGGCCTTTAATGGGCTGCCTAAGGCATAGGGTCACTCTCCCATACAGTGGATGAGAAGCACACATGGATCTAAATCTTATTATGTCACACTGTAAGTTAATGTTGCTGAGGAATCAAAACCGGTAGAGTAAGCTTAAGTATATTCAGTATTGTGTTATAATCACTTAACTGTCTCAGTTTGTGTAGCAATATAAAATATGAGGTGAATGTTATCGGAAATGCTGCATTTCAAACAGACATTTCCATATTTCTTCTGTTGCACTTTAACAGGTGAAAGCACAACTATGCAATGAGTTCAGATTCAAGTGCAAATGAAAACAAAGCATCGTCCTTACTGTAAAGGAATATGGAATACGTGTTAGAGTGGTTCAAATGTACAGTCTGATGGAGTTTACTGTAGAGTGTGGAGAGTAAAAATGGGCTCTGGGAAACAATGAGCTGAGGGTGAAATGCTAATGGGAATCCATCTGGGGAACATCGTTTGCCACAGTGGCGTGCTAAAATCATAAAATGTTTTTAGGTTGGAAGGGCTCCATTGCTTCACCACCCTTAGCAGGTTTTCTAATGTCTAATCTAAATCTACCCTTTTTCTGATTTAAACTTTGTCCTATCACAATGATGATGATGAAGAGCACCTCCCCACCTTTCCTGGAGGCTTCTATGAGCTGAACAGCTCCAACTTTCTGTCTGTCCTCATAGCAGAGGTGNGTTTGCCACAGTGGCGTGCTAAAATCATAAAATGTTTTTAGGTTGGAAGGGCTCCATTGCTTCACCACCCTTAGCAGGTTTTCTAATGTCTAATCTAAATCTACCCTTTTTCTGATTTAAACTTTGTCCTATCACAATGATGATGATGAAGAGCACCTCCCCACCTTTCCTGGAGGCTTCTATGAGCTGAACAGCTCCAACTTTCTGTCTGTCCTCATAGCAGAGGTGTTCCATCCCTTTGTTCATTTCTGTGGCCCTCCTGTGGACTTGGTCCAACAGTTTCATGTCTTATGCTCTCAGCGTGAGAGCTGGACACAGTACTCCAGGTCTTGTGAAAGTGGAGTAGCGGGACAAATTCTTCTCCCTTGACCTGCTGGTCATGCTTTTTTTGATGTAGAATGATGTAGGATGCAGGAGGCGACTGGTTTTTTGGACTGTGAGTGCACATTGCCAGCTCATATTGAGTTTTTCATACAAAAGTACCCCCAGCTCTTTCTCTGCAGAGCTGTTCTCAGTCTGTTCATCTCCCAGCTTGTATTGATACTGGAGATAAAAAAATAAAAATATCATACTCTTAATTTTTGAAATACACTTTTTATGTGTCTTTAAAGCTTTAAAAGCATTATTTGTTTTTTGAAGCTAGATGTGGATGAATAAGCCAAATGTAAAAGGGGTGGAAGCCCTCAATCTGATGCTTATTTGTGTGGAAGCAGTGATGTTATTTGGTTATGTGTCACTTTAGGCAGTGGTTACCAAAGTCGGCCTGATACAGGGAAGCCAGTCCAGTTGCCTTTTGCTTCAGTTTGCACCATGCATATGGGTAGATTTTAGATTGTTGTATTTTTTTTAATTAAAAAGCCAATACCCTATGCAAGTCAATCCGTACATTGTCACCACAAACAATGCTGAGGTTGTCACTGGTTTTGCAAAATGCTTATGACTGAGATACAGTGAACTCTCTCATAGAGAATGCATGAACTTCTCTGTAGTGGGAATTGGAAAGAACCTTCAGAGTGTGATTTTTTTATTAAATTATTTTATATATATATTTAAAAATAAGCCAAGTTGTAGTATTATGGAATATCAGCACAAGTGACATTCAATGATCAAGGACGACACTGAAGCTAAATAATGAAAGACAGCTTATCTTTGTAAACAAAACACAATGAATTATGTTTTCAGTGGAAAAAAGGATGTGGATATATTGAACAGCATGTGCTGGGGAAGCCATGGGTTGTTACTGAAGGGACTGTGAAGAACCTTCTCGTGTACCATCGCTCACAGTAACTATTCATTGCATGCAAACTCTTACGGGAAAACACTGTAGTGGTGATAACAAGAGAGCAGATTAATATTTTATCTGCACTTCAATTAGAACGGTATTATGTGTGGGATTTTTTGGTCCAGTTATCTTTAAGTTTTGTTCAAAGTAAAAATGTTCTTTGTGAAAGAAAACCTGGCTATAGAAGGCTCTTAATTTCTGAGGTTATAAAGTTTTCTACCATTCTATTTAAAGAAAAGGATATTTTATTTCTTAATGCATGATGATCTGTCCTAGATCATACTTTTTATATTAAGAAAAAGTGACATCTTGATTGGATATTGATGTAGCGGACCTGTGACAGACTGGTGTCATTGCCAGAGCATTTGAAAGCTGAATGAGGACACTGGAGCCAGGTCATTTTAAAACTGACTTTTTCTCAGCAGTTGTGGCTGTGAGCCTATAGTAGGTCCAGTTCTGTAGGAGCTAATGTAATGTGACATGTCTGACTATCAGGGGCTTTATAGTTCTTCCACATTTTTCAGCAGTGCCATCAGAGTATTGCTGTCAGCAATGCTGTAATCATTTACTTTTTTTTTACCATTGCAAATAAAATAAACTCTGGTACCAGCCACTGAATTGTTCATGTAATCTCATGACTTCAGTATGAAGCAGTTTCTCTTCTTCCCTCCATATGCATGTGGTAGCACCATGTTAGCAGGACCAACAAAAATTAGCTATTTGACAATATTTCTGTACTTGAAGATTAAGTCTGTTTTCTTTCTGTTAGATTTTTCACTTAATTGTGTAAGAAAAGAACCCTTTCATATA
This sequence comes from Upupa epops, assembly GCA_013397515.1. Classification (NCBI taxonomy): domain Eukaryota; kingdom Metazoa; phylum Chordata; class Aves; order Bucerotiformes; family Upupidae; genus Upupa; species Upupa epops. Next base: position 190,515 of record VZRI01007394.1, read on the forward strand.
ATTTAATGCTGGGGAAGTAAGATAAGAAAGACAAGGCAAATTATTTTTTTTAAAGACAGTTCTTAGCTGAGGAATTTAATTGTAACCTTAACATACTTGAAATCAAGACTGGCTTTTCCTGTATGAAATAATTCATAAATCATTAACTATTTAGTCTGTTTTCAAGGGATAATATACCAATACTATTAGGCTCTGTGTGTGTATATATATACTTGAAATATTAATAATGGATTATTATGAAGAATATTTTGTGGAATATTGTGCAACCTTGTTTTGTTATGTGTCAGGTTATGTTAAGTTTTCATTCAAAAATAGGATTACTTTAGAATATTAACTATATATATACACCTATATTATGCATTAGGTGCAACAGTGGCTTTTGCATATTAGAAGGAGGGATTACAAAATATTTTGATGTTTGATAGATGAGTTTCAGACTGCTCTGTTGCTGTTAGCATAAAATTTAACAGTAAACTGGGGTTCAAGGTGATGTGAAAAAACATTTCCCTCTAAGAGTAGCTTTTTCAGTCATTGTACCTTTAAAATATGAGAGGAGAAGTTAAATAGTTTAAATAGTGCAGTTCTTACCCCGAGTTCCTTTTTGTGGTGTAAAGATACAGTGTCTGTCTTCTCCCTCAAGCTTATACTTTGGAAAGTAGTTGCTAGGTCATTGTAGCACAGTGTTCTTGCTGGAAAAAATGCTGACTTTTACATTAATTTTTGAAATAATTACATGTGTTAGCAAATTAGTTACTGTTTCAGAGAAGTTTGAAATTATTGATGTCAAAACAGCTTATGATAAGGAAAGGTTTGGTGTCAGAGAGCAGGCTTTGGGTGGTTGGCTTTGCTGCTACATGCTTTTGCACTGTTTGCGTGTGTAAAAATTTCCCATTTTAAAGGTTTTGCAAAATAAATGCTTATGTGAAATGAATTATGCAGGAAAGTGTGTCATTCGTAAGAGATGTTGGTTACCTTTTCATTTATGCTATCAACTCTCTCCTGCTGTATTTCCAGTTTCTATTTGTAGAGTAGTGCTATTTTTTCAACTTTTTTAGGATGTTGTTGAGATGAAGAACAACAGTATTTCCCCAAGCATGCAGTTCTTCCCACTGCACAGCAAATACAAATGACTTATTTTATATGCTGATACTGCTGCTTGTTCCATAGTTCAGAAAAAAATCTAGAATGTAATATAAAACTGTAGTGCTCTTGAGATGACCATGTAATGGACACAATATAGAATCTCAGTTTTGCCCTGAGAGTATGTTTTTAGTTCTTGAGGTTTCTGTGCATGAAGATTACTTAAGCAAATACCAAGCAACAGATACATCTATTCTTTGATTTGTCTGTTGCCACAGGATATCTGTAACTACTGCTACAGTCATTGTTGTTCAACATACATAGTGCTCATAGTAAAATAGTGTGGCAGTTCATGTAGAGACATAAGTTATCATCTTTAGGTTGTAAAACTTGTTGAATTATTTGTACAACCGAAGCATTAGGATAAACAGTCGTATTGATGTATGTAGTCATGTAATTTTTGCTTTATAATTGTTCTGATACTGTGAGGAGGTCTTTTTTGTTTGTTTTTTCTTGTTTTGCTTTTTTCCCCAGTTAGTTCTGATGTAGACTCATAAATAAACATGGATGAATTGTAGCAGGATTGAGGAGTTATGTCTACTTTTGACTTGTATGGTAAACAGGGATTAAAAATTTTCCATTTTCATACAGCATACAAACCTCTGGCCTCAGTGTCAGTTCCATTTATTATTTGAACTACTGTCCTCCTTAGGGATTTTGCAAATTCAACTGAAAAATAATTTAACTCTGTAGTTGGAATGTTGAAGAGCTTCTAACATATTTGTGTTTGTCTGGCTTATTCTGCAATGCAAATACGAATTGAAACTTACATCGTATAATATTTTGAGGACAGTCTTCAACAAAGAGGGCAGCATTATGTTTATGTATGTTTTAGGAGATGCATAAATCACTCATTTAATATACACAAATAGAAGGAATGATCCTAGGCCTGAACACTCCATGTTAGTGTGTAGATCTCCAAAGATCTTGATTCTGCATTTGGAGTTGAACTCCTGTTGCATATAACTGTATCAATGGTATAAAACCGTATTGGCCTTTCTTTGTCATTGTCTTCAGCAGCAGAATTTCAAGAAGCTCTCAATTAAATTACTGTTCAGTGGAATAAGACTTTCTGTTGTTTCTTAATGCAAATGGTATTCTTTCTCTCCAAGCAGGTAAAGGCTGTTAAATCTAGCAGTGCCATGGATTAGTGCTAGGTCTTATAATTGTATTAATAGATATGCATAGAGTGATTTCAGAAAAAACATTTATGCAAATTTGAGCGGTTTTGGTCAGAGTTCTGTGATAACTTCAGCAGCTGTGCGTGTGGATTGCTCAGTTTTTGATTGAAGTGCCCTTGTGCATTTGGTAGAAATGTTACATTTTCATTTCAGTAAATCTCTTTGGTCTATTGCTTGGATATGTGGTTGACTGAGTAGGGGCAAATTAGATAAATAACCTTATCAAACATCTGAGCAAACACGTATTTCAGTGTTATGGTACATAGTTCCTAAGCCATGATTCTGTAGTCCATTGACTGTGACAGTGTCAGTTCAAACATTTTCCATTCTGGATTTACTCTACTCTTGTCCTGTCCCCACACTCCAGTATGGCACTGCCTCAAAGCATAGCTTTCACAGAATTATTGAGGCTGGACAAGACCTCTGTGATCATCAAGTCCAGCCTATGAGCTAAAGGCACCACAACCTAGACCAGGGCACTAGGTGCCACATCCATTCTTCTCTTAAATATCTCCAGGGACAGGGACTCCAACATCTCCCTGAGCAGTCCATTCCAATATCTGATCACCCTTTCCTAAGTGCCTCCTAACATCCAACCTAACCCTCCCTGGCACAGCTTCAGGCCATGTCACTAGTTGCCTGGGAGAAGAGGACATGCAGATAGTTGTAAAAAGGGAGAAGGTCCCTCCTGAGTCTCCTCTTTTCCAGACTAAACAAGCCCAGCTCCCTCAGCCTTTCTTCATAAGACTTTCCCTCTAGTCACTTCACCAGCCTCATTGCTCTCAACATCCGCTTCAGCACCTCAGTCTCTTTCTTCAAATGAGGGGCCCAGTGCTGCCCCCAGCAGTTGAGGTGACTTTCCAGTGCCCGGTACAGGGGGTGAATTACGTCCCTAGTCCTGCTGGCCACACAATTCCTGATAAAGCAAGGATACCATTTCCCTTCTGGGACACCTAGGCATACTGATGGCTCATGTTCAACCAGTTGTCAAGCAGTGCTCCCAGGTCTCTCTGCCAGGCCGCTCTCCAGCCACTCATCTCCCAGTCTGCTGGGGGTTATTGTGGCCAAAATGTAGGACCCTGCACTTGGCCTTGATAAACCTCATCTCATTGACTTCTGCCTATTGGCCCAGTTGCTCCAGTTCTCTCTGCAGCATCCTACTCCCTTCCAGCAGATCGACACTTCCCCACCTGCCAAACTTGGTGTCTTCTGCAAATTTATATGGATAGATTCAATCCTCTCATTCAGATCATCAATAAAGATGTTGAATACAACTCAGCTTACTATTGATCTCTGGGGGTATACCACTGCTCACTGGACACAACTGTGGCACCATTCACAGCCACTCTCTGTGCCTGATCATCCAGACAGATTTTAACCCAGAAGAGGTGCCTCCATCCGAGTCATGGGCTGCCAGCATTTCCAGGAGGATGCTGTGGGAGACCATGTCAAAGACTTTGCTGAAATCTAGGTAGACCCCATCCACAGCCTTCCCCTCATCCACTTGGTGGGTCACCCAGTTGTAAAATGAGATCAGGTTGGTTAGGCAGGACCTTCTTTTCTTAAATGCATGCTGGCTGTGCCTGATCCCCTGATTGCCTTGTACTTGCTGCTCAGTGGCACTCAGATTGATCTGCTTTCCATAGTTTAAACTGATTTGAGACAGAATCATTAGGGATCGGAAGGAACCTTAAAGATCATCTAGTCCAGTCCCCCTGTTACAGCAGGATCACCTAGACCAAGTCGCACAAGAACGTATCCAGGCAGGTCTTGAACATCTCCAGAGAAGGAGATTCCACAACCCCTCTGGGCAGCCTGTTCCAATGCTCCATTGCC
>VZRI01007394.1:195575-337468 GCA_013397515.1 Upupa epops
CTTTCTCTGTATCCTCTGTCTTCAGGGCACCTAGCTAATTCAGCAGGGGTCCCACATTGCCTCTAGGTTTAGTTTTACCTGCAATGTATTTGAAGAAGCCCTTTTTGTTACCCTTGACCTCTCTTGCACGTTTGAATTCCAAGGAGGCCTTTTCCTAGTTGCACTCCTACATTCTCTCACCAGAGCATTATAATCACCCCAAGTGGCCATCCCCTCCTTCCATGATCTACAGACTTTCTTCTTCCACTTCAGTTTGCCCAGCAGCTCCCTATTTAACCAAACAGGTCTTCTGCCTCCCTTACTTGACTTCTATCCTGTTGGGATGGTCTTGTGTTGTGCTTCAAAGAAGTGGTCTTTGAATGATGATCAGCTCTCTTGGGCCCCTTTACCTGCCAGTACCCTGTCCCATGGGATTTCCCCTAGCAATTACTTGAAAAGGCCAAGGTAGCTTTGTGTGTCCGTCATTCCAGCACCAGTCTGTATGCTCCAGAAACCATATTTGTGGTCCAAGAGTGAATGAACAGCCATGGAGTGGGTACAGTCACTTCAGACAGAAGTGGAGAATCATGGGTGTGTGGAGATCCACAGCCAGTTTAAATAAGCTATGTTCAACTTGAGACATCCAGGAAACCACGTCTTCAACAGTGCTGAGGCAGGTATTTGCAGATTCCTTGTATGAAATTTTAACAGTGATATGTTCTGGTTTACTGTAGATGAGTGCACTGATACTGTTCACATATGTGCTCTGTACAAGTAAGCTCAGAGTGCTGGCATGACAGCTTGGAGTTGGGAACAAAAGCTGCAAAGTCAGTGAGATAAGGCACCTTCTTAAGCTGCCCTTGCTACCTAACACAGCAAAATGGCCTTAAACCTTTGCTGCCCATCTTTGATTAAAAGCGGCTTTCTAGTTCAGATGTAAAATAAGCTTATCAGAAGGTCTTATATTATCTGATCATTTTAAGTTGTATGAGAACAAGAAATCTCTGAGGGGGAAAAAAAAAACCACCACACTTTTATTCTGTGCTTTATCCAAATTGTATCCATGCTGAAGTGAAAGCCATTTTAAAAAGTGAAAAGTCAGCATTAATGAGCATCCCTTGATGAAGGAGGTTTCTGAAGAGCTGTTAAATAACTCTCAGGATAATGCTGATGTCATGGTAGATTGGCAGTGAGTTATCTAGGTAGTATTAATTGTATTCATTAACATTCTTGACAAGAGCAAACTGGGAGCTTATGCCATAATCACTGTGAACAATGAGGCAGTTCAGAGGTGCAACATTTTCATGTGTGATTGCATCTGTCCATTGAAGATCATTTACTTGCAGAATTACGCACAAATTTATCACATTAAATGAGACTAGTTAGACTAAAGCTCTAAGAAGCTCCCTGCTGGATTCTGAAACTTAATGATTTGTTAGAAGTTGGCAAGAATCTATTCTTGATGTTATTCTGTTAATTGATATAAAGGTTAAATTGTGTGGATTGAGCCAGAAGTGCTTTTAGCTAAACTACTGGCCAGGTCTTTCTGTCCTTCATTTGCAGTCCTTCAAACATTGTTTTAGTTATGTTAGTAGAAGTCATTGAAGGAGACAGCAAGGTAATTATTGAAATCAAGTTGAGATGCTGACTGAAAGACACTTCAATGTTCCTGAAGTTTGGAAACTCTAGTACTCAAAGATACTTTTTAACAGTAGAGATAATTAGGAACTAAAAGCACATCCTCTTCAGCCTATTCACTTGCATTGCAATGTTTGGGTGTTACTCATTGATCTGTGGTGAGGAAGGAATCAAACTGATTTGATTCCAGATTTTCTGAATTGTACCTTCTTGTGAGGCTTTTCCTAAAACAGAGCTGGTCGGCTCTAAAGAATTTCTCATAAAATCTATACATAAGACACTTGATGACAATGTAGGAAAAACAGAAATCTCTGTGAGGATCAAGCAGTTGACTGATGAGTGAGGGAGACAAGCAATTTTATTGAAGTGGGGACAGTGCCGGTTTAGAAAAGACAGTGAAACCAAGAAGAAAAGCTTGTTTTATTTTAGTGATGGTATTGAGATTAACCTTGAGTTCCAGACAGTGCACATTGCTGCTGTTGTTTATCTGTGATGATAGAGCTTCTAAGTTTGACTCTTCTTTTCTTTCCCCTGCAGAGTTCCATCTCCAGTTCAGTTGTTTTATAATTGATTGCAACATTGGTCATTACTTCTAGTAACGATGACTGGTGTGAGTTGCATGGCTCCAGCAGATGTTTTGTGTGTTGCTTGGCATCTTCAAACAGCTGATGTCAGGTACCTGTTTACTATTTGAGTCTTCAACTGACTGAGAGCGAATAGACTTTCTTTTGAACACATGCTGGCTTGGCAACTCTTTCGTATATTTTTCAGTGCCCTGATTACAGAGACATTGGAGTACAATTGTGCTAAATACACAAAATATCCTGGAAGTATCTGAAGAGTTGATTTTTCTAGACACCAGCTATGAATGCGGAATTAAACAACCTTTTTTCCCCTGAAAATGTTAAGCTATCAGTGGGTTGGTGTGGATAGGTAGAAAGCAAATGTGCAGCAATAAACGTATATAATCAGCAAATCAGGCTTTGTCTTTTAAAATCTTGCCTAACAACTTTTCTTTGCTGTTGGGTAAGTTTTGTTCACTTGTTTTATTTCTTGTTATTGAACAATTATGATGGCTAGGAAATGTAAAATGCTTAACCGTGAGTTGGGCAATTGATTCAACCCTACCAATTACAAGAGTTTTATTTCCTTTCTGTGTTACAGATTTATATTTGATACTACGTAAGGAGTGATTAATACAATTTTTTTAAAAAGGATCATAATAGTGTGTACTGCTATAGTCTTAAATTGTAGTTTCCCATGTTAACAAGATTTTTTTATGCATTTTCACTTGCTCGGGCAGATCAAATAGGTCATTTGGTGAAACTGCCTGTTATCTAAGACTGTGGACAGGATGGATTGAAAATGCTGTGCGCTGCAGATCAGGGAATTAATTTGCAGTAGAGAACCAGAGAGAGGAAAGCTGGCTCCATGCCATCTCAATACTGAACGTGTTGGGGATGCAGTATGTTTTCACTCTGCAGCAGGGGAAGGCAAAAAGAGGTGGTACTAGGTCACAATTCCATTGCCTCCATTCTGCTCAGGGCCTCCACTGTGGAGCAGCTTTGGAGCAGTACAAATAAGGCAGCGCCAGCTCTGTGCTATGCTGAAATGGTTCCATGCTTGGGAAGTCTTGAAGAATACTTTTAGCATAGTTTTGGCATCAATTTATGTGTTGGGCAGGTAATTGCCTGGTAGCAGTGTAGGAGAAAGTCCATTTTATGTTAATTACTCAAAGGCAATGTCTTTTATTCTTCAGTTGCTGTAAAACTATTTAAAGGGAATGTTAGTATACCAAATTACTTACTGAATTATTTTTAAATATCTTATAAGATTAAACAAGCATTTTAGAACCTTTATAAAAAAGGCTTAAGTAGGTATACACTGTGTAAGAATATGTCTGTATTTACTATATTTATCTAGAAGTATTTTGATTCACAGTGTTTTTTGAGGTATATCTTACTGATAAATGAGGGTGTGGCTGAAAAGATCTCTACTGAGAATAGTCTTTCAATACAAGTTCAGGTATAGTTTAGTAAAGACAACTATGTCTAACATTAGTTAATGGCTTTTCATTGTGTAGGTGTAAACCAGATTTTTTTCTTTTATGGTAGCACCAGGAACATGCAACATTTTTGAGATCTGAAAATGCTCTTTTCTGTAGAGGGGATGATGCCTTGCAATGATGCCACACATAATGTAGTCTCTTAAGTGGGTCTTAGTTATAAATAGTCAGTCTGTCTGCAAATGGGGATTCCACTTATTTACTGAGAGCTATATTTGAGTAGCAAGAAAATAGGGAAATGAATTCCATTATTAGACCTTCATGCTAGAAACAGAGATGCTCAAAACAGATGTAGCTTAAATTTAGAAGTAATTTAGCAAAAGAATGCAGACTGACTTAGTGAAAAAACTTATTTTAGCTAATAAATAAATAAATACTGCATCTATGTTGAAGCACTAGTTTTATTAGAAGCTGACCTCAAATATCTGTCAACTCTTGTTTTGAAATTGGTGTGCTAGTGCTTACTACTTCATGTGGAACAATTGCTCCACTTGGAGAGATTTAATTATTCAATGTATAAAAGTGTTGAATATATGTAGGAGGTAAAAATCAAAATTCCCATTAATAGGTCTGTTGTATTTGTAGTGTTTAGTGCCCTTGTGGAGGATACACCACCAGCAAGGTAGATTGGGAAGAGAAGTTTTGACATTGAACATCAATGGAAACTGCAGCAGTTGGTGCTGGTCTGGGGCGATACAACATTTAAATTGCTGGAGATACACCTTGCCTTAATTCATGATGAATTTTGGTACTGCTGCACCAGTGGGCTAGGATAAACTAGGGTATGTAGACAAATCTTAAGGTGCTAAGTGGAGCATCTAAAATTTACAGTGGAAAACAAGCAAATAGCTGATCAGGCAGGAAGTACTGAAAGAAAGCCTTTGAGATCTGTACAAGGTGAGCTGGGGGAAAAGTGGTGGAACTTGCTGCCTGCGGAGACACTTAGAGATCTCTGATGAGTGAAACAGTTGGGTTCTAAAGCCTGAAGTTTTGGATGTTCTTTCAAATCCTGTCATCTACATGAAAAAATAAATACACTGTAGTATTGGTTTCTTCTGTTAATGAAAGTAACCTGGTCAAACCTAAATACAAGCTAATTGCTTTAATTATAACAAAATTTTTCTTTATGTTTGGTCTTCATGTGTGTTCATCAGTTGCATCTCTTTAGTCATAAATACGATGTTGAAGCCAGAAGAGGAAATTAAAACCATGAAGGATTTATTTAAATGAAGAAGCTAAAATATTAAGCTCATTGTGATATCATCACAAACTGTGTTACTCTGGATAGTTTCCATTTATTTACTGATAAGTGGAAAGCATGGATACCGATTTTACCAAACAACAGGGGAAGTTATCTTCCTCTGAAGAAATCTTGAAAAAGACCTCTAGACAGTCATGATAAGTTTAATAGTCAAGAGCAGCACATATTTTATGAAGGATGTATGAAAGAGTAGATAAGTTAGCTTTTTGTGAATCTAAACGTGTGTTTTAGGGTGATAGAGTTACTGGGGTTTTTTGGGGTTTTTTTTGGTACATATTGAAAAGCTAATGTGGCAGTTGCTCTTAGGTTTCTGCTCTGATTGTCGAGTATATGGCCAATTACTGCTGGACCAAAAATAAACCAATGTTTTGTCCTCTGCCATGGCTAACAGCATACACTATCTCACTACCACTCATTATCTTTTCTATCAAAATAAAATATAAGTGCTCTCCATTACATGAAACACTGAGCTGTCATTTCCAGGAAATGAGGAATTTGGAGTTAATCCCAAAGCAACATCTCTGCAGTGGCTCCTTGTTGTGCTGCTGGAGAGCCTAAACATAGTAGCTGAAACAGAACTATGCTCATCCTAGTGTGCAAATGAACCAAAAGATAACAGATAAAGCCACCAATGGATGCATTAAAATCCAGAGGCTTTTATGTAAAAAGATGGACCAAGTGAAAGATTTACTACTTCAATTCCAACTAATTGATTTCTGTTGCTTAAATTAGAGCAAAACCTCGATGCTACCATGTATCCAAACCCATTCATTCTTAGCTTACAAAGCAGAATACTGTAATTAACTAAATTGAATGTTTCTTGAAGCTCTTTTAAAGAAAAGGCTAATTTGCTTACAATGCATTGGATAGTCAGGCTAAATGGGCTGGCATCCTTCCAGTTTCAGAGCAGCTGAGGTTCAAAATCATTACAGGTCCTGTTTAGATTGCTCTGCTCTGGGTGTCATAACAAAGAGGAGTTGAAGAGGAAAGGAAAGTGATGGAGAATTGTTCTTTTCCTGGAGCAGAATACAATAAACTCAAGAAAACCAGATAATTTGTGTAATTGCACATCTTGAAACAGAAAAAAACAATTCACCTTTTAGAAATTTTCTAGCATTTGTACACTAAATGGCAAAGTTCTGTCAACTTTTCCTTCCTTAATCTTCCTGTATCTCTACTGGACTGTGCAGAAAAAGTCCTCATGTCTTTAGATGGCTTTCTCACGTAGCCTTTGGACAGAACGATCAGCTGCCTACGTGAAGTCTGGAGAGTTTCTAAGAACTCTTTTCTAAGAGTTCTTAGAAACGCTACTAGTCCAGAGACAGCTGTTGTGACTTATCTCTGATGGGCAGTGTGTGTTAAAATTCTAATTACTTCTGGTTTAACTTACTGCACAGGTTACAGATAGCGTGTTTTTTAAGTGGACACAGGAATTTTCTTGTGGAGATGAGTTGATAGATCTTGGGTGCTCTAGAACAAAAGCATTTACAGATTATAGGAATAGTGAAGAAATAAGGAAGAACATTAAATGTTATTTAGTTGGTAAAACTGATGTACTGAAAAAATAGTATTATAGTTGCTTTATAAAAGTATGGTTGTCTTTATTATGTCCTTTTGTCTTCAGTTGCAGTGTTACATTTAAGTACATTAAGGAACAAAATGTTGTGATGCTTATAATAATTAGCTCCTGAGATAATTTAGACATTTTTGTTACTTTTTTTATTTGTGTAGTAATTAGAAAAACAGAAGAAAATACAGAAGAGGTATAAGTCCTAGTGCTTTACTATCTTAGCATTAAATATTCTTTAAAATATCAGGGATTTTGGGCATGTATGTAAGTGACAAAGGAATTCAATCTGTCTTATAACTGCTGCAAAATTGCATTTGAAAAATAATGCATGAAAGTTAAAAAAAGGGTGAAGAATAGCTTTTCAATATGGATCTCATCCTATTCTGTGTAGCTTTTCAGAAAAAAGCAAAAGATTGAAAATTGCTTTTTCCCATATTCAGGTTTGGTGGCAAGTAAAATAAGTTTGAATATCATGTCCTAAAGTAAATGGAATTGGATTGTTTAAAATCTGATATAGTCAGATTCAAAACCAAGTCTTCTCAGAGTTCCTTGCCTTAATATTTCTTCGTATGTACTGCAGCTTTTGTAAAATTTAACTAGTTGTGTTACTTTTTAGCACTGTATATCTCTAATTCTAAAAGATCTGTGCAAACTTCTATTGTTCCATAAAAACAGGAATATGGTCTGTTCACCACCATGTACCCACCTATATTACTGTGGTGATAAAGTGGGACCTGCAGGGAAACCACTGGGCCTGAAGAAATGAATAATAACTGATTTAAAATAAATCATGAGTGACTTCTAAAATTTAAATGCTTTAGTCCTTGGCTTCATCCATTGCTCTGTAATTTTGGGTAGGAACTAAGTGGTTTAGGAGTTTATTTCTTCATGAACCTACTTTCAAAATACTTTGGTTCCCCAGCTAGAAGTAACTAAATAATTATGGGAAGTGTACTCAATACCAGGAATTAAGAAATAGAAGGAAAGAAAACAGGAAATCTGATATTAGTTTGTTTTTTTCCTCACCTTAAATCTTTATACTAGTTTTTACATCATTCCTTGCCAATCTCCATTTTATCCTGGAAAGGGGAGGTGGTGGCTGTCTGGCTTGATCTTCAGCCAGAGGTTCAGGATGGTGGTGTCCAAACAGGATGTAGGCATCTGCTCTGTTCTTTTTCCAGGATTTGAACTGAAGTTCTGCTTGTAGTTACACTAAGGAATATGTGAGGTTGTATTTTCTCTCCATTTCTACCATGAGCATCTCTTTAGATTCCTAGGGAGCTAAGTGCCCTGCTGATGTTATTTTAGATGTTAGTGAACCTAGCTTTGTTTTCTTGTCTTTTGTCATACCTGCTGGCCGTGGTCTGTGGGTCTGTGTTGCAATGACATGGAGGAGTTATAGGACACTTGCTATTCAAACTTCTTTCTAGAGAAGGTGCTTGAATATTATGTGTTCCAGTGTGTTTTAATTGTATGGGCTGTTGTTCATTTTTCACAACTTTATTGAAGTGTGTTACCACATGATAGAGTCGCATAAAACATTTATGTAAAATATTTTAATTGTTAACACGTAATGTACCTCATACCAATGTGTTACAAATATTGCCAGTGAGTGATTTATTTATTTGCACTAAGACAACTGTGTTTATGTGTTAAGATTAATTTGCAACAACAACAGTTAGAGCAGTCTGCACTGCAATTACAGAAAACATGAGTTTTTACTTGTACCTAAAGTAGGTTTTGTCTTTCTCAGTGGGAAACACACTGAAGTGGTATATAGTTTCAAACTTCTTGTATTTTCTTTTATGAATGCAATTAAATGCAAAAGAAAATAAACCAGTAAAGGTAGACTTAAAGTAATTCTGTCTGTTAAACAGTTCTGTACAGACAGATTTGATTTTGTTTGAAAAAGATATTAAATAGAACATGAGCCCTGTAAATAGTAGAAGAAGCATGAAACAGACGAAACATCTTTAATGAAAACAGTCTCTTTCATGCTCTGAATCTACCTTTATTATGCTGATCAAATTCCATGCAGTACCCAGCAGGGCTATGTGAAAATTACCTTTTCAAAGAAATGAATACAGATTATTTACTGCATATCAGGAAAGTGCTTATACTTTTTTGGTCTTTGTCCTGATGCAGATGTGATCAATTGTTAAGCCTCTGTAGTACAGTGTCCTCTTTTTTTCCTTGGATGGGTGTGAGGCGTCAGGCAGGTGTGCCAGCCCTCATCCACTGGGTACTCCAGTATGAAAAAGACCTGCTTTAGATTCCCTGGTTGAACATAAATCTCTACAACCCCCAGGATGAGTCCAAGTTTATTCAACCCCAGTGGCCCAGTGTAATTTGATTTCTCATGTCTCCAGGGTACTCTGTCAGGCATTCCTTTGGGGGAGTATGAAGAGCATGTCACTAGAATCATAGAATCGTTCAGGTTGGAGAAGACCTTCAAGATTGTCAAGTCCCACCATTAACCTAACTGTACCAAGCCCAGTGCTAAACTGTGCCCTTAAGCTCCATAGCTACATGACTTTTGAATGGTTCCAGGGATGATGACTGAACCCACCTCCCTAGGCAGCCTGTTGTCTCAATGCCTGATGGCCCTTTAAATGAAGAATGTTTTCATAATGTCTAACCTAAACTTCCACTGATGTAACTTGAGGCTATTTCCTCCTATCCTGTCACTTGTTACTTGTGAGAATTGACCCACACTCACCTTACCTCTAGGCTGGAGAGAAGTGAGAGTAGTCTAATTCATTGGTACTTACAGTGCATTTATTGATACCTTACAGATAGCTGGAAGTAGTGAGCTCTGTAAATCATGCTTCCTCATCAGCACTAAACTAGTCAGAGTTAAGTGCGTTGAATCTGAGAAACAACCTCTAGAAAAGCTAGAAAAAGTGAAGTTTGCCATTCTTTTCTGTACAGTACTCACTTTTTCTTTTCCTTTCTCTGTGATGAACCTAAAAGTTAAATAATGTGTTTTTGATCTTGCTTCATCAGTTGGTGCTTCATTAGTTAACCCCATTCCATTAATTTTTTTTGTGGTCCTCTTCGGGAGCAGTATGTAAGCTATCCTATATTTTGCTTCAGGATAATGTTTTGAACATCATAAATCAAATCATGGATGAATGCATTCCACATGAACGGGCAAACCGAGACTTCTGTGTTAAGTTTCCGGAGGAAATACGTCATGACAACCTTGCAGGACAGCTTTGGTTTGGAGCAGAAGTAAGTCTCTCACATTTGTTTTACTTGGGGTTAATGAGCAAATTTTTTTGTGGCATAAAGCCAGAAGTTTGAAGTACATCTTGAGATTCCTGAAAATGGCTTGTGTAATCAGAGAGTAGAATAAACATCTTTGAGAACTTGTTCTGGATATTCAGTCTTAAGTTGAGTTCCTGTATTTGGTATTGCTTGGGCTGTAAGCATATCAGTTGATTTTCATAATTGTCTGCTGTCATTATGGTCACCTTTTAAATACTGTTCTGTCGTGAATTTGTATCTCCAACAACTTCAAGCGCATACTTTAATGACTATGTTATGCTGTAACTCAATACATAACTTTGAGCTTACTTTACATTACATGTTGTGTATTACATGTGTTGTGCATATAAACTTCTCTCATGTATGTAAAAGTATAATGCTTTCTGTCTAATCACTGAACTCTACTTTTATTCTCTTACCTGGTTTCTATCAGATCTCTTTCTACAGTAACCTCTAGGAACAAGAGGCATATGTTGCGAATAAGCTTTAGTATTTGAACCAGGGAAAGCACTCTAGACATCCCACCAGACAAACTCTTGTCTGTTGTAGTGGTATTTTCAGCTTTGCCTCTCCTGTATTTGAAGGAGTGGTTCAGCTGCTGTTATCCTTTCTTTTCTCTGCCAGTTCCTCCATTCTTTTTAAAATGTGTGTTCTCCATCAGTAGTTGGTTACATCTTGTTCAGGCCAATATGCCTCCATCTCCATGCATTCTGTTTCTGAAACTTTCTTTGACAATTGTTAATTTGTAGGCTCCTCTGAGTCAGGGAAGTCCCAGGTAGAATCTACAACATGAATTGGATATATCAATGCTTCATAATCCTGTCCTTAGCAGAAACAGCAGCACTTTTAACTCTCATTATCATGTGATCTTCACTGCCATTGCCTGAGTAATGCTAGGGTTAGTTTTAAAATATTGACACTTTGGCTTGCTGGTTATTCCTTGGTAGTTATGTAGTAAAAGATGGGATCATTTTTATGTAACCATCCTTACCTAGATTTAAGGGACTAAAAAACCAAGATTACAGCAATGAGCAAACAAGAGAAACGGCAGGCAGATTAGTAACTTCTTGCATTGTGGGAAATGCTAGAGATGTCACTGACACAGCCGGTGTCTTCTCATAGGAAAAAAAAGTGACTTTGTCTCTTTATTATCTGTGTCACATAAGCAAATGTTTTTTACTCTTTCCCAAATCAAACTTTCACTGTCTCCAAATCAAACCAACAAGCTAAAGATACTTGATGGTTTCAGAGAAAGTAACAAGCAGTGATGAAATAATGCAATCTCATCCTACTGCAGACGCTGTCCTGCACATGCATGGTCTATGGACTGTTAGAAACATGCACTTGTGTCCTTTTGCCTCATATCCAGGGGAGAGGGGAGGGATGCAGAGCTGCAGATGGAGATTAAAATAAAGAAAAAAGAAGAAAAAAAAACCCTAAACTTTGAGGCTAGAACAACTTGGATATTTTCAGCTGATAACAATATTTCCATTAATGCAGCAAGTATTATTTGTATCAGTGCTTACTGCCTTCTGAATGAATCCATGAAGGAATAATACCAGCAGCAAAGATTACTTAATAGCTTGGTTTAAATTGCAAGATTTTTAAAAAATTACTACTGTGTTACAGTTAAAATCTACTTTTAATGTCTTTGTGAGCTGGTTAGAGTGAGACAATGTATGACTTGGCGTAGCAAGTATCTTAAAATAGCTGCTTTGCAATAAATGAAAGGGCAGAATCATTCTGTTCCTTGGTGGAGGGAGGTATAGTTCTTTCCTGTAAAATATATTCACAGCTTCTGTGGGAGGCAGAATACTGGTCTAGCTGAATCCCTGATCTGATAGCCAGTGTGATGCAAAAGCCTTAATGATTGTAGTATTTCTTTTTCTAAGGTATAGATGACTTTTTGGGATTTTTGGTTAGTTGAGGTTTTTTTTTGGTTGATCGTTTTTTTTCAAAATCAGGCAGTCTAACCTGAATTGTACCTTAGCTGAATTCATATCTCTCCTATGCAAGAAATCCTTTTGTACACAGAGTGTATATCTTCCTGATACATACTGCCTAACTAGTGGGAGAAGAGCTTCTTTTCAAGTTCTTCTGCCAGCTCTGTGTTTTTTGCACTTGAATCTCCTCATTCTCAGGTCTTCCTGACTGAGCTGCTCGTTGTCCTTTTCCATGAAGCTTTATGACTTTTGATGTGTATCTTAAATCTTTCACTTATTTAATAATTTGCAAAAAACTTGGGCTAAAATACTGCCCCATTCCAAGTATTGATATCACATTTTATGCTTTTCTTTAAAGCATCACATAATTTTGTTAATTTTGCAAAAATAATATTTTTCTCTCTTAATGTATCTCATAGTGTTTGGCTGCTGGTTCAATTATTATGAATCGAGAAATTGAAAGCATGGCTATGAGGCCACTGGCTAAGGATCTGACCCGAAGCCTAGAGGAAGTTAGAAATATCATTCGTGACCAGGCCTTAAGGGATTTGAATCTCTACACTGAGAAAATGAAAGATTCACTCAAGCATTTTGATGTCCTTTTTGCTGAATTTGAATTAAGGTAAAAGTGTCTTGGGTCTTACAGTTGTGTGGCTTGTTGCTTTTTGGAAGTTGGCTGGTTTGTTTTCTTTTTTATTGCAAATATGTGATTTCTTTATCATGGTATTTGAGTCCTTCAGTAATTTGTTGTATTGCTAGAGTTTTCCTTCCAGTCTGGCAATAATGAAAATAAAACTAAATAGCTTTTTCACAATTGGCATTTGCTCTAAACTAAACTGTAATCTTCTCTTTGCCTACTGGCATATGGCATTTGAGGGAGGTTTTCCAAGACAAAAAGGAAGCTGTAAATCTCTTATCTTAATGTTTTCTTTGTTAGAGGAAAAGCAACAAATAAGAGACATTAAAATAAGACAAGTATGATAACAAATCATGTAGAGAATATCAGACTTTATTCTTTTGTACTGAGAGGCAGAAGAAGGATGCACCCAGTGAGTTTAAGGTGAATTGTAATCTGATAAAGGAAGATGCTGTAATTAACCAGAGAATTAACTGATTTAAAAACTTGTGATTAAAAAATAGCTGCATATTGCATCAA
Organism: Upupa epops; assembly: GCA_013397515.1. Lineage (NCBI taxonomy): Eukaryota > Metazoa > Chordata > Aves > Bucerotiformes > Upupidae > Upupa > Upupa epops. The sequence continues at coordinate 208,458 of VZRI01007394.1, forward strand.
AGGTCATATTGACCAAGTTTTACATTGTGCTTCAGGATTTAAGCGTGCATGCCTGTTAGGTGTTCACAGTGCTAGGCATAGATACAGGCAGGTAGGTCTTAGACAATGTTTTCTTTGGCTGTAGTATAACAATACCATTCCTGCCTTCAACAGAACAGATTTTACAGAGTTGGGTACTGTTTTAAATTTTTCTTGGGAATAATCTGTGTTGACCCCTACTGTGATTTGCCATATCTCGGTATTCATACTTGATTGTACTGTTTTACTCAGAAAAGCAATATTTTCTGATTTAAAAAGAAGTCATTAGATTGTTCTATTGAAACATGTTTTAGCTGCTGTCATTGGCTAAAAACATGTTTCTATGTGGCTTTGGGTGCAGACACGAGTGACAATCAGTAGCTACTTCTTGACAGTGCCTGTCCACAGCATTTGCTGTGCCTATACCAACACCTTATATACAGAATTTCAATTTGCCATTGTTACCTATAGTCAACGAAGAAGGATAAATGAATACACTGACAGAAAAACACTTTAACCAATGTGTCTTATGTTGTGAAGTAGTGCTTTTGCATGTAGAAGCACACAGAAGCAAGGACAAATTTTAAGTCTCTTAAATTGCCTCTGCTGGCTAAATGAATTTCACTAATCCAATTTCTGGTAAAATCTTTCTAAATAAAGTATGTGGTTCAGTCAGTTTTAGGTTTTTTTCTTAAGGAAATGTGGAGTAAACTATTCAATCTTCAGGGTGCACTAGAGATGCTTTTAGTACTACCTTGGTGTGCCACACAGTAGAAAGTTATGAATACTACATGTATGTGTGTGTACTTAGCTTTTTAATTAGTACTGAGCTCCACTACCTCAATCTGCAATAACTAAATCAGCTTATAGGTTCTTACACTGCAGAATTTTGAAAGTGACTGCTGTCAAAATAAATACAGAATGGTATAGGAAAAGTTAGGTCTCTGTGTTGATTTGACTTAGGTTTGATTTAATTTATCATGTGATTTATTGAAGTTTGTAAAATAGTAGTATGTTATTTTATAATCTCTGTAGTTATGTATCGGCCATGGTACCTGTGAAGTCTCCAAAAGAATATTATGTTCAGCAAGAGGTAATCGTACTTTTCTGTGAAACAGTGGAGAGGTGAGCATTTTAGTTATGACTGTTTTCATGTCTGTGTTTACTTGCAACCTGAGCTTTTCTAGGAATAATTTTAGCTGTAGTCTTTAAGAAGCATCATAAAACACAAGGTATTTCTCTTTTCTACTAAGTCTGTAAGCACAATGTTAGAAAGCATTAAGTGTGCTTGCCAGGCACAAGCCTGTGCTTTTTTCTTTTCTAGACAAAACCCACAAAAGTTAGTAATTGCTGTGTGTGGTTGTAGGTGTGGAAACTAAGCATTTAAATAAGCTAAATCTGTTTAAGACATCAGGACCTAATGAAGATCCATGCAAGAATACATGCAGAGATGACACAAATCATCTGTGAACCTCTAGTGTAGAATTTGTAAGGGCTCTTTAAAATATCAGATGGCTGGAGCTTGCCTCTGTGTGTATGAAGAGATGATAGTAAAAACCCCAAACAGTCCTGCAATTTGTGTGTTTTTTAGGAGTAAAAGATGATAGAAAAGATGAATTTGTTTGGAATGTACTGTGGTGAACAACTTGTCTCTTTCTTTTTACCCTAGCCCAGCAGTAGGGCAGTAGAGGGGAACAGCATGTAAAACACCCAGCTTTAGTGAAGTTTTAAGCAGTGCAGCACTGAAAAAAGAAAAGTAGTGAACTGTGGTGTGTGTAATTAGCATGGAGCAACTGACTGTAAAACACAGTTGGAATAAGTGTTGGGTTTACAGTCATATTAGGAGAACTTGTGAAGTAGGACCCTAGGTCTGGTATGGTGAAACTGTCATTAAGGAATGGAAGAGTACAGAGCATGCTGCCACCATGTGTAGATGACACCAAGATCAGAGATGTGTCAATACAGTATGGTCACAAGTAGGAGGAATTAATCTTTCATTAGTCGGAGAGCTACTACATATACACCTCATTGCCCAGTAAGAGGGAAAAGGCTTCTCACTTGCAGCTGTGGATAATCTGGCCATGGACTGCAGGAAGCAACAGGGAGCTAGAGTGGGCTTTGCACTACTGTTAGTACAAACCGGTTGTTTTGCTGCCCATGAACAACAGTCCTGGTAAAACAAGTATTGACAAGGAATAAGGAAAAGTTGTTAATACCATTTTTTTTGGTACCAGACATCTGCCAGTGGTACCAGTGTGCAGTTTTGAATGGTGTTTTGTGCACTGGTATACACAAATTTCAGAAGAAATTGGAGGACTTCATGAAACCTATGAAGAAATTAAGAAATTGGGAAGCCTGGAATAAAACCAGCAAAGTGAAAAGCATAAACATATTTGGGTTTAGTCTAAAAGGAGCTTAAGATACTTGAAGAGTTATTAGAGAAAAATTAAGTGTCCCTCAAATATTAAATCTTTAGACTTCAGTATGAGTTGCTGTATAGAAATGGGTTGGGTTTTTTTTTTGTGGTTTGGTTTGTTATTTTAGGGTGAGTTTGGCTTGGTGATTAAGGCAAGTCTTACTGAAAGTGAAACTAAATACTTTCCCTATTCATTTGAAAACATTTATTTTAGTTAAAAAGCTCTAAGCAGCACTGCTTTTCATTAACAAGCTGAAGCTGAGCATGAAATAGTAAACATGAAGGGGAAATGGCAAGAAAATTGTTTTGGGTTGGATGACTAGAAAGTTTTAAGTGTTTAAAGATTTATTTTTATTAATGTTTTTGAAAGCGGAGACTACAATAAGTATATACACGACTGTATATAGACATATATAAACATGTTCTGGATTGCACAAAAATACTTTGTTAAATACTGTCAGTTTTGTTTGGCTTGTAAATAGCAATTAAATCATTATATTGAAATGTATTCATCAAGAGTTTTATCTCCTACTAAATGATTATGTTCTTCTGCTTAGAGCCTTAAGGCTTGGATACCTCACTCAAGATATGATAGATGACTATGAACCAGCTTTAATGTTTACAATTCCAAGATTAGCCATTGTATGGTAAGTAGTGTTTTAACTACTCTCCACTCTGCCTCTAATAAAGATTTAAGTAACTTTTTTCAGAATTTCGGTATATTTTCTTTCACCTAACTTTATTTGTAGTTTGTTTAAAAAAGATCAAAAAATAAGATTTTTTTATTATTATTTCTTATAAATCATTAACCAGCTTCATGCAGAATATCAAGTGACAAAAAAAAACCCAAGACAAGAGAGGGCAGAACTCTAAATATAGAGGACAGGATCCTGGAGCAATTGATTAATCATGCTCCAGAAAGAAATTAAAAAGAACACCAGTCTTTGGAATGTCACATTGACATAAATATTCTTCAAAAGAACATATTGTTCTGTCACTCAAATGTAATATGACCGAGGGGTACAAGTCTTAAAAACCAAAACTTCTCTACAGGAATTGTGTATTTTTTTAATCATTTTTCCAGATTCAAAAGGAATTGTCATGACACAATTGCAGTGTAACAACTGAGCTAGACTCAAATATTTTTTGTTTGAATTGTGACAGGAGAACCCTTTCAATGCAAGATACGAATGCAAAGTTGTCATGCTGTTGCTGTGTCTTAATAAGAAGGATGGGTCTGGGGCAAAGAGAAGCATTGGATGAGCTTGATCCTTTGATAGCAAAGCTTTAGGGAATACTTGTTAGTAATTTCGTGTAAGTTTTCAGACATTGTTTTTTAGAGATTAAAGGTCTATGGAAAGCAAGCTATGCCTAAAAGTCAAAGGAATGATGGCTTTGAGTCAGTTAGAAATTCTTTGAGAGCAGCCTCAAGCTTCCACATGTTCGCAAACTAACATTTGATAAGGCAGAGCATAGAATATGAGTCAGCAATACCCACTTTGCTTTGTAGAAGCCTGCTTCTTAAAGCTTAGAAAGCTTAGGGGGGAAAAAAAGTATGTATCCTTGGTAACAGGATAATTTTTGTAAGCCACACACTCACAAAAGATGACTTCCAAAAGAAGCAACTTCTTGTTCTCTCTCATCTCCTCTTCTGCTGCTCCTGCCCTCAAACACCCAAAACAACGCTGATCATATGTCTTAGTCACATTTCTTGGACCCTCTGTTTTCTTGACAATTCTGAACTTTGTGATGGCTGTATTCCAGCATGATGAGATAGTGTTGTACTGTCTTGATACCATGACATTTTAACCACTCTCTGTGTTTGTTAAACAGAAGACCAGTATTTCCCAAATGATAAAAAGGACACTAAATGGCCCAATTTTTAATACTTACCGGTGTTCATGTAACGTGTGACATCAGCTTTGCTGTTGTTTCTGAGAACCTGTGGTGATCATACAGGTTGCATGCTGGTGAACAGTCAGTGAGCAGAAGATGTAAACCATCTTGTTAGTCATCTGAGGGTCCCTATCACTCTGAATGACTTGGGTGCGAAGTAGCTAGAAAGTTCTCTGAAGCAATGTATGATTTGAGTGTGAGAAATGGAGCATACCACTGAAATAATTTGGGTGTCTGAGCACTGACTATAAAGGCAGGAAGGGGAAAATTGCCTGGAAAAAATAAAACCTGCATCATCTCCAGTGTGAGAATGTCTAATCCGTTTGCTTTCAAGAAACATACTTTGTTTTTGCAGTGGCATAAAATTAAATGGTTTTAAGCAAAGTTGTGCCTGATGTAGGTGGAATACACCCTCTGACAGTCTGGCATGATGCAGCAGATATGATGAAGAAGTTGGATTTCGTGTAATAACTGACACGAATGGGTTTAGACAGTAATGATTCAGTCAGGAGGAACTATTGAGATATCTAGTGTAAAGTACTTGGAGACTTTGAGGACCATTAACTAACCTCTTTCCAAGGAAATTTTTGAAAGTGCTGAGTTGTTTAGAACCATGGTATTATCAAAATGTGTTTTATGTAATTTAGCAAACGTGGTTTCATTTTTACCACATGCTAATATTTCTCTTAGAGATAGAAAAAAATGGAGGTCACAAGTCAACTCTCTTATCTAGGAATTCTTTAGACTGGAATGAACAAGCTATTTGCAGTCTCTTTTAAAGCAGTGGAATTTCCTCAGTTTGCTTGATAATCAGCTTTTGCTATTAGGTTTTTTTTTATGGCTCAGTTGCAGCAATTAATATTCTTCCCCTTATGCTTCCATTGCTTTTTCTCCCACCTTTAAGAGAGATCTTTTTCCTGTTGCATTACATAGCGTTAAATTCTAACTGTGACTGAATAAGACAAAAATAAGATAAAAATATTGTACATTGAGTGTAGTTCTCTTTATGTACAGTCGCCTTTCTGGGTTGTTATTCAGTAGTTGCTCTGTGTAATGGAGTTTTCATTTTTGTGTTTGTTCATGCATGTGTTTGAATTACAGTGGCCTTGTGGTCTACTCAGAGGGACCATTAAACTTGGACCATAAACCAGAAGATATGTCTGAACTCTTCAGACCTTTTCACACTTTGCTAAGGAAAATAAGGCAAGTAATAAAGGAAAGTTGTAACAACTTCTCTTCCAAAGTGAAATCAGAGGCTTAAAAAAGAACTCATAAATGCCTAGAAAAAGTGTGTCAGTTTGCTATGTTAACCATAAACTGCATTTTCTTCTTGTATATCTTCTTGATATACCCAAGAAATAAGTAAATGTAATTTTCAATTTCATGGGAGGTTCTCTGAACTTTCAATCTTTCTGTTGGCTTCTTTTCTTAATATTATTTTATTGTATTTAAGATTTTCCTTCTGGTTGGATGATGTCTGAAATACAAAAGTTACAGCTTTTTTTTTGGGAGATCCTGTTTCTAATTAGCATCAATGTTTCTGTTTAGCTAAGCTTATTATATTTTCTCATCTTATGATGCAATGCTCAGACCATTCTTAATCTAATAGAAATGACTATCAGTTTTCCACATCATAAATCTGTTTTTACAGGGTGGGTAATTTTACCAATACATTTTTTCACACTATGTTTTTGAACTATGTCGTGGTAAAATTAAAAATGTGGCCTGAATGACTGGGCCCAAAGACTAGTGATGGATGGACTTAAGTCTGGTTGATGTCTGATTGCAGGTGATGTTCCCCAGGGCTCAGTATTGGAGCATCTTCTCTTTAATATCTATTTTAGATCTGAATGAGGAGATCGCATGCACCCTCAGTAAGTTTACAGATAAGACTAAGCTAGATGGGTGTATTGATCTGCCAGAGAGTAGAGAGGCTCTGCAGAGGGACGTGGATAGGATGGATCAGAGGGCCAAGGTTAATTGTGTGAAGTTCAAGAAGTCCAAGCGCCTGGTCCTGTAGTGGCTTATAACAATGCCAGCTCTGTAGCCTACCATGAGGAGGTGTGGTTGGAAAGCTGCACATCTGAACAGGACTTGCGGTGTTGGTTGACAGTCACCTGGACATGAGCCAGCAGTGTACCAAGGTGTCCAAGGCGGCCAACAGCATCCTGGTTTTTATTAGAAATAGTGTGGCCAGCAGTGGCAGGGACATGATAGTCCCTCTGTACTCAGCATTGGTGAGGCAAAACCTCAAGTACTGTATTCAGTTTTGAGTCCCTCACTACAAGAAGGACATTAAAGTGCTGAAGCGAATCCAAAGAAGGGCAGTGAGGCCTGTGAAAGATCTGCAGCACAAGTCCTGTGAGGAGTGGCTGAGGGAGCTGTGGTTGTCTAGCTTTGAGAAAAGGACGCTGAGGGAAGACCTCATCACTGTTTACAACTACATGAAGTTGGAGCGAGGAGGGGGACAGTGTCTTCTTGCTGGCAAGCAATAGGACCAGAGGAAGCTACAACAGGGGAGGTTCAGGGTGGATATAATGAAGAATTCACTGAAAGAGTTACCAAATGTTGGAACAAGCTGCCTAGGGCAGAAGTGGAGCCACCATCCCTGGAGGGATTCAAAAGGCAGATAAGGCGTAGTGCTGACACACATAGTTTAGGGGTGGCTTGATGATCTTAAGGATCTCTTTCAACCAAAGATAATCTGATTCTGTCTCAAGTGTAAAAAGTATGAAAACATTTTTTTCAGGTTAGATCTTCAGAAGGCTGATTTGTTACTTTGGAGAAATCAAGGTATAAATTTAAAGGGTCTTTGTATTCATGCATTTGTATTCATCCTAAAGTATTTCATCTGAGTGTTTTGAAACCCACCTCATTTCTAAATCCTTAAACCCTATTATTGTCTTAGAATCGACATTTATATAGTAACTGCAAATTTTATTCCTAGAAACATCTAGAGGTAATTTAGCAGAAGTTGTTCTTTTTCCTTGTGTTTGATTTTCATCTGTGTGTCATGATGATTGATTTAAGAACAGTTGTAAGGTAGGTAGGTTTATCCAGATGAATCTCCTCTCATATTTTAGAGATGGGGTGTCTCCTGAGGAGAATGCACGCTCTGTCAGCCATGGTTCAGAATGGAGCTGACTTCTGAAGTTATTTTATGAATATCCAGACCACATAATTTTGTGTCTTACGAAGATTTTGTAGTATGTCTGTTTGGAAGTGTTAGTTTTATTTAATTGGCCATCACAGAAAGCTTCAGCAGTATTCCACTGTCTGACTAGAGCCAAAGGAATATTTAAAATCTAATATACTTATCAACTGTACTATCTGCTCACTGTATATGGTTCACAACAAGGTAAATGAAAGTCAGTAAAGTCAGTATATGGCTTGGTTTCTTGCTTAATTGTCATTTACTCTGAACTTGGTATTTGGGTTGCAAACTCATTATTGAAGTATTTGTTCAAGAACTAAAGTTGTAAGTGCAGTCTTCAGAAAATGATAATACCTTCAGTTTCATGTTTTGAAAATGTTCTAAAATACTTTAAGACTTATATCCTATTTATTCAGTCAGTTGAGCGGTAAGAAATGTTACTCAGTTGTGCAGCAAAGGTTGCAAAGTGACCTTAGTAACTGTGGTGGCTTTGGCTGCTATAATTTTATTCACAGAAGCTGGTATGGGACATGATTTGCATTTGTGCTGGAAACAGTATTGATAACACGGGGATGTTTCAGTTACTGCTGAGAGGTGCTTGCACAAAGTCAGAGGCTTTTCTGCTCCTCACCCCAACTCGCCAGTGAGCAGGCTGGGGTTGCAAAAGAAGTTGCTTGGGGTCGCAGCTGGTTACATCTCATACTCTAGTTATGTGCCTATTGTAAGAACATAGAACAGCATCTTACTGCACAACATGACCACATCCTAGTGATTTTCTCCTGAATTTCTGTAGTATCGTAGCCATCTAAATATTTTAACTCATGGAGTAGTGCCAATTATACAGCTGTTTGTAGGATTATCTGGAATTGATTGGATGCATTATCCTAAAGCATCATTCCTGTTACAGGCAAAGACATGTGGATAAACATAATTAATTGGAACTGGCAGAAAGAAAATATTTTTTGATAGGAAAATTTCTGGTATCCTGTTGGTGGCTGGCAACTTTGAAAACAATATAGATTGTGGAGGCTCAGAGCAAAAGCAGTAAAGATTCTGGGTTAGGTTTTGGCAAGGTTGAGCATCAAACAATGGCTCTGAATGTTTTTAATACTTAAGCCATGTGTGTGCTGTTACTTTCGATGTAAACAGCACTGGTATTTTATACGTGTAGCAATGTGTAATTATATAATAGTGTTATTTCTGTTCCTTTTAAACTAAGACACTTGCCTTGTATCTGCCAAAGTACTATAATCTAGCTGGTAAGCTTGCATGCATATCATCTTTTATATACATAGATATTTAATTTAGATGCCTTTGACACTGAACATTCTAGTGATAAAATATCACCCATACTACATATACATTTGAGGCTGCTATGTGGATGTTCTCAGAGGTGAGCAAACTTGGAATTTTGCAGTACTTAATTCTGCCCTTTTTTCAGAGTCCTCTGTTTGCTTGATGCTTTTTTTCTGGAACATTACAATGATGGCAGGGCCCCTGTGGATGTAGGTAATACAGAATCAAGCAGCTTGCAGATCAAGTGGTGCAGAATCACGGGATCTAGAGGACTAGAAATCAAATGCAGGATACCTGTTGTTGTTGTGTGAGGTGGGTGGTGAAACTCACGTGCTTTTAAATATGCACAGTGATTGGCTGGAATATGGTTCCAGGATGACTGTGTTTAAAACAGTAGTTTTAAACCTTCTGCAGTAAAGGAACACTAGTTTTACTTATTATGTATCAGTATTGGTTTCTTGGTGTTTCAGAGCAGATCTGCAGGCTTTGGTGTGCTGAACTCAGCACTGCAGAAACAGGTGGATGCAAATTGCTCTTTCGTACCTGCATCATATTCTTATGGTGTCAGCTCCATAAAGGCAAGCTGTTGAGAGCGTGAACTGAAGCACAGGCTGGCAATAACAGCAGTGCTCTTGTCTGGAAACAGACCATTTAAAATTCTAGTCAGAACAGCAGCCAAGTTTAATGAAGGTGGCTTGGTGAATGTATGAGATCAGAGCAACTGGGGATTTGTGGCCCTCTCCTCTATTTAGCCAAATTTGTCTTTAAATGGACATCTGGCCTCAGATCTTTGAAGAAATAAATTCTACACCCTGGTTATTGGCAGTTGAGTAAAGTATGTTTATTGGTTTTGCAATAGGCAGAGTAAATTTCTACTACTGCTTGTAACAAGGAGAGTACATCTTAAGAACTTGCCTTGTTTTTCTGCCGGTGGCTGTGCCACTGGAAGAAAAATGTCTTATATTTTCAAGGCTAGATTGCTTTCCTGTGATGCTATGCCAGAAAGAGTAATAGCAGATGAAACCTCAACATGAGCAGTTGTTTTCTAAAACCTCTGTGAGAAGGAGGTGTACCACTGCTGTCAACGTGGATTGCAGAAGCTCTCTACTTACAGCTTCTGAATAATGAAAGCAGAGGGAGAAATTATTTTTTCCCCTGTAAGTACAGCATCTGTTTGGATCCAATGACAAGTTACAGATGCTTCATCAGAAAGGAAATGAACCGTGGAAGTAGTTACAGCTTAATTAAATGTCCTGGTTTAATAATGATGCCCTGAAGTTTAGTTTTAAACTTGCAATGGTGAGATATAACATTTCTTTCTGTATACCTTTTGACATTCATTTTACTCTCAATATCTATGCCAGCATTTTAAAACATTCTGCATGTTGACAGTGAATCCTGCATAATCTAATATACAGTATATCAAAAAGATCACTCGGTTGAAGATTTGTCACCTTGCAAGGAAACGTATTTAGTGCAACAGCCCAGTGAGCTTCGGAATTTTTATGCAGAGAAGTGAAGATGATTGTCTGAACATCTCTTAGAACAAGCTGTGTTTGTTAATAGCTAAATTTCTGATGTTTGAGTTGTGAAAATGAGCATATTTTATTTGAATTTAAAGCGGGATTATCTCTCTACTGAAATAACAGGTCTGATGAACTACCACGTGTAATGCATCTGGTTATGTATAGCAGCTTTAGAAAGGCAGCATGGATCTGAGTCACCTAAAAAAGACATGAGGACTGTCAGCTGATTTTATTATTTTTCTTTAATCAAGCTTTATTTACTTATCCTGAAAGCTGCAAACAATTGTTCATAAATGTTGAGGTGGTGCGGTCATGTTCTTGGCAGAAAGAGTTCATTACTCAAGTGAATGAAACTAGCCAGCCAGAATAAATATATATTTCCAGCACTTACTTTAACTGTACCATTTAGATCTGAGCAGTCAGGTTTTCTGTGCCTACATAAAGGAAGCAGATCAGCTCTGGGCACCCAGACATCCAGGAATCCAGGATGTTGCCATGCAACATTCTGGAGACTTAAAAAACTGCCAGACTAGATGCTGAAAGTCAAACGATTCAATCTTAGATTTTTCCTGGGCATACTTCATTCCTAGTTATGCTGAGGAGCTTGGATGGAAAGCAGATTGCTTTCAGTGTTCCTGGTATAGTCTATATTTCTAGAAGTTGCTAACTCTTTATCTCAGATATTTTGAGAGAATATGGAGAATCATAGCTGATGTTCAAGCAGTTGAGTGTTGATCAGTTCCTGACATGCACATTTCCATCCACGTGAGGAAAGTTCACTGTGGATTACTGAACACAAGGATGCCAACTTGGTTCAGAAATCTCTCAGCTATAGACTGCTGGGAGCCAGTGAGATGCACTGAACAGAGATTCCATGTGTGCTTGTCCTATTTTTATACTTTTCCTTAGAATTTGTTATCAGACACAGGCTTCTGTACTTGATAGACCCTGGACTGACCAGAAATACCTTATGTTTTTAATAACTTAAACCCTCAATGATGCATTTCTGTGTTTACTCTGTTGTAGTTATTTAAATGAGAAACACAACTGTTTCAGAAATCCCACGTTATTTTGTTTCTGCTTATAAAATCCCATATCACAGCATTTTTGTAAAAACTGGCAAACTAAAAATTCATAATAGAAAGCTTCACAACAAAAATTGTTATTCTGTGTTTTTATTCATTATATTGATGTAATTCTTTCAAAAATGACAGTAACAATTCAGCTATTTTTATGTTGAAAAAAACTAACCATTCTCTGTCACTTTTGGTTTTATGGTGATATTAAAATGCTTAATCTCTTACACAACCAGATCACTCTTTAAATGAATAATGAGAGGGTAGCTTTATATTCTATTTAGAATAAAGGAATGTACAGGGTTTTAAAAATGTTCTAGTGGGCCAGGTAGCAGTACTAGGTTACAGCTTTATTAGGTAAGTGAGTCTAACTAAGATCACCCATTTCCTCTTCTGACTCATTTATGACTGAAAAAATTGACAAACTTTGAAACAGAAGATGCATATGGAATGATTTGAAGAAATAACTGACTTTTATGTTAGAGAATATGGAAACAAGTGCAAAGGGAGGGTTATGATGGTGTAAGGTACTTGTTTCATAGACGAGTATTTTCAGGGTCATATAACTCATATGAAAGCATGATTTAAAAAATAAGTTGATTTTATTGAATGTACATAAACATAAAAATGTGTATTTCATACTTATTCTGACTTAAGCATGTTTATCTATATTAAAAATTTAAGGGTGACTGATACAAGTCATAATGGATTTATGTTTTGAAGGCAATTTTTTAGTGGCAGTACTTAGAAAAATATTTGATCTTTGATCTTTGAGTTAACAAATTAAGTATAAAATCCACTGAAGAGTAGTCAAGATGTGAGATGTGTTGAACATTTTTGGGGAGTTTTTTTTGGTCCACTGGTTTAGCTCTTTAAGGGAATTCTTTTAGTATGTACACATATTATAATTATAGTGTTGTTGTTACTGTATGTCAGCCATGTGTCACCTACTAGTCAATGGTTCCAAAGCATGTCTCCAGAAAACATAGTTCAGTAAATACGTGTGTTTGCTTTTGGATCTGATTCTTAACATCATGCAGAAGCTTAACTCCCTAATGGCTGACTTACACATTTGAGACAGAATAGAAAGCAAACTTCCAATCTCTGTTTCAGTGAACAGGCTTCCATGACGCCAGTCTTACATAAGCCATTATTACCATTTTTGTGAATTCTTTTTATCTGACAATATAATGGTGTGAAATGTATGTGGTACTGTTCTGCATAATAATTTTCAGAATCTAGTACAAAGGATGGCAAATTGGTTTGCTGATCAAAGAGAAATCTGTGAATTAGAAAGCTAAAATGACAAAATATATCTAATTCTAGGTAACACTCTCACAGTAAATCGATGAGGAAGAGCGACAGGTCCATTTGTTAGGTGTCTTTTCATTTGTTTGTGGGCTTCATTGCCAGGAAGTAAATGATTCGGTAGCCTGTATTTGCACGAGAAGTCTCAAATTCAGGTACCAGCAATCACAAGTTTTAAATATGAATGCAAAATGCACCTTGAGTTACACAGCTGAAAGTACTCTGCTGGCAAGCTCTGGATTTCTGTACTAACAGTAAAAGGTTTTTTAAAAATCTACAGCATCGGTGCCTCCTATAATTGTAGATGCAAAGTGATGTGTATATTCCTTCACTTTCAGGGACCTACTTCAGACACTAACAGAGGATGAACTGCACACACTAGAACGTAACCTCTGCATCTCACAAGATTTGGATTTTCCTGTCAGAGCAGATCCTGAAGTACCCTCTGTCATCACTCCAGGCATAAATGCAACATTGCCTGCTAAGGAGCTTTCAGCAAAAGCAGAAAACACAGAGGCTGAGCTGGCTTGTTCTATGCAGTATGATGAACAGGAGCTGGAACAGTTGAATAGAATGGTACACAGAGTTGGAGATGAAATGTCTTCTCTGCTTTCTCCTCCAAGCATCTGTCAATCTCCAGCTCATAGACCTAGCCTAAGAAATAGTTCTAGCACAGAAGCTTCACCAACAAGACACCATCTTGACAATTTAACTGATGAAGAGGACAGAGTGTTTTTTATGGATGACCTAGATGGAGCAGGAGAAGCTCTTGCTGGGTTGGATTCAGTAAGCGATACTTTTGCTTGGGTGAATAACCCTTGCCACAGTTCAAAACAGAACCTGCAATATAGAGATGATTTACTGTATGAGAACAACCATCAGATAGAGGAAACTTTGCTTTTAAAAGATGCTGAAAGTGACCTAAGCAATAATAACAATATTGAAGATAGCAAACAGATATCTGGCATTTTGGTTCAGAATTCCTGCAGCTGTCTAGAAGGTGCAGACTCACAGTTATACCTCAATGGCTGGGATGCGTACAGTGATGATGCAGAAATGGCAGAAGTGATAGCTCACAGGACAGGAGGAATGAAAATATCTGCTACTGTAATATTCAATCCTAAATCTCCCTCTAGCTCAGAATCCCCTGTAACAACTCCAGAAGCAGCTATTAGTTGTATTCTTGGGTCTGCTAATCCATTAGCAAACGAGGAGGAGGATGAATCTCATAAACTCAGTATAGCTGCCACAAACTGTCTAATTAATTCGTGTGTGTGTTGCGGCAGCTGTGAAGACAGCAGGGAGGACAGTGTTGAAGGTTTAAAGACTAAACATTCTGCAGGAGGTGTTGTAAATGCTTCATACACATTAGCAAAGTCTAAGGAAATGGACCCTGTAGATAATGTGGACAATTCAGTCCCTTCGCAGGAAATGTTAAAACCTGAAACTTCTGCTTTGTTAGCAGAAAGAGACTTTGGCAGAGAAGAGCAAAAACTGCCAATCTCCTCTAAGTGCCTGGCACATTCCTCAGGTTCACAGGTAGGAGCAGAAAGTGACTCACAAGGAGAAGCAGAAAGCATCTCAAATCAGCATAAGTGGGAGAGGAGAAAGCAACCGTGTGAAAAAAAATTGGACAACAGTGAAGATGCTAGTAGTGAAATGGCAGCAAAGGAAGATGTAAAGTCAAGATCCAGTTCAAGGTAAGAGCAATTTGATGTTTTGGCAGTCACTTGCATATAAATAAACGTCCATATCCTTGTACTTCAGCAGTTGATGCTGATTTTAAAGAAAATAGTGTGTTGCAGGATTAAGTGATTTTTAGGCACATGATTTTTTAAGATCGCAGTATCACAGTAATAATGAGGCTGGAAAAGACCTTAAAGATCATCCAGTCCAACCTAAAACCAACCAAGTAAACCTAAACATCTGACATCTAGATCATGCCACTCAGCACTTCATCCAGACTAACCTTAAACGCCTCCAGAGACAGTGACTCAACCACCTCCATGGGCAGCCCGTTCCAAAATCTGATCACTCTTTCAGTGAAAAACCTTTTCCTAATGTCAAGTCTAAATAGCTTTTTATTTTATTTCATCAGCTTTTTGGAAAACATTGGGAAACAATTGGAAAACATTTGGAAAACACCGCTATTTCAGTCACATCATGTCTCTGTATTGTTGACATCAACTACACTAACCTTACCAGTTTAATGGAACAAAGACATTACTGCTAAGCATTACTGGATCATTACCTCTGTTGTACTCTGCTCCTTTGCCAGAAAAGTGTGTCTGGCAGATACTGAAAAGTTAACTTCTGCATCAGTGCACAGCATTAAGTTGGAACTTAAACACATCTTACTTTAGTGCCATTTGAGAGAATGGTGTTGCCTGCAGGCGTGAGTGTAATTGTGAATGTCTGTGTTGAAGGACCCTAACAGAGTGCAGAAGCAGCTTTTAAACCTAGTGAACCATTTCAACCCAAGCCAATAAAAGAATAGAGGTCATAGGTTATGGTTCTGCATACTTAATTACATGAAGGAATTAGATAGGGACAGACCATAACCAGTGTGTTAAAAAAAATGCTTCAGCTTCACTTAAATTAGACATTAGGCATCCTACACACATTCAATAGGAAACCAGATTTCATTTTGGTTTACTGTTCAGAGGATAGCCTGTTTTGTAGTGAGTGGTGTCCTCAGTTTCCCTGCAGTATTAATATCATAAAACAGAGGGAAACAGTTAAATAGAAGTTGTTGTTGTTTTCTGTATTACTGTGACAGTTTCCTTTGTGCCCAACTGTGCCTGTACTGTAGAGATGGTGTGTATGATGTAGGATCTCTCATCTGTGTTATATGTGTATAGAGTTCAGGAAAACACAGTGGGGAAAACTTGAACCATGAAGCATTACTGTAACATAAAGGCCACAGAAACTTGCATTTGTTCAGTGGCATACTAATTGAATTAAAAAACATTTTACTGGTAGTGGAATTCAATCATAGAATCAATAAATCTTTGTGCTGGAATTAATTCCTCTGATTGGTAAAACACAGCTTATCATGCACAAAACTTGATGTTTCGGGTTAATTTTATCTTCCTCATTATTTTAAGTATTTGCAAACATGGGCTTGCAAGTATGATCATATTCAAGGCCTTACAACAATTTCCAAATGCATTTAAGAAGTAATAAATCCCTTTGACTTTTCACTCTCTTGCAACATTTCAGGTATAATATTGCTTAAAAGTAATTGCTGTGTTTAATTAATGTCTTGTTAAATGATGCATCATTTAGAAAACTGAGACAATTTGTCTGCTGATTTTTACTTTGGGTAAGATATTACATGAAATTTGTGAAAACAAGTCTGAATATTACAAGAATTGCATATATAAGCTTCTTTTTTCCCATGGTTTCTGGGTGTGATAAGCTATTCTTCCATACACTGTCCCAGCTTGTGTTAACATTGTTTAAAGACTTTGTATGAAAATTGTCCTTTCGCAGATTGTTCTGTAGGTCTGTGTTTATTTGTGCCCTGAGCCTGGCTCTTAACAGCTTCATTGAAAGACTCCTAGCTCCTGCCTGGCCTTTCCATGCAGGTTTTGATTTCATAGAATCATAGAATGTTTTGGGTGGGAAGGAATCTTCAAAGGACATCACTACTTGGTTGCCTTCTTAGGCTGGAGAAATGACAGCATACTTGATCAGAAATTGTCCCAAAGTTGTCCATAGCTGTAATAATTGCTTTTGCTTTGTTCCAGACCTTTTTCACTCACACTATTTCCTTTTAGCAATAAGTGAATCAGAACAACACTCAAGATATAAGCAAGCCACAGACTTGCACAGCAGCATAATCTTCTGTTGTATTTCCAGTGGCTTCCAGTATTTTACTGTGGGGTTTTTACCAAGTGGTTTTTCTGAATTTGTCTGCCAAAGCCCTAGGATCACAAGATCAGAGGCTCTTGTTCTATATCTGATGCTAAAAATTGTTCTTGGTGTGTTTCCCAGCTGAATCTCATATTATTACCTATTATTCAGTCTTTAAGATCCTGTGCGGTTCTTCAGTCTGCTCTTGTTATTATTAACTTGAATAATTTTCTTCCTGCAGCAACCTTTCAACTTCATTGCTCACTCAGGTTTTGCAGGTTGTATATGGTAACAAAACCCACGTGATCCTGAAGAACTTCAGCAGTGACTTCCCCTCTCTTCTGAGTAGTTATTCTTTAACAGCATGTCCCTGCTTATGGTTACAAATTGTTCATTTTGGGTCCCTTCCTCTTATGTTGTGGCTCCTTAGATTTCTTAAAAACCTTTAGTGAAATATTTTGACAGAACCTTTTGGAAATTTAGAGGCTGCCAGTGGAATCACTGTTCTTCACAAGTTTCTTGACCCTTTTGGAGAGCTCCCAGGAGGTTCCCTCTACAAAAGCTGCATTACTTCTTCCCTGGCAGACCTTTTCCTGGTTGTCTGCATACTTCAGCTTTTGATATATTCTGTTGAGTTGCTTGGTACAAACATCAGGCTTACAAAACTTGAGTCCTGTGGAGTCCTTTTTATTTGTGAAGATTGCCATCTTCAAACTGAGGCCTAAAGCAAGATCTGAATCAGTGGTTTGTAATTCATGATTCATTATTGGGTTGTCCTAA
Source organism: Upupa epops (assembly GCA_013397515.1). Taxonomy (NCBI): domain Eukaryota; kingdom Metazoa; phylum Chordata; class Aves; order Bucerotiformes; family Upupidae; genus Upupa; species Upupa epops. The sequence continues at coordinate 225,786 of VZRI01007394.1, forward strand.
AACTCTTGGGTGAATATTTTTTTTTAGTATATTCTTAACAAGTTAGTGGATTTTGTCTCTCTTCACCGTAGTCTTTTCCACAGTTGCTTTGTTGATTACATCTAGTTCTGTCTGTTACTGAGACTACAGGACATCTGTTATTAATTGGCAAATACTCCATCTTTGCAGAAATACAGAGATAGGAATGGAGTTATGTTATTACTAGAGTTTTGCTTCTTTATTTGGAAGTGTTCTAGAATTAACTCAGTATATTCTGTGAGAGATGGAGATGCTGGCAATCTACTGAGGGCAAGATTTAAAAATTATGTATGTGTCAATCCTTAGTTTTCTCATCTATCTGTACATATGTTTAGTTCTTGCCACTGAATCACTAGTCATGTTATCAGCAAAAGAAAATTCAATTACAGAACAGAACTTTGTGGACCTTTTGTTACTCATGCTGCCTGGGTGGTGACTAATCACTGCTTTTCAACAGTAATTTTTAAATTGGAAGATTGCATTAGGCTTTGGCGACTGCTCTGTATTACACGGTTGCGAATGCCAACTTAACCATAGGGGACATGGTGGAGACAGTAGCTTTTTTGAGAATGATGGACCCATTAGCTAGAACAGTTAGCAATCTAATATACATGGAATAGCTGCAGGATATGCTCATTTGTCAAACTGATAAATGTATTTACTTTCTAGTTACTGTAAGTCACCAAGTAGGAGCAGAAGATTTTCCTTTCCTTGTTATATCAAGCAGCTGTCAAATGTTAATGTCAAGACACAACCCTTTTCTTCTGCTACAGCATTTTTTATATTATACAGTGTAACATTGCAGGTGTAACTTCAGTGATCTGGTCAAGTTTACTGTAACTAATCATTAAATCTGAAATACTGATAATTCAGACACCTTCATCTAGTGTCAATCAATATTCAATGGAGTTAGAAATAAATAGAACAGACTAATATTTAACATTTGAGTATTGCCCTGTCCTTACTAATTTGCTCAAGTGGCAGATGATGTTAATGTCTTTCTCTGTTATTTACATGTTCCTCAAAGACTTGCATAAAACACCAAGAGCACTGGGAGTCTTGGGCTGAAGCATCCATGAAATGCAGATACAGGGAAAGAGACTGCAATGCTGTAGTTGGTATCTGATCTGCCGAAGGATTGATGTGATAAGTAAAGACTGTAGCAAAACAAACTGTTAAAGGAGAAAATAATCTAAGAATAGTACAGAAGATGATAAAACTATGACAGCCTGGCATTTAGTGTTTCAGGGTAAAAAAGGACTTAACACCAAAACTGAGCTTTAGACTTAGATCTAGTATTCCTTCTTTTTCAGCTGGAGGCAAGCTAGACAGATTCGTAAAATGCACATTCTGTCATAGCATTCTGCCTGCTTTTTCCAAAATTACAGAGTAAGATTCACGTTTATTTTGGTGTTTTGGAAATACTTGGCTTTCTGTTTCTTCCAAAGTAGAATAGTCCGTGTAAAACTGCTAATTTTTCTGTATGTTTTGTGAATAGTGGCAGCTAATTTCATATTGTCATGCAGTGCTCATGGTTCCACGTCTTGGTCTTAAATACCTGGTTCTGTTGTGTGTTTATCTGCCAAATGACCTTATAACAGTTCTGATACCAAAAAGGAGGATTCTTAAGCATGCTTTCTCTCCATTCCGCTGTAGGCCTGTTCTGTCTAGCTTACACTACCCTTTTTATTTTTATTTTTTTTTTGCTATTTGGGGAGTGTACTCTGGAAGAAGGATTTTACAATGCACCTGGGAATTGTCAAAAGGAGCTGAAATTGGTAATCAGGAGATTTTACTTTCCCACTTTCTGCAAACTCTAGCTGTGTCCATTGGCTGATAGATGCTGGCACTGTTCACATTTATTTGTGGAGGCTTAAAAAATAGAGCGTTTTGCCATGTGTTTTTGCAGTGTAAGGAGGAAAAATGAGGCATCATTGTTTGGATAAGCATGTCTTGCTGTTTGCTGATCTGTATGACAATTCTAGAATAAGATATGAATAATTTCTTCTTCTCTAGCTTGGTATTTAAGGTAACCTATTTCTTAATGTTGCAATTAGTAATACAGGTATGTATTGTGATAGTCTATATATTAATGTATATAAAATTTTATTAGCATATTAGACTGTAAAAAGATGGGCACCTGTCTTATACAGTTGGTTTCTAATTTTGGGGTTTCTGCATATTTTATTTTGTTCACACCATAGCAACACGTGATGTGCACATTCTCAGTTCAGTAACTTTATGCTAAGTCATTCCACCTTTACAAATGCATGGAAAAAAAGCATTTGTATTTTTGAAATGGCTAGCATTTACATTTAAAAAAGAAATCCAGACCCACACAAACTACCTTTCTATCTTGGCTTTTAGTTTATATCCACTGATTGTCTTACTGCTCCTTTCTCAAAACCTAGATCAATTGATATTGCAATAAAAATTCACTTGAATATGAATATTCATTCATTCATTAATATTCACTTAAATTCATACTTTGCCTTCAATATTCCCATCACAGATATACTTTAGTATCTTTACATGACAAAAATGAATGGGAATAAAATAATTCATTGCATGTTCACATAAACAGAAATATCTTTGTTTATTGTCTTATACTAATAATTCTTGAACCAGCTATTCAGAAGTAAGAAATCTTCACATCAGGAATAAGGACACAGTAGTTGATTTGGAACAAAATACCAGCCTTTCAAGTAGAAAACATCCTTTAAGCAGACCTTTAGCTGGCTGTGGATTGACATTTCTTTGTTCGGCTTGTGATACATTGCTTTCTTTGTGCATTTGGCCAAACTCAGATTCAGAATGAATGCATTTTTTAGTTCCCTTTCCTGACCCTTCTTTTTAACAATACAAGCCTCAAAAGTGGCAGAGTTTGACCTTGTCTGTTGAACACTGATTTTGTGCAGCACACCATTACCTAACTGCTGTTAGAAGCCATAGCATGCAAACAAAAGGTGTCAGTATTTTACACCAGCTTCCCTTTTACAAGACACATTATCAAATGCAGCAACAGCGAACTCAAGTCCCAACATACAGATTCCTGAAATGAGTGCAGTAGTTATCTCAGATTTTTAGATTTTTAGAGATTATCTGTGCTAATTAACTACTGTAACATGGAATATAATTGTAACTCAAGTAATAACATTCATGAAGAAACCATCCCTGAAACAACCAGAGGTTTAATTAAATGCAAGAGGCTAGAAATACATTCCAATAGAAAAAGCACACAACCCAGGATAAAGGTTTCTTTCAATTTGGCTTTTTTTGAGTTAGAATAGTTAGAACAAATGGCCAACAGCTTTAAATAAATGGTTTGTTAATTCAATCTGAGAGAATTCCGTGAAAAGAGGCAGCCACACCACCCTCTGTCACTTTGCTCTGTTGCCTGGAATCATTATTCTGTATTTTTTCAGAAGTGCTGAATAATTCTGTTTCGATGAACGCTAAAGCTGTTTTTATTCGGTGCTAGAATGTTATTTTTAAAATGAGACTATAAGCATTTAAGACCTCACAAGTGAAACAAACTTTGCTGCTTTACACAGTTTAACCAGTCCTATGAACCCAGATCCAACACAGCATTAACTTTAAATGAGGATGAGATGTGGTGAAGTTCAGGACAGGGTTAGCTGCTGATGGCTGCAGAATGCATCTATATGCACAAGCCTTCTCTTATAATTGTGCTAATGAACATGCTTGCTGAGCTGCCGTCAGCTGATAATGGGAATTGTGAGTTTGGAAAAGCAGGTCAATTCACCTCAGGATCTACCAGTAAAACTGAGCAAATCTTTGAGCAGATGCTAATGAAAAGAAAATTCAACAAAGAAGTATCCTGGTCTGTATATACTGAGAAGGAATGCAGTGAGCTCTTTAGGAGTCTCTTTTTCATTTGTTTTCAACAAAAAATTAAAAATAGCTAATTAGTACAACACTGAGAAGGTATGTAAACATAGTTATCATTATTGCATTCCCATTTCTTGGTACTAAATAAACGCAGAGTTTCTTATCTGAAGAATTACAGCCCGAATATGAATCAGAATCAACACTGTAAATAATAAATATTGTTTGTGGTACAAAAAGTCAATCTGTACTGGTACACAGGAGTGAGAAAAATGTTTGCACATTGTAATTGTCTGAACTATGCATCCTTTATTATAGATAAGCTCTGTGAGCATGGTTTGCATTTGGTATGTCCAAGCAGTTTCCACTGCCAAGGGATGACTGTCCAGATGGATATCAAATACTGACATCAGTGGATGGCTCAGCATGGCCACGTTTGTGCACCAAGTAATAGCCAGAGTAGTGGAAAATTAACAGATTTATGAAGCCATTTAGAATGGCAAAGAGCATTAAGAAACTACTTAAAGTGAGATGCAGGAGTGAAGCTGATGAGAAGTTACAGTAATAATGACTGGTTAGAGATGACGGAGGATTGAGCTGAAGGGAGAAATAAGATGGAGAAGAGGTATGAGGCGAGGCTAGTAAGCTGCTGAAAAGGACAGTAAAGATAGCATGGAGATTGTTGATAACATAAGCTGCTAATGTGCCCCAGCGTTCAGAGGTCACTCACTTACTATCAAGGTCCAGCACTTTATTGTTTTTACTTCTGGCTTGGACTGTCCACCACTCAACAAAGACAGCTCAGGACAGAAATGATTTTTTTACTTAGAACAATTTTGACAGTAATATCTGCTGTTACGAGAGAGAGAGAGAGTGCTCAGGGTGTTGGTTAGTTTGGCTTATCTTTTAGTCTAGAGTGTTTAACTGAAAAAAACAACTTCGAGTTCTTAGGTAAAGTGTTGGCCCTTAGGACTGTACGTAAGGGGTGGAAAACTCAAACTCTTTAAAATAAAATGAACAAAGATTCTAGAAAACTACAATCTACGAAAATGTAATTTAAGTTCTTGAATAGTTTCATAATTTTCTTCTGTATACTATTGGTAAATGAGATATTTTCACTGGATTGCCAATATATCCGGCAGAGCTTTGTAGAAAGCACTGAAGGACAGCAAACTTGACATCTTTCAGAAAGTGTTACTACCCAAATCAGCTGGCAGGAAAAATCCAGAAATGGCAGGGAAGTGACGGAGAATAAAATACTCTGTTTGCTGGCTATTCTTGTTTCCTAGTTCTGCTGTTCAAAGGTTACTTTATTCTGAACAATACTTTTTGTCTTTGCAAGACAGCTTCTCTTGCTCAATCATGCTGTGAAATCACATGCTAATGGTTTTTTAATATCATTTAGCTGCCATAAAAGAGACAGTAAAAGTGCATTTTAGTAGCATGGCCATATTGTAAGATTGGATGGGTAAAGGTGATGAGCTATAAAGGAGTTAGCCTTTGTTAAAATGCATATATCTCTTCATAATAAGCAGAATTAGCAAGAGAAATTACATAAAACAAATGAAAGTTAAATAGATTTTTGCTCAAGTCTGATAAAATTATTTTTTTAGTTGTTTCAGTTTTCCTTTCAACTAAAACGTTATACACTTGGGATTTGTTTTCAGATTGGCAGACAGAAGTGAGGAATATCAAGGGGCTGCAGTTTCTGAGTGATTAGTAGGAGGTATGCAAGCAAATCCTATTATTTCTTAGTGGAATTAAAGTACATACCTTCCCTACACTGCTTTGTAGAATTCCCCTTAAGCATTCTTCCAGACTTCTAGCTGCAAAATAGCTACAATAGTGAATTTGGGAAGTAGCTGGTTTCAATATGTACCTCACATACACCTACAAATCAAAAGAGCATAAACAAATCTGATAGTAATAGTGGAGAAGTAAGATAAAATAATCCTGACGTAATTGCAGCTCTTTTAACTAAAGACATTGCTTAAGCTTCTTTCTGCATCATCCAAAAATTTCCTTTGACTGCAGCATTTGAATTCAGCAGGCTCAAATGTTTCTTCTGCACTGCCTAGAAGCAGTAGAGCTTTGGTACCTCTGCTCAAGCCCATGTATTTTCTTACCTAGTATAATTTATTTTTTCCAGCTTTTTGAACTTCCCATATCTAAACAGTAAGTTATTACTGAAACAAAAGATTTGTCTTTCCAAGATAGTTACGTAGTGCTTACAAAAAAAAATTTTTAACTTCTAATCCTAGTGTATATGTGATAATACTACATAAGTTCTAAAATTACCGGTTATTTCATTAGCCCAGGGATGTCAGAGACAAGCTGTGTACCATTTATTTAAATCATTCATATCCTTGTACTTAGTAGCTGGTCTGTTTGCTCTAAATGAAGTGTCAGTGGTTTGTCATGGGACTGCCCCTTCCTGTTCACCTGTTGGCTTGAAACACAAAATTTGAGTTACATATATGGCATTTACAGGGACAGAGCAAATAGAGGGGTGGCTGTATTATCTGTATCTCATTCACTGAAGTCTTTTTTCTCATTTCTCAGGACTTTTTCCTTCCTGTTGAAGGAAACTTGAACTTGTCACAATATGAAGTTTATTGTTTAGAGTGCTTGGCCTGAAACACACAGTGACTTTATAAGCTTTCCATTTTCTTATCTTTGTTTTAACATTAAACCTTGCTTAGTGACAGGCACACTGTTCCCTCTATACCCTATGAAAGCTTAAGATTCTGTGATCTTTCCAAAATGTTTCAACTGTATCGCTTGAATAAAATTGTAAATTTTATAAATAAGACATTTTCCCACTGACATTGCCGAATTGTCTATCCTTTTGGGAAGAAAACAGAATAGGTTTGTATCATTTCCTGAAGAGCAGAAATATATCTGCCAGTTGACTTTTATTTCTGTATAATCCACCACAAGCCATGAGTTATCACAGTGCTCTGGTTTGGGTTTTGGTTTTTTTTTTTTGCCTTTGTTTACTTCAGCAGTTCATTTTTTTCCATATGTTTTTTCAGTTCTCAGGATGGCTTACGCGATTCTCCCCTCAGCTCCATCTCCAGCAGTGACTATGAGAGTGTTTCTGTCACTACATGTAGTCTCTCCAGCATATACGCTCTGAGGTAATAACATCACTTTGCTGTCAGATTTGACAAGTGGTATTGGGTTATGCTCAGTTAAAAATTTTCATTGATTTAACAATCAAGTGACAGCAACACTTCTGAGTATCTTTTTGAACAGCAGCTGCTTTTTTTTTGTCACTGGCAGTTTTCTTCTGTGCTGTGGAAACTGAGAGGCAAGTATTCATTGAAAAATTTTAATGCATACAGCAATCAATTATATGTGCCCTTGATGTCCCTTTTATTTGTCCATATATTCCTTGAAAGACTTCAAGTTTTCACTTGAAAAATACCAGTTATTTGTCTACTCTAGGTTTTGGCTGTGTAGAAAACATGCTTTCCATTTTGTTTTTCCTAGTAAAATGAGAGGAGTGTTCCAGTTAACAATTATTTCACTTCCACAGTGTTACTGGCCAAAACTGGTAAGAATACTGGTGTATATTCTGAAATTTTAACTTTAGTAAGTTTTATTTGGAGCACTTACTGAGAATAGTAGACAAAGTTTAGGGCAGAAAGACGCAAGTAATGCAGAAATAAGAGTACTTTGTTTTTTTCAGAGTTGATATAACATATGTATACATTGATGGGTTGCATGCACTGTATGCAAGAGCATTTTTGCTCTTGTATAGGTAGATTGGATGGCTAAAGGGGATGGTAACACTGTTTCAGTCAAAGGAGCTTTTCTTCCACTCATTTTTGTTCTCCAATTTTCTTCTCTCTGTCTTTACCTGTCAATTTATTTGAACTTGAGGATTTCCAAAATCTGTGTGAGTTTAAGAGGGGGTAAAATGTCTTTTCTGTCAGTGGATAGCGTACATGCAATAGTAGTTTGGGGTTTGGTTTTTATTTTTGGATGTGCACATCTGTGGGCTCAATTATTTGAGTTTCCTACCTTTAATGGAAGATACAATTAATGCAGAAATATACAGTTACACTTTTTTTCATGGGTTTAGCTTTTGAAATGCAGTTCCTTTCAACTGTTCTTCAAATAAAACCAAATTTACCTGCATGCAACAGGTAAATGTTCTAAATGACGTATGCGGCAAACTGTTTCATACAGGGCTGTCTGAACAGATAGTAGGAGAAACCTCAGTTATTCATCAGGATTAACTTGGAGCAAGTAAGTCTTCATTAGTTGCACCACCTTACTGTACTGTATTTTGTTTGTAAGTATTGCCGTTGCCACTGTATTGATACTTCGGTAAAATTAGATCCTTCTTTTCCCTTTGTTCAAATTTTGTTTTGATAAAAATTTGATTTAAAAGGCAGTGTTAATACATGTGCATGTGTGCTCTAGTACACTGAACTGTAGCATTGGATCATCCCTACGTGTCATGCAAGAAATCCAAGCTGCCTATTTTTCTGTATCTGATTGAAATTGCTACAAGTCTAGTTATTGTACTTTCTAGTCCAATAAAAAAAAGAAAATAGCTAGGTGCCTGCTTGACTGTACTGATATGGATTCCCCTTTGAAATGCTTTGTTATTAAAAGAATCTAACCATTTTCTAGACTCCAATTAGTAGAAGAAAAGTGAAAAAAAGCTTCAAGTCTGACTGTTTCAGTAGCGTGTTCTTAGATCTTGGTGCATAGAAATGTAATTTTCATTAAATCTATCCGTATTATATTTTAGAATGTAATTTACAAGGGGCTCCCCCATTCATTTATCTTGCACTACCTAAAGAGTATTATTTGGCCATTAAATGCCTATAACTATATCAATTGCTTACTACAACAACCATGCTCCCTATAAAGACAGTCTCTGCAGGAAGTTCTTTTCTGAAAGAACTAAGTTCTCCCTGATCTCATGTGCATATTCAAAATAATACCTAAGTTATTTTTTATGACATTTTAATTTACTTAATGTCTTATAATTTTTGTTTAACAACAGTTAGAATTTTTAATGGAACATTTTCAATTTTATCTGAAAAATGGAAAGCTAAACATAAACAATTGATATGCAATTGTTTGGCCTTTCGACCTTCTGGGAATCATAAACAATTCCTTTGTGCTGAACTTAACAGTCATGTTGTCAGTTTGTACCATGTTTGGGAGATACCCAAGAGCCTTCAAATAATTTGGCTTTGATAGCAAAATCAGCTTAGCCAGAGCAGCACAATATTGAATGAACTACTAGTATATTAAATAGCATAGACTGCATGGATTTGAAACAGTGAAGTATTGTATATAAGGAATTATATATATGTGTACATTTACTATTTTTTTAATTGGAGAATCACGGAGAAAATTACCATTCCTTGGATCTCCCAGGACCATTCTACCCATGCCATTTTGTATTTTATTGGGAAGAAAAAGCTATTTAGAATGCAGGGATCATTTGAGAGCTGTTAAAGGAAGCTGCTTCAAGTCAGCCTGTGATTTGCTGCCTCAGACTTTTTCCATCAGTGCTGTGTAAATTTTTGAGCTATAAACATCGCACCTAGTTTTAGGCACCAAACTGATAAAAATTAGGAGTTTTTTCTGCTCTAGGTTCTCTTTAGTCAATGGAGAAAAATGGGAACCTTGGTTAAGTATGGAATTAGTTGAGATTCATCTGGGTCAAAGATTTTTCAACTGAAATGAGAACTGTGATGGCATACTTTAATTACTGGCTCCACTCACACAGTAATTTGAACAACATTTAAGAATCTTTGAGGTTTCTAGAGCATAAGGGGGTGGGGGGGAAGTACAGAGGGCTTCTAAAATGGTTTTCCTAAGGAAAGGCTGGTTATTTCATTGATGCCTAATCTATGTAGAAGATTCTTCCTTAGTGATAGGACAAGGGCCAATGGGTACAAGCTGGGACAGAGGAGGTGCCATATAAATATCAGAAGGAACTTCTTCCCGGTGAGGGTAACAGCATTGAAACAGGCTGCCCAGGGGGGTTGTGGAGTCTCCTTCTCTGGAGACGTTTGAGACCCGCCTTGATCTGTACCTGTGCAGCTTGGTCTAGGTGATCCTGCTGTGACAGGGGGATTGGACTAGATGATCTTTCGAGGTCCCTTCCGATCCCTAATGATTCTATGATTATAATCTTGTTAAACGGTCAGCCTGGTTTGTAAGCTGATTTTTTTTGTGAAGTGCTGAACTTTCTCATCAAAGAATAGTATTCCATGTATTTCAGAGGGTTCAGAGCAGCTGAGGTTCTATATAGACTCACAGGAGTAGGCAGAGTGTTTCTGTTACATCATTGTAACAGTGGAATAATACTGCTGACTTAAGGGAAAATATGACACTTATAACTACAGCAGAGAAGTAGCAATTGTTCATTGTTTATATTAGCTTCAGGAAACAGTCTATCCAGTTTTTACTTTTTAATGTTTTCTTGTCATAAACATGGTTTTTAGAATAACTTTTGATATAACTATACCTTGCTGAATTTTTAATGGGCAGCTAATAAAATACACTGTTGGAGTATTATCCATTTCACTGTTGGAATATCAGTAGCATCAGTAATTTTTTCTAAATAAATTCCAGGAATATTTCTGTTGTCTTTTCACATGCATTAGAGTCATAGAACTGTTTAGGTTGGAAAAGACCTTTAAGGTCATCAGGTCCAACCATTAATCCAACTGTACCAAACCCACAACTTAACCATGTCCCTGAGCTCTATGTTTGCATGACTTTTAAACACACCCAGAAATGGAGATTGAATGAATCCTCTGTCACTGGGCAGCCTGTTCCAAGGCCTGATGACACTTTCAGTTTTTCCTAAACTTTCCTTGTCACATCTTGAGGCCCATTTGCTCTTGTCCTATCACTTGTTACTTGTGAGAAGTACTCAGCCTTCTTTCAGGTAGTTGTAGACAGCAATAAGGTCTCTCCTCAGCCTCCTTTTCTTGGGTGAGATCCCGAGAGAGCCATTAATTTGAACAGAAACCTAATGGAAGACATTTCATACACTAACAGATGAGATGACTCGATATGCTTAAAGCCAAGAATTAAAACCAACTTCTTCAAAATACTGAAGCTGGAAAATGTCAATAAATGTATTCGTGTGCGAATAATGAAGAAAAGAGAGACAAAAGAGACACAAGGTGTTTACAGTTAGTTGTTTCCAAGGGTCATTGGAGATTTTGGTGCTGGATTTGGGAAGAATAAATATTGATGAATATCTGTTGAAACATTTTCCTGTCCAGAGGAAGTAGGCCCTAGCCTACTTTTACATTTTATGGTTATGATGAGGCAATAAATGACAATGTAAATGCAAATAATAACTTTAAAAACTGATTTTGATAATCAATATCTTCCATGGTCAGCATTCACTTTTTCTTCTGGTATAGCTTTTTGACTTAAATATTGGTGGTTTATGGTGTATTTTTCCAATAATTTTTACTCATTTACAGAATTTGTGGTAAAGTTTTAGCCTGTGTTATTTACAGTCTGCAAAAGATGTTACAATGCATTGTGATTCAAGCCTATGCCAAAGCAGTAAGACTGCCAGTAATTAGAGTGGAGTGCTTATCTGGTTATTTCTCTTAGAATATCTGCATTTGTGTACATGTGTGTAGAGCCCAGGTTTGTTGGCTTGCTGGATGTATTTGAAGGATATTGCTTTCTTTATTGCATATTTTCAGTATGTCTCTGTTATAATGAAAACTTGTGAAACAAGTCAGGGAAGGTTATCTTAGTATGTGGATGAGATGATATTTTGATTATGTGCTTCAGAAATAGAGAGTCTTTTGCAGTGTTTGGAGCTACCTTGCCCAGGCAATTCACAGAATAGCCCAACATGGAAGGGACTTCTGAAGATCATGAGCCAACCTGTCATGGGACAGGGAGCCTAGATGGCATTTTCTAGCACTTTGCCTATGTGCATCTTGAAAATCTCCAGCAGTGGGGACTCTACAGTGTCCCTGGGAAGGTTGTTTTAGTGATTGATTGATTTTAATGTAAAATGTTTTTTCCCTTAGATAATGATGCAGCCTGTCATCTACATGTGGCTCCCTGTGAAGAGAGAGCCTCTTTGCAACTTCGCTTTATGTGCTGGAATTCTGTGATTAGATCCCCCAGGACCTTCTTGTTTGCAGGAAGAAGAGACCTAACTCCCTCAGTCTTTCCTTGTAGGACAGGTCCTTCATAATCTTCGTAACCTTCCATTGGACCCTTCCCAGTTTGTTTGTGTCTTTTGCTCAAGCTGCAGGGACCAGAATGGGACACAGCACTCCAAGTGTGGCCTGATAAATGCTTGATAGATTGAGGTTATTTCTTTGTTGTTTTTTTTATCTACCACAATATCCCTGTGAATGCAGCCCAGGATCCAGTTTGCTTTCTGTGCTGCAGCAGAGCACTGCTGACTTGTGTTCGACTTGTTGCCACCTGAGCCCCCAGGTCCTTTCAGGAAGGCTGCTCCCAGCCACAGAGATCCCATCCTGTGCCAGGCTCTTTGGTTCTCTTGTCCTCAATGCAGGATCTTGCATTTGTCTCTGCAGAACTCTATATTATGCTTGCCACTTCACTTTTCCAGCCTGTCCAGGTCTCTGTAAGATGGTTTTCCCTTCTGACATGTCCACCTCACTGCCCAGTTTGATGTCATGGGCAAACTTGGTGATGGTGCTCTCAATCCCATCATCCAGATCATTTACAGTGATGTTGAATGGTGTGAGGCGTAGTATCGATGCCTGGGGGACCTCACCTGTGAGAGGCTGCCAGCCTGACTGTGACCTATGAGCCAGTTTCTTGTCTGTCTTGCAGGCTAGGCACGGTTCTTGTGAGTGAGCAGTTTCTTACAAAACCAGGTTTTATGTTTTGCTATTTCATCAGTAGGTCTTAGCACTTTAGAGGGGATGCAAGAAGGAAAAATAACATGACCATTCATCAGGACTGTGAATGATACTGGGATAATTCAGTTCTCTCATCTCATGGTTCAGAGCTCTGCATTAATCGGTGCTGTCAAATCTGCAGCACAAATTACATTTCCACAAGTTTTAATAGAAATCACAACTACTCTGAGGATGCTTTAGATGATAGTGTGCAGGAAAACAAATATGTTAATAATCTGTTTAAACCTGATGTTTCACAGTCTACCTGCTCAGCCATGTCTCCCCACCTTCTCTCTTCAATTTAACTGTTGTTATCCTAGTATGGTTATATTTGTTCAAGCTATGCAAAATTATGGATTCTGTATTATTGCTTGGTACCATTCTTTTGGTTGGTGCATTACTAGATTTTATTTTCCCTTTTTTCTGTATTATTCTATAATCATGGAAATAAAGAGCTCAGTGAAAATAGTTGTGAGAAAAGGGTTTATACCTCGAGCAAATAGATGGAATAGATGGTGTTACTGCCTAATGAGTTTGAACTGCAAACTGTGTGTCATGTTTTAGGCACGGTGAGCCTGTGCCGTTTTGTGCAGCTCTGTCACTCAAGCAGTGTGAGGGCAATTAATATGCATAGTAATATAGTCATAAACGGACTGCTGTGTACAATCTTCTCACTTTACTGACAAATCTCTTGCCCACCAAACAGCTGAGAAGTACTAGCAAAACAGAAAAGTCAGCATTGACAAGATCTGTCAGCTTTTGCTTATGTGAGTGAGGCTTTAGTTAGTGAGGCATATGTGACTGAAGCTGATGGCGAATTTTTAACTGCTGTCTCTAGGTATTTCATGCATGTCTTGTATCTCCATATGATGCAGCATTTTCCAACATGTAGTGTTCCATTTTAGGAAATTCTACAAGGTGTTTTTAGGTATATTATATGTGTTATACCTGTCTTCAGTAACAACTAACTGATGCAGATTGTATTTTCTCAAGAGATAACCCAAGTACCTTGTGTGAACTACTTGTTCATTAGCCCTTGTTTCAGTGGGAAGATGAAAATTCAGTTGTTTGAGATTGGGGTTTTTTTTTGTATTTCCTTATTAAAATTGTAGACTTAAAATTTTAGACATGCTAAAAATAAAAAAAATCAAATAGGGCAATATTTTAAGCTAACTAGCATCAGTGGCTGAAGCATTAAGTGTTCTACCAAAATTCCTACCAAACAGAAAGTTTCCTCTTTGGGAGCTATATTCTAGGTGACTGGATGGACTCTGGCAAAAATGGTCACAATGGGTTTGTGTTCTTGTTTCTGCGTAGTGCATTTACAATTTTAATTTCTAGTAATTTTGTCATGTTTATAAATAATGCTCATTTTCATTATGTGTAAAAATCTATTGTCAAATGTCATTTAGTGTTCCCTCTGCTACTAATAGTACAAAAATTACTGGCTTTCAGAAATTAGATTTGATTGCATGGAGTGCTTTCTTTCCCCAGAAAAACCCTTCGAATAGCGTCTTTGGGAATTTTGTGATTATGTGTAACTAACAAAAAATCACTATAGAAACCTCTGCACAGGATTTGACAATACCTAAAATCAAGATGTGTTGTAAAACCACAATCATATCGAAGGGAAAAAGAAATTTTCTCATACTTAACAGCTGCATTAATGGTGAAAAAAGAGAAAGCTTTCTTTTCTAATGAAAATTCTAAGGCTCCACCTAATACTTTAATTAGCTTTTCTCAGTTTTGACTCCCACTACTGGATACTGAGTTACTGTAGGATTCTCTTAGACCTTGTGATACTTTAATTTATCAGCTGGTTCTTCTATTTTATTTTTTGAGAGAACTGAAGGAGTTGATATGAAAGCATTGTGTTTGTAAATTTCCCTATCCCTCAGAATTCCTCTTGCTGGAAATAGTTTTTCTATGCTGCATCTCCATCTCCGTTTCTGCCACACACAGGAGTCACAACTCAGGAGACTATCTGCTGGAATTGGATGATAAATTAATTCACCTTTTACTTTGCCATACAGAATAGTTGCTTGAGTATCACAGAGGTCATTGCTGAAGAGCTACATGAAACAACTCTTGGCCCTTGAAAGTACTTATACCTGACATCAGGTATTCAGGTTCTGTTTGTTTTGTGTCCACATGTAAAAGCTGAGACTTGCTTCATTTCTACCCTGGTTTGGATACCAGAGCAGATGCTACGTACAATTTCTTCATAAGTGCTACACTTCTTGTGGTTTTCATTTTCAGTGTTTCCGGTTCAGGATTATTTTTGAAGTTTAAATATTTCTGTGCTCTGATCTCATATTGTTATTCCTTTTGCAGTGTAAGTGAATATTTGAGAGCTGTGAATGCATGTTTGATTACTAGGAGGTGTTAGGAAGAAATCTCATTGTGGAATGGAGAAAATCTTACTGGATCCTAAATAGTATTCTCATATCCTGATATGAGAATAAAAAATATGATAGATATCCTATCTCATATTTTCAGTTCTTATTTTTCTGGAATCTTACAGTATCTTGTAGGATTTATTCCTTTTTTACTTAAATCTTAAGAAAAACAGTAAATGTAGTAACTTGCGGGTATCTGACATTAAATTTGATGGCTAAAAGCAGCCATGTTGGTTCCTAATGTTCTTGAGTTATTTGTTCATATGCACTTTTATAAAAGTTTTGTCTATAATGACTGAGAAAGCTCTTTGACAGGGAGAGCACATTGACAAATCCTGTACTGGCTGTGTGGTTTCTTTTAATTGCCTTTTGCATTTTTCTGAAATCCCAGGCCAGAGTGGTAATGAATTTGAATAACCTACTTGTTTAGGTAGAGTGTCTTATGGTGAATCTATTTAACACGGTGCTGCTTTAACAGCTATGTTTTTTGAGAAGTCCAGCATGGTAGGTACCCCCTTCACTTTAAATTGTTTTAAGAAGTCTTTAATCTCATAGTTTTCCTCCCAGTCGTTATCAAAATTAGTATGTGTTCTAGAAGCAAAAGGGTTTAACCTGCTTATTGTGTTTCCTGTGGGAATATTAAAAAAAACAAACCACCAGAGGTACTGTAAAAAGCAGAATGTGAAGTAGCAGTTTATATTTTTCTTACTGACATGATGTTGCACTTCTCTTACAAAAACCCGTATCGCTTTGCTTTTGTCGTTCCTCATATATGCAACCTTTGTCTTTCTGCAACTATTGTGCCTGATCCTTTACATGACCTTTGGACGAATTGTTCTTTTTTTTTGCAAATTGAAACCCAGAGTTGACTACATTCTCATGAAGTAGTAAGCATAACGAAAGTAAGAACAAAAGCTTAGGAAAGACAGTTTAGTGGTGGTTTCTAGTTACAGCCCACACAAATATCAGTGAGATGAATGTACCCATTACTGAAGTAGCTTTAGAAGTTTTGTGCTGACAGTAACATAATTTGCCTGCAAAAGGTTTTGCTTTCTGGGTTTTATTAAAGTATGGAAATATTCAAATGGGAGAGAAAACTAAGTATTGTAGATTAGATAAAAGTTGTATGTTAATGCTATTGTACACAGAGCTTAAGGTGGCCATTGTGCTAAATTCTGTTATGAACAAAAATGAAGAGGTCAAAATATTTAAGATATACATATAAAAAGAACTAGAATATTCCAAACATATATGGATTTCCATATCTATCTGCACACTCATTAAGGCAAACTAGTGTGAGTGAATTTGTCATTAAAGTCCAAAGAATGCACTCTGTGTTAATTTGTGGGCAGTTTGTAATGAACTATAATTGATATTTGCTAACTGGACTACTGTCTCTTTGTAGGAACTTCCACCATTCTTTACAATTGCAGTGTCTTCCTGTGAAAATAGGAATGTGTGAAATCAGAAAACTTGGTAAAAATTTTCCACATTGCCTGACTGTAGAAGGGGTCTCCTTGACACTGTGTGGCATGCCTGACATTTTCCTAAAGAGCGACTTTATCTCCAAATAGTTTTTGCAAAGTGTGTAAATATCTGCATCAGAATAGTGCCATTTATTACCTTATTTGTGAATTCATTCTAAAGTGTATTCACAAGCTTTGAATTCATGCCACAGCAGGAGGGGGCTACCTGTTTTGTTGGAAGTACCTCCACTCCTGCTTCTTATAGTTGTATCATTTGCAGGAGATTTCTAGAGCAAGTGAATAAGAACCATTCATGTCACCGGTATTTGTGTAACATAAATTATCTAAGTAAGGTTGATGCTTTCCTAGTAAACATTTGTATTATTGTTCCAACTTTTGGTTTTAGGCTTAGTTGGAACGAGTTTGTCTTGTAACTTGAGCCCTCTCTGTTTAAAGGCACCATTAACAGTCTTCTGAAATCTATACCTGAAAATCAGTTGGAATCGAAGACCTTGCCTGAAATCAGAAACCGAAGAGGATAGTCTTACTTTCCTCTTCCTAAATTTGGTAGCATAATTGCATCATATATAGTAGAATAGGTATGTTGGGTTTTGTCATTTGCAAGTATTGGCCCCCAACTGATTTGCACACAAGATTTCTAAAGAAAAAGAAGCAAAATCAAGCCACTTGTTAAAATGTTTGAACTGTGGTAAATCAGGTGATTTTTTTTGTATTCTTTATATTTGGTACAATGAGCACTGACATTGTTTTTTTACTGCCACTACTGTACATTTAATGCATACTTACTGTACTCAAAGGGTTTGAGTGTGGTTAGTGATACAGTAGTTTGGAGAATCTCATACATTCTGCATTCAGTTCAGAGCAGATTTCAGGTTTAATGAACCAAACACTTCTAGACAGATTTGAAAGGAAACACCTACAAGCAGTTGCCGGCTTCTACTGCTATTTGACTGTTGAGCACAAATGTAAAATATTTAAATTTGGACCAGCTTTGACTCACTTGAATTGGATTGTTCAGTTTTAGGCTTTGCTGCTTTTACTGGTTTTTGGATGAGTGTTATTGCCCAACAAAACCAACGTAAGACAGTTGGTATCACAGATGGTTACTTAAAATGACTGTCCACTTCTGACAGTCTAACTTCTGACTACCTGCCAGTCATAATCTTCTTGTTTCAAAGTCCTGTTTTCTGTTTTGTATGGATAGTACTGCTTAACCTACATTGCTGATTTCCAAAGGATACGGAAAGCTATGAAGCAGTGTGGTTCTGTTGGTGAAAGATGTATTGTGTACAATTAAATTACAGAGTTTGACTAAATTTCACAGTCAAACTTTGACACTGGGCAGCTGTTCTAGTGATATATTTGTAAAATATTTGAATGAGTCTCAGTACTCTTCTAACATGACAAATGGTGTGTGCTTTTAAAATTGCTAAGTGAATGCTAGCCAAGGTAGGTAAAAAGCTAGTTCTTTGTATCTGCCTAAGAAATCTGTTTCTTTATTACATATAAGCAAGCTTAATATTTGGAATCAAATTTTTTGTCTTGATATTAACTTTCAGACTGATTAATGTTGCAGTGCTTTTACAATATGAAAAATAAAGACACAGTGAGCATTATTTACATGATAAACTTTTCACAAAGGGAATTCCATGCTTATTTTGGTCTTCCCTCTTAACCAAATTCCTTGGTTAATTCAGGGTTCCTTTCAAACAAGAAGTTGAAAAAATGAGGACTAGTCTCTAGCTATTTAGTATGGCTATTTGTATTCAGCAGGGTTACTCAATTCTGGAGATAACAGCAATGAAACATTCCAGATCTCAGTGTAGTCTGACATTAATGGAAGGCTTCTTACACATCTGGTATCAGCTGAGACATTTGAACCAAATTATGCATGTTAGATAAGATAAATAAGAAAAGTATTCCTTACAGAACTAAACCACTAACTTGTTGGAAAGTATGATTTGGAGAAAAAGTAATCGGAACTCTGTAGAAAAATTCAGGTTTATTTTCTATAGTATCCATTTAAAAGATGGTGAGACTCTTTCATATTTGCATAGATATGGTCAGTGTTGTTTGGAATACCCTGTTATAAGAATAGTGATCTCTTCTGTTGTCAATCTGACTCAATTGGAGTATTTCTTACAGTATTTCTGATTATCTCTACAATATTAATTTCCTGGCTGAATTTGTTAACAGTAAGATAAAGAACAGTAAGTAAAGAACAGATGGTCATTAGTCATTCTTTGACAGTAATTTTTGTCTAAGTCTGATTCAATCCTGTTGGTTAAAGCAGAGTAACTATTTCCAACTCTTGTGATTCTTAGGACCAGTGTTACATTACTCTGGAATGTTCACTCTTCTCTTTCCCGTGGCACAGACAATCCTAAATACAAGTATCTTCTTTTCGGAACCCTTTGTGTGTGGCTATTGTACTCTACATGTGACTGTATACACACTGACCTTCTGTCCTGCAGTGCTGAAGCAATTCATATGTGCTCTGTGCAGGGGATTTTCAGGACAGAAACTTTCCAGCTAATCTTACGGTAGGACTTAACCAATCTTAGTGGTGCACAACAAAATATAACACAAAATAGTCTTACTTCATTTGACAAGAGTCAAACCATATTTCATGGCGGAATGAAGAAGTAGGTAAACTGTGTTTGTCCCAGTTGGGGGAGGCTTGGAAAGGCAAGCAGTGTTGTTACAATTGGTCAGAGTGGTCAGAACTATGTAATGAGCCTTTTTGCAGGGTGGGAAAGGACTCAAAGTAGTTTATAGTCTTGAAAAGTGCTCTTTACAGCTCTCTGCCCACTTAACACCTGACACTGAAATATTTTTTAAACTGTGATTTAAAGAGAAGAGTCATCCTTGAATCAGCACCCCTCCTTTCTCCTGCACTAAGGCTTTTGCGTGTTGGGAGTTTCAAAGAAACAATTGTACTGGGTTTATATAATCACAAGTACAGAATGTGTTTGTCCCTGTCATGAGATCTGTGCTTGCCTTGGGGAGAAATTTATAGTGCAAATTTGTATGCCACTGTGACAGCAATTATTTTAAAAATAAGAAAAAAACCAGAGCTTATTTGGCCACGTTATGATGCAGACAATCTCCTTTATCTCTTATCTGTGTGCATTTGTGCTCATAGGCAGTCATCTGACCGCATCCCACTGCAAATCAGGGATCTTGCTGTCTTTCAATTTCTGTCTTTGTAATCCATGTTCTTGCATGACCTTTTCATTGTACTGAACACAGACTTCTCCATGCTGACAGGTTTGCTATTAATATATGTTGGTGTATCTATAATATTACCTATGGAAAAGGAAAGGGAAAATTGACAGGGAGAATCCTCATTCCATTCTCAGTATCTTTAATAAACCTAGTCAGTGGTGCTGAGGGAACTGTAAATATAGAACTAGCATCTTTTTGCAAGAATTTACTTCTGGTTTTTACTTTTGCAATACCTGCTCTTTACTCTGTCTTTGAAAGAATGGGAAACCAGTCAAGATAGTCATGCATTTATTTATTTTTAGTTCCATTTTTACAAGGGCTTTGTGATTGTATGGCCTAATGAATTAATATTTATATTTTATAGCCTACAGGAAGAATTTCAAAACTATATCCCATAGAATTGTGTTACAAGTAATTATAAATGTTGTACACATCCTATCTTGCTGTAACTGTACGTGCATACTGCCATAGGGATGGGGTCTGCATGTGATGAATGCTTCAGTACCTAATAGAATTCAGTACAGTAGAATTCAGAATGTGTTAGAAACTACTTCCTTTGTTGTACAATCAGTAATTTTTTTTAATGTGGTAGTTGCTTGCATAGTACAGTTTGTTGGAGTATTGGACATATGTTTCTCAGTAAAACTTTCTAGCTTTTTTTTTTAATCATTGGTGAGATTAGTTTCTTTCCAATATGTGGGGAAAATTGTTTAGTATTCCTCCTCTTAGGATGTCATAGAGTAAGAAGGTATGTCACATTCAGTCAGCACAGTGAATCCTATGGACTTCAAGGTAACAGGATTTCTTCCATTGGCAGAGTGGTATTTTTCCTTAACAACTTCTTTTTAAAAACATAAATATCTCCATTTGCAAATACATTGGGTAGTTCCTGATACTTGAAGAAACTGGATTCCCTGCAAAGGTTCCCTGCCATCCCAGGTTATGTCAAGCTTCCTCCCAATAAAAGGGGAGTGGTGACTGAGAGGGTGGGAACAGTTGGCAACTGTGCATCTTCTTTTTTAAAGAAAAATGGAATCTCTAGTAGGCATTTTATGGCACATTTTCATCTCTTCAGAACTGATGAGCCATTCTTTTGTGATCATTTGACATTTCAGCAGTTTCTACTGTTTGAATTATTTTTTTTCATTCTTTTTCCTTTTTTTTTCATGTAAGGTTATATTTGGAGTCTGTTCTCACTGTTTTGAGGTAACAACATTCAGGAATTATTTCTTTTTTTTTCCAAATTAACTTCCACATTGATAAATTTCTGAGTTGACTTCAGAACTGGTTTTCTCATTTTCAAATTGATAGCACCTTTCTGGAATTTTGGTAGAGTTATGGCTTCAGGACTGAGGTTTTAGAAGCAATTAAAGTGAAAAATGGCACAGCACTTTCTACTAGCTAAGGAAAATGCAATAAGATACGAACAAATTATTTCCTGCTTAAAAGTTTTTTGCAGCTCTGCCACAGAGTGAAAATCAAAAGGGAAGGTGATTGTTGATTCACTTCAGCAAGTATTTACAGCAATTAGTTCTGGTTTGCTCTAGAGTCTTGCCTGAGTCATAAATCCTCTAGGATTTGCTGAGTGTCCTGAACAACTGAGTGAAGACTTACATTGCTTTTTTTTTTTTTTTTCACTGACAGCAGTTTAATGACAAGTTCTTGTTCATCTGATGACATTGATCAGGAAGAAATCCAGCTCGCTCTGCAAGCTGCTAAAATTGCCACACGAGAAAAGATCAGATCCAGATTTCATGGCAGTAATGATCTTATTCACCGCCTTTTTGTCTGTATCTCAGGTATGATAGTAGCCTTTTGCTCTAAATGTAAAAAGTGTTCATTTTTTTTGTTTATTTGGTGCACATAAGAGTAGAACAGACTAGAGATGAAGGAGCCAGAAAGACTAGTTTTGGGGGCCTGGTTTTGCAGACTGGTATAAAAGCTTACTGCTGTAAGTTACCTGGCAGGAACTTAGAGAATCGGAGATGCAGACTTCTTAAACATGTAGTTAAAGAGAAGTTGTGCATGCAACAGATTAGACTTCAAAGTGCTCCCTTGGTTTTGGTGATGTTTGTGAGAAGACATTTGTTACAACAGCTGTGTTTTGATGCAAAAGGAATCTCTTTGCTTCCTGTCCTGGGAAGATGGGTGCCAAATTGTGGGTAGCATTTAGGCCAGAATGGAACTTGACCATCATGTAAAATTAGTTTTACTCAATATTCTGGTTGTATTCCTAACACGAGCAAATCATCATGTTCAAAGTAAGTATGAGCCCATTACTGATAGTGACAGGTAAATTTTGTTTTTTATAAAAGATGGTGTAATAGTCTTTGGCTTACCTTTGCTCAAACTCTTAGGTGTTGCTGACCAGCTGCAGACAAACTATGCTAGTGATCTGAGAAGTATCTTAAAGACCTTATTTGAAGTTATGGCAACCAAACCTGAAACAGAAGACAAGGAAAAGCAAAAGAAAGGTAAAGAGATCTAAACGTTTGTTTTCTGTAGTGAATTTCTGCTGGTAGCCCCGTGGCGATCCATGAACAAGAAATTCCTTAGTGTTTTGTTAACTTTTTAACAGGACTGGCAATACAGTGATTTCACTTAAGATTTTCAGAAGTCATGGAAACGGACTACAAGTCAGTTGAAATCACTGGAAGTATATGTGCAAAGGACTTTGTCTTAAGATAGATGTTGAAAGTTAAAGCCTTCAGAGGTTATCTGTTCTTCTCCATACACCCTGTGTAACAGAACAATGTCTGTAGCCCATGTAGCTTTAAAGTGATATGTACAAGGTTTGGATTTTATGGAACCTTTTCCCCCAATATTGTTTCACAATTGACAGTCTGGATATATACCTTTGGTTCTGAAATCTAAACAGACATGTAAAAAGAGCAGGCTGTAAGATGAGAATTCTCAGTAAGATGCTGAAATCTGTCTATTCTTTAAGAAACTGTAGAATGCAGAATTTAGATTCAAAATACAAAAATATCCACTGTTGAATTCTAGATGGTGTGGTAATGGAACAAGAGCTAGATCGTGAGCCCAACGCAAGAAATAATTTTGATTGTTTCTTTTTCTAAGTGGCAAGACTGCTAACTTGCCTAAAAATAACCATGTCACCTGAGGAAGACTGCAGTTACCTTTGTCCTTTGTGACTAGAACTATCAGCATCTGAAGGCAATCAGAGATACTCTTTTTGTGTGTGTGTCTCCTTTTCCTCATTATTGAAAATGTTATCTTTCCCTTTCTCCTAGTTTTCTTTAAAAGCATAGGTAATTTTATATCAAACGCTAAGTTAAAAGTTGGTTGAAGTTATCAGAAGTCTTTCCAGTGCAATTCTGCAGTGGGATAATGCACAAGATGTGCAGTAGTCCTCTTGTTACTAGTGGTTGAAACTTGCGCAATGTTTTTGCGGTGGTAGGGTGTCATGATGTGAAAAGGGACTGTTTTGATTTCTTTATTGAAAAAAATTAATTTTAATTAGAATAGCTGAACAGAAGTTCAGCGATCTCTTAATCATTCAAACAAGAATAAAGAAGAAGATGGAACTGTAAAGAATTCTAACTAGGCAATATGTTAGTTAACATATATTCCAACATGGTTGGAATAATTTCTAATAGATTAACAGTTACATGATATTTAAAAAAAAAGTTAAAAAAAGGTGTTTACAAAATAAGCCTAACAAAACAAACAAAAGTAACAGAGTTTTGGCATTAAGTTTCTCTTGGATATGTATGATACGATGTGTGTGATTCACTTAGAAAACCTGTGGTTGTTCTCATATTTTACAAAGGATCGAAGTTAAGAACTGGAAAATAAAAGACAGGGTAAAGCTAAACTACTAGAAGCAAGAGGACTGTCTGTTCTGTAATAACAGCATCCTTCACTTCTATAGTCATTACAAAGAAGAGGAGAATTTGAAACCACAGGAAGTCTAATTTCAGAGGCCCTGACATGAATATTTTAAGTGCAAATTGGGAAAATATTCATTTGAGTACATCTTGGTTTGTTTACAGTTAATCAAGGTTTAAGGAATGCAGCTCTGGAAGACTGTGCTTTGTGTCAAGAAAGTATATCATCCTCAGAACTTGCGGCGAAAGCCAGAGATGGGGACTTTGAAGGTACTTCATTTTTTTCTGAGAATTAAAATGAGACAGCACTGATATATGAAAAATAATGATTAAAATGAAGAGTAAATCTTTTAAACCCTGACTCTGGAAAGAGACTGTAGAATGCTGTCATAGTATAAGTTAGAGAGTAAGTCAGATAATAAACTGAGTGTATTTCTCTCAGACAAATTTTTTAACAGCCTTGTGATACTCTACTTGTGTTATTGTCACATCCAGTATTAATTCCTTTGTATCAGCAAAGAAAAGTTCTGTATAGCAAAGGCTTCAGTACAGCATATGACATTACATCAGACAAGTTTCAGAGGGCTGAATAAAATGCAAAGCTCTAAGTACGGTATTCTCAGCCAAAGCTACAGAGTTCTTTTTATTGTTTGCTCTGTGTAGATGTATTGCTTTTTCCTATGGCAGAATATACTTTCCTCACTTTTGTCTTTGATCAAAATATTTTGGTTATTATTTTCATATTCGTCACCATACTACATGAAGTAAACATATGCTTCATGTAAATCTAATGAGGCTACTTGAATCTCACAGAGTGTGTGTCAACAGCGAAGAGAAGTGTATGTATGTCTCAAAGTTTTGGTGGATATTCAAGCATCCTTAGGGCTCAGATTTTCTTGTTTCTATTTTTTTAATCTGGACTCCTGTGGGAGTGCTTAGGAGTCACTTACGTTCTGTAGCCATAGCATGCTAAACACTGCACAAAAGTGGATTGAAAGATATCAGAGCACTTGCAGTCAAGGAATAAGAAAAGATAAAGTAGATGTACAAGATGGAGCTAGTAAGAAAGCAATCAGCTTTGATCTTCAGGGCTAAGTGGTTGTTACAGCACACCAAGAGCCCGATTATCAGAGCAGTGCTATCTCTGTGGTCAAATGAGAAATACAAGACAGCCATCAGCTATGAAACTGAGCTTCCCAGAAATTCAAGTATGCAGTAATTTCCTTGTGCTTTACAAGTCTGGTCTATTATCTCTTTGTGCAAAGACACTACTGCTCACCCAGTTGCAGATTTTGAATGCAGCATGACTGAGAACTGCGGAATAAGCAATGTATGTCTCTGCTTGTATGCAAAGGGGGGATGACCACAGAAAAAATAGTGGTTCGTGTCATTTGTAATAAAGATCAGAAAACTCAGTGGGGGAAAAAATGTTAAAGATTAGGTTTTGGCATGATGCTATGTACTTAGAAGTTATTTTTGTGCTTCTATGAAAGCCATGGTTTGCTTGGTCACCCTTCTGCAGGCTGAAGAATCTCAAATCTAATCTATTTATTGAGAACAGCAGGGATAATTCATGTATAAAGCTCTGTAGAAATATTATCTGTTCTGGAGGAAGATGATTTGGTGGTAGATAAAGAACTATTCAATACTTATTTTAATTGATTTTTCTATTGTGCTGTAATTCAGAATGTCACAGATGGTACAGCAAAGAACAAATCTTTAAGCAAAATCCTTACCATGTATAGGCTGTATTGGACATGAATGCAAGATATTAATTTGCTACCATTTCAGTTCATATCCTTTTGTTTTGGGTCAGTGCCTGATGCTGTCAGTGAATTGGACTTGCAGAACTTGGAAATCTTATTCTCGATTACAGGATGCTGAGTAATCTCTCAGTTTTTGTTGTGGCAAAGTCACTTCATTTTTGTGGCATGTTATTTAGCTTTTAAGGTTCTTCAGTTTTTCATGGCATCTTCTGTTGGGTCAAGGGAAGTTTTGTGATTGGAGAAATGCAGCCTATGGCATGTTATTTAAATACAGAACAGCAGCCTAATGCTTAGGTGATGCTGTGGCTTCACAGGAGTATGAGAAAGGGGAATTGTTGGAGTTACTGGGACCCCTGATGCATCTAGGCAGCATGATCAGTTCTGTCTCTGCCTTAAGTGAATGGTTATTCACAACTTGTAGTATTAACAGCAATACAAACCAGACCCCTGCCTGCATCTTTGTTTTGAGATAGCAACTGTTTCACATATGCCCTGTGGGCATAAGCAAGACCCTTTGGAGAAACAGACCTGAAAGCCAGAATGAGCTGAGCTGCTTTGGCACAGTGTTTGCCCATGCTAACACATCCTCTAAACAGAACCAGCAAGTCATCACTCCAGCAGATACTCAGCTTTTGATACCTGTGCGTGCTCACTGAGAGAGCTTGGGCATATCTCAGTCAGTCCTTTTGAAAAAATTCTCTGGAAGCCCTACTTGGCCGGGATGTAAGTGGTTATGCTGTAAATAACCTACATGGACAGTCAGCACAGCTCCTCTGTGTAAACCAGTGTAGACCGCTGTTCCTTAGCCTTTGCATTTGTGCACGGGAAGGGATTTTCTGTATCACGGAGAGACAGAGAGTGCCAGGAAGCAGAGATAAGCTATACCTTCCAAACTGAAACAGGCCACAGAAGGCCCAAAAAGGGGTCATCTGAATGGAGTAAATTTGTTAAATCTGTGGAGACTGTAGAAACATCCATTCCATCCCCTCAACTCTAATATCTTCCATTCTTTTGTGTCATGAGTTGTCATTGCTGGCAACACTGTGCAGACTTTTTCTACTGAGGTATGTAATGATGGCTAATGGTGTGTGTGTGTTTTTGCTGCCCCTAAGGAATCCAGCATGAGGCATACACTTACAGCAGTTATTTTAACCTCAACAGCCATGTGCCTTTTGCCCCTTATAACACTGTAGAAGCAACAGTCCTGACTTTTGGTGATGTTCGGGTGCAGATGGAGGTTGTCTGGTGGTTAAGGCAACCCTTCCTGCATGAACATCGTGTCTAGTTTTTTGCAGCAAGTCTGACAGGTTTGTCCTCCAGGACACAGGTCACCAACAGGAGTACACCACAGGTATCATTGTAAATGACATCAAGCAAAGACTAAGGGTGTTGCACCAATTTATTGACAGCATTGCACCAAAATTAATGAAATCCTCCTCAGTACATCTTTTCTGCACTTCAGGCCACTTGTAGTGAGTGCAACTGAAAGTGAAAACAATTTAAAGCAAATCAGCACATCTGTAGCTCCTTCCTTCTGCTGTTATGGCAGAACATGAGCATGTACCGAATTGAGAAATTCTAGCCCTCACTTGCCAGGAAAGCTTTTTCCAGTTACCAAATAAATTGCTCTTACCCAAAGTACTGAGTGTTTAAGATTGCATCCAATCAATGATAATAAAAAAACAGAAATGAAGTAAGACCAGCAGCCTGAGCAACAAATAAGTGAATAGTTTTAAGATTCTGCTGTGGGTTCCAGCCTCTACTCAGATTATGAAGATGAATCACTTGTTTTTGTCAGAATTCTCATTCTTACTGTATATAAAACCCACCAGCTGGTCTGGGTCATAAAACAAATATGAATGTTTATTATGAGCCAGCTGACATTGGCAAGGGTATAGAAGTTAAATCCTTTGACCTTCTGAAAGTGGATACACAATAAGCTACAGATTAATTGACACTCCAAAACAAAAACATTTTTGAAAATACAGATGAACCCATGGCATGAGTTTGTCTGTTTATCTTTACTGACCTAATGCTCTAGGACTTTTTATTGGGCGGTGGGAAGAATATGTATTTATAATTCATAGAGTATAAAAAGCACTATGATTTTGTAGGGAGAAGAATGTAAAGCAAATACATTTATATTGTCCAAGAATATAAAATGATTGTATACAATATTTCATAAATAAGTTTTAAATAGAGTAAAATTTCATGTCCTGGTTGTATGATACAGAAGGTGGGCAGTGGGGACAAAGTTATGTGTATAAACTCTGAGCAAATTTTAGTGGCAACTACTGAGGAAAAAAGCGAGTTGGGCTCTTTGCTGTCAGTAATGCTTGCTCTGAATTGCAGTAACAGCAGAAGGGGCTAGTGTCCTGGGACCTTTTGTGATACTGCCCTTCTGTCTGTGTCCCAAGGAGCTGTGAGCCAGCACAGTGAGAAGGTTATTGATATGTTCCTGGGCTCCTGTTTGGGCCAAATCACTATTGGATAATATGCTGGCCAAGAAGTTTACACGAGAGTGAGAGTGGACAAGGTGGTCACATGTGAATTAAAGGAAACCTCCACATTTGCAAATTTTTTAAAAAGCATACTCATAGTTAACCTATTGTAAATGTATCACTGCAGGGACAGAGCTGCATCACTCTTAATATGTATTACAGCTTTACAAAATCAAACATCAGGAAAATCGAAGTTTAGTATCTGCCATTTGTCTGTCTAGGATTGTGTTTCTAGGCCCAACACAAAACTTGCTTTGTGCTTGCCAGCAGATTCCTGTATGCACGTACACACACAGATACGTGCACGCACACGGGGTAACTTGTTTTTATCTTTATAAGGACTTCCATGTATTCACTTCTTTTGTAAATCTAAACTTGAACTTCTGAACTTGATGATCTTAATAATGATTTTGGGCAAATTTGTAGGTAATTTATTGGCCAGGAATAATCATCTGTTGTGGTTGAGGACAGGTGGTTATTTTTAATTGTCAATGTCATGAAGTTACAGGCTGGCTAAGAAAATTAGTCACACTTCTTGTCTACAAATTAGCCTGAGACATCTAGAAATTGGGAAATTTTCTCTGAGCAAACCAGAAAGCATTTTGAACCTGTTGGTCCTCCATGAAAATACCTGCTATAGCATCTCAGCTCTCTCTCCAATTGTACATGTATTTTCACTCCTTATCCCTCCCGCATCCATACAGACCTGCCTTGCTAGCTATCACCTAGTTATGTTTCCAGCCATAATGAATTTTCTGTGGCTGCCAGTACAAATGTCTGTCTGTGCCAAATGATGTTAGCATCTGTTTGCTGCAGAACAGCAGGCTGTTTCTCCTTGATCTCTTTCCATCTCCTAGTATTCCAGCCCACTCACTTTTGGCCAGCCACAAGACCTCATTGCTCTCCAACCAGTAGCATGAGCGTAGTTCGGTAATTTATGATCCCAAGGCTCAAGCTCTTGTCCTTGTTGCAATAGGGAAGTCACAAGGTCATGAAAGCCCACCTGTGCTGCTGTATGTGCAGAATCTAATCACCAGGAGCCTAGAATTAGCTGTCAACCCTAACTGAATGCTTCAGTTTTTCTTTTGTCCTCACCGTGTCTGTGTCTACTGTATTATTTATAACGATGGCTGGCAATACTTTCTAAATGAAACAAGTTAAACTGTTGCACAGTTCAGTGGCCAAACACATTCTGATGACATAACTTTTCCCTATTCAGTAGCTTTGCTTACGTGGTGCAAGATAAGAATTTTCTATATCAAGGCAATTTTTTGTAATCAACTGAACTTACTGAATCACGCATGTAAAATTACAGGATACTGTACAGTTTTGAGGTTGTATCACCAGCTCCATGCTTTTGGTGAAAACTTTTTAGATTTATGCAGAAACTCCGTTCTGTGAAAAGTGTTTGACAGGAATTGTGCTTGAAGCTGCTGCATCTATCCCTCTGTTTTCTTTCTCACCCCAAACGTTTTCATCAAATAATACTGTTGATGCAGAAAATTTATTTCTATAGAAAAATTTCAAGCCAGCTGTAATCAACACATAATCTACAGAGCAAGGGTAACAATTTCTTTGGTACAGTTGTGGCCTAGGAATCTTATATGAAAGTCAGAGATTACCCGGAACGACGTGTGGAAAATGACATGTGATGAGGGACCAAACTGTTCATTTTACTGTGGCAGTTGAAGTGATGGGTAAAATCACATTCACCTTGGTTCTCTACTTTCCGTACTTAAACCAAGAGAATTTACAGTTCCTGCTTTCATCAGAAGAGCTACATCAAGCTCATCTGACCCTTTTTGCAGTGCTGAGGGTAATGCACTTTGATGGCTGCAGCGGTGTAAAGTTCCACAGACTGCTGTAGGAACAGACTTCGTAAGGTTAGTTTGCTAAGAGTATAAATCAGGATTACGCATGATGTGCTCTAAAATCTTATATGTGTCGGTGCAAGAGGATCTTTCCATTTGAGTTCTGTGTGGGGAATATTTGATAATGCAAACGTCAGCACAGGCTTAGAGTTTAGTAGCCACTCTTCAACACAGAGTCATGGTGCACATTTTCTGATTTGTTTTATGCAGAGAGCATACGTTTGCCAAATTAGGCCTTCTGCAAGCTCCTTTTTAGGGGGTTCTTTCCAGATTATTTCCCTCCCCCATTCCTGACTCAGTCTCTTATGTCTCAGCATGACTGTGTGAACTTTCTGGTCCAATGTTGTTTGTATCAACACTGCTGATGGACCTGTCTTCGGGGACACGGATATGTTCTCCTTGGTTTTGTAAGATTAGATGGGACTGCACTGGATCTATTGCACATATTGAAGCAAAATGAATTTGCATGTTCTTTTTGACAGTGCTCACAGCATCTGTGATTTTTATCATGAATGTGCCTTCAGTATCTTGGGTTTATGTGAGATTTTTAGCTTTTATAGAACAGGAATCTTCTTTAGCTCATGAAATTGCAGAGACATGTAAAGGTGAATTCTAAAAGATACAGCATAAAATTAATAAACCCTCCATAAAAATAACATGATTTATGGGATATTCTAATGCAAAAACTTTAGTGTAGTTAAGAGCTGGGAATACTGTTAGTCCGTTTTAAACATGTTTCTCAGTCTTCACACTACTTTTATCTTAAGCCTTTTCCTTTCTCAAACTTGTTTCTTATTCATTTAAATAGTTGTTTCTCTGCCTTTTTTCTGCACATACTTCTTATGTTTTCCTCTCAGATGTATTTCTGTAGTCTCTGTCTTGTTAATCCCTTCCCTCTCTTCCTCCTCCTCTTTGAAGTTTGTGCTGTGGTCTTCATCTGTTCCCAACAGACTTCTCTTAGCTCTTACTGCATGGTAAAGCAATGGGCCAATTAGCCCATGAACAAGGGTTTCACTCCATTCCTTACACAAATCCCTGAAGCCCAAGCAGATAGCACTTAGAGACTGGATGTCTCAATTTGCTGCTGCAGAGAGAGCCAAGGAGGACTGTCACATGAAAAGCCTAGGGCTGCAGTGCTGCTGCCCAGCTTCCAGCACATCCTCAGGCTCTTGCTGGGGGTTTAATTTATGTAACTCACTCTGCACCTTATATTGAAGCTTTATCCCCTCCTGAGACTGCTCTTCAGGGAGTATTTTAAAAACTGGTTCTATAAAAAGCCTGAGAACTCAGTTGTTAATATATGTATGTCAGAAAGGCTGTTCTCAAGGTTGAGTGAGATGAGGCTTGTGGAGGGGGCCTCAGGGTGTGATCCTGTTGTCACTTGGGCTTGCATAGGCACAGAGTCATGCAGGCTTCATCATCCCTGCCAGTGTGAGTGAGCACTTCTGCTCAAGCCCAGGATTGTGTTTAATCTCTAAGTACATACTCTCAAAAAGATGCCTCTGTGTTTATATTCACTGTAAGGACCTTTTCAGTCACAATTGGAAGCAAAGGCACAGAGCTTATAGCCCACAGTTTGTTTTTTGAATGTCATTTCAAGACTGCATGACTATGATTTTTGGACATTTCTCTCCTGATTTCTCCCCACACAGACTTACTGACTGTAGCTGGGTGATGAGAATTAAAGCAATTAATGCTTGTGCAGTGTTTTGAATGTTAAAAGCTGTTATATAACTAAGTGTTACTATTTGGGGGTGTGCTGCAGTGCAGCAGATCTTGGTGTAAGAAGCAATTGGGATGTTAAGAGGGCACAAGAACTCAGAAGAAATGGGCCTAGCAACATAGTCCTCTTGAGTCACTCCCTGTCTGGGGGAAAATGTGCCCTTTAGCTCACTCTGCTGATTCTTTAACTCAGTGAATCAGCTGCTGTCACACCTATGTGGACATAGAGAGTCCCTCTAATGTGGGACATTCTGTGGAGGGGATTATACTGTTTCTATCCATTGAGAACTATGAAGATGTGATTTATTTTTTTGTGCAATTATAAAAAAACCCAAAGTTTTCAGATTAATTCATCTGGCAGTCAAGTAATTCTGTAACCATAAACTATGTATTATATAAATATCATGTGTTTTAAAGGCTAGTTATCAAAATTACTTTCTTGTTTTTCATGGGGGGGGCGGGTTGCAGCTTTTATTTAGCATTTGAGACAATGAAATCCATATGAGTTCAAGTAAAGAATGTTTTTCAACATGGTATTTCAAGGGTAACAACAGAAGGAAAATAAAACCCAAATGGTAATAAACACCCGATATGGAAGCAGCTTTCTGTTGATGAGCTACAGAGTCTTTGTGGTGGGGTTGCATTGGCTTGTAATTGGACTAATTATCAAAGGGGAAAAGTGATGATACTAGTTGCTGTGGAAGTTGTGGTTCACATTGGCATGCTACAGTTTGTATAAGGATCTGTGTTTTGTGGCTTTTCTCTGAATACTGAAATTAGTAAAATTATCTGAACATGGTAGCCGCATTGTAATGCAGTTGATAAAGCATCAGCAGTGAAACAGGCATCATACAAAATGTGCTTCCATGAGCGTTGTGGAAGCTGGTTTGAGAGAGACTTGATGACACAGAGCTTGAGCAACTTCATAAATTAGCAAGAATCAATGGGATAGTTTAATCCCTGAAAACATCCATGAAAACATTAAAATATCAGCTATTTTATTTGTGATATATGTGGTAAGCCAAGGGACCTCCTAGATGGAGAAGGTGATGATGCTCCAGGGTCTTAGGTTTCAGATCAGAGAATCCTGTGAAAGTAATATGCAGGTTTCACAGTTGAGATAATAAACTAATATAAGGAGTAAATTTGACTGGGCCACTTACATCTGGAGAGGTTGTAGAGAAGGAAAAGAGCTGAAAGGAAAACCTCTTGATATCCTTGCTGTTTCAACTTCAGCCATATCTCCCTTTTGCTGAAGCAAAGCCTGCCTTTGAAGTGGGAATTTGTAGGTTTGTGTCCCCACAGAATGTTTTCTGGTGAACTGCTCCCAGGAATGAGGTGAAGGCTGTTACGTGCAAATCCTTATTTTTCACATCAGTCATTTTTTGGTTGCTTCCCTATAGTTGTGACCTTTACCAGACCAGCTTGTTCATTTAGTGAAAAATTTCTCCCTTAAACTAATTAAAAATAGTTTAGAGGAACCTGTAAAAGCTGAGTACAAATTTGAAGTTGCCTTTTTAATTAGTCTGCCTTTTAAACATTTTCTGCAGTGAATGCTATCTCCTTTTTGCTTATGAGTTGGAAGATGTTGCAACATGACAAACACATGAAAACTGGTTACGTTTGTTAGAACAGTACCGTGAACTTTTCATTGCATTATCTTTCTGCCTATAGTTGTAGCCCTCTTGACCTCTGCATTAACTGTACCATACATATATTGCGTTGTTTGATAATATGCTCCTTGAGGCAGGGATGTTGCTTGTCAGGTTTATAAATGTGCAGTTGTATAGATGGCATACTCTAATACTCATAGAGAAGTACAAGGAACTTGGCTGAATACAGCTAGTGGTTCATGTTCACTGTGTCCTGGATAGAACTTGCTTTACCCTTCATTAGATTTTTAGGAGCTTAATTAAGCAATCAGCTACATCATTTCTACTCTTGTAATTTTAGACTCTCTGAGGTCATGTCAGGCTGTCACTAGCAGAAGCAGCTCAACAGAAGTGAGCACAATTCTTTCTGCTTTGCCAAAACCAAATGATTTCCCTGCTTGGCTTTTATGAGCAGTTGGAGAGCTCACAGGAGAAATAATCAGCTGAAACATGCTGTTGGGGATAATGGTCAAATTGTTTTTCTATGTCTTGTACACTTGATGTTGTGGTTTTGCTGTAGTTACTGGTGACTTCCAGTAAGAGTACTAATAGTTTAGCAGACAGTGATGAGGCTTCGAGTTCATTATCTGTAGAGTTGCTCATCTAAGTGCAGAAAAGCTTTCAACCTTTCTGTAGTGAGAGATGACGATGCGGGGAGTGGTCTCTACTCTAAAGCTTGTTTGGATGGCTGGTTGCGCTCTCCGAAACACCTGTGGTCCAGTTCTGCTTTAGTAGTCTGTGATCCTCATACTTCATTTTGACTACCTCCTTTTCCATGCCACTTTCATTTGAATAGGATAGATTACATTTTGAGTTCCAAAGCTGCTTTCTCCTGTTCTGGTGCCTGCAATGTGCTGCCCAAAGGTGGGTGCCTGGCAGAGAAGGTGGAACTTGAGGCCTCCCAGGTGTCCTGAAACCTTATCTAGCTGCCTGTTCAGAAACTCAGAAGAAAGCAGCTGCTGTTATATTTAATTCTTCTTACTCCCTTGAGGGTCTGAAAAGTATGTGTTTGTTCTTATTCCCTGTAGATTTATGTTCCTTTTGTTGCTGTGTTTCTGACAGATCCTCCTGACTGGGTTCCAGATGAAGTCTGCAGCTACTGCACTGCATGCAAGGCTCCCTTCACAGTCATTCGCAGGAAACACCACTGTCGGAGCTGTGGCAAGGTAATGACACAAACGTGAGGAATTAATTACCCACCAAAGCAAACAGCGAATGTATGCATCTCATAGAAGCAGCTGCACAGCAAAATGAGTGCACTTGGCCATGGTTTTCAGGACCCAAGTATTCTTGTATGTCTTGGCTATCAGTTGCTTAGCTTACATTTGAAAGTGAGGGGGAGGCTTTTGAGTTTTGTACAGCAGTCTGATGGAAAGCAGAACTTCATGTGGAGATCCTGGAACAAACATCCCAAATCCAGAGTAAATTTGAACTACTGCTCTAAGCTTTAATGAGCTGCAGCAGCCTGCACTGCACAGCGCAGCTGCAGGGACAGTGTCCCCCTGTGCATTCTTTAGAAACCTTTGCAAGAGGACTGCAGAGTGTAGAGCTGCTGCTCTGCAAGTTTGTGGAGGAGGAAGAAGGAGTGAGAGAGAAGAAGGAGTCCTGTGCCTCAGGAAGCCAGAAATTGCAATCCCATTTTGCTAAATTTCTGGTGTGCAAGTGAAAAAGGCAGAGGGTAGAGGAGCTGTTTTTGTGAACTTTGTAGTGAACTTGCAGGAGTAAGAACTTTTGAGACATTCGCAAATAGTTCCCCTAGTCTTCAAAACCCCAATGGAGAGAGATTATTCTTTTCATCTCCAGTGGAGCTGCCTTCCCTTGTGACCTGCAGAGACAGCCCAGCCTGCCTTGTTAGAGCTTGATGTCAAAGCATAGTGATATTAGTTGGTGTCAGGCTACAAAGTACCTGCAGAGGACTTTTACTTGCTTCACTGAGGAGAGGGTTGTTGCCACTACACAAAAGCCCAGCATGTGCAAGCTTCTCTTCCTTCTTTTGAAATCAATTTTGACCCATTCAGTTCTTCAAAGGAACTAAAGTGAAATCTCCCTCTTTTCTTTTCAGATCTTCTGTTCCCGCTGTTCTTCCCACTCCGCTCCATTACCTCGTTATGGTCAGATGAAGCCTGTCCGTGTTTGCACTCACTGTTATATGTTCCATGTCACTCCTTTCTATAGTGACAAAGCTGGTGTCTGACATATTAAAATACTGGTGTGTCTTCTGGGGTCTTACACGGACTGCTGATATATTTGACCTAAGCCAAGAATTAACTTGAAAGGTGGCCCTGTAAGGGCAGGTAGGCTTTGACATCCATTATTATAGATTTTGTACAGACAATTTTTACTGCATTTTACTAAGCTGCTAAAGGGAAGTATGAAGTGTCTGTAGCTCTAAAGCTACAGTACAGTCTTCCATAAGTTTATAACATTAATGTTACGATGCCATATGCAGAACAAATGCACTGTGTGGAAGGAAATAGGTCTCAGAGAATTGGACAAGTATTGCTACTTATCTTACGTGCTAGGAACAGAGTAGCTGGTTCACAAGTCCATCCCAGCAAATCAGTCCCAAAGCTCAGACACTTCTGTGCTCACTAGAATGCCAACATGGCTGTGGATGTCAGCATTCTTCCTCCTACTGAGGTTTGACTTTCCCATTACTAGATTTTTTTGCTACCTGTGCTAGGATTAATTAAAGCAAAACTATTTCAACCCCATATCTGATACCTACAGAGGCAAAGTTTTCTTTGTGTCACATGGGAAGCACTGAAGGTCCTGAAGCAGTAAGTTTCTGTT
Source organism: Upupa epops (assembly GCA_013397515.1). NCBI lineage: Eukaryota > Metazoa > Chordata > Aves > Bucerotiformes > Upupidae > Upupa > Upupa epops. The sequence goes on from VZRI01007394.1 coordinate 261,820, forward strand.
GTCTTTCATGTACCGAGCAGAACAGTACCTCCCAAGTTGTCTTCTAAAAATTGTTTTACAATTTCTGGTTCATATTTTGGAGTTTTGGAAGTATTTCTAATCTACATCACTTATGCTGAGTTATTAAAGTACAACACAGAGCTTTGGTTTCTATATCAGCATTTAAAACTTGACTAACTTCAGAGGAAATAGTTACCTAATGAATGAATTAATACTAAAGTTCATGTTTTTCAAAACATTTAGCAGCAAGAACTCAGTAGACGTGACAGAATTATTTCTCTCATACTGTTTTTTTAAATGCTTTCTAAACAGGAAAATGTGTAATGATACATTCCAGAGGTCCTGCAGAATGGTCAGTCCAAGAAGGATACTTGTCCACATTTGGCAGAGTAACTGTGTAAAATATTGCATACTGTTCTTCACTCATGCTAACAACTCAGAAGATGCTTGTATTTATTTGAAACACCAGGGATTAATTTTTATCTCCATTTGGAGAGGAAAGAAATAAGAGTCACACAAATTCATGCTATGATCTTGCACAAACTATTTACAGTAAGAGTGCTGAGGTTTCAAAAGCATTTGGCCATGCTTTGAGTTAGCCACATGAAAAGCAGGACAGCATATGCTGTGGTTACAGAGGAAAGGAGATTAAGAGCTCTTTGCCATATCCCTTTCCTGATTCACAGTGGTGCATGCTGTGTTTCAAAGTGATAAATACAAAAAAAAGGTGAGGAAATAGTTTGTGGTATCATGATTGCAAAAGGTCGTCATTCAAAATTCTAAAGCAAAACTGGCCAGTGTTCATTTTTTTAATCTTTATTTATTTCTTTTGAGGGGGACATTGCCTTTGTTTAGGTGGTTTGATATTCAGTGTTAATGAGCCATATAAGGGTACAAGTGTTTGTCACTGTTGTTGTTTTGAATTGGATTAAACAGCTTCACTTAGTTTATGTGTAATGCACAAGCCTTACGATGCTGTTGTAGACAATGTCAGCTATGATGTGTTGTCCTCACCTTATTATTTATTTTTATATATTCCATGAAATCCTTCGGTTGGAGTGTTGGCATTCAACAGAATTTGGAAAAGCATGGGGTTGGGCAATTGCTGGCTTGGTGGGAGGTGGGTGATGTGGTGCAAGGAATGATACTTATTCAGGCTTTAATCTCAGGCTTCACATTGCAATGATTATTGCAGCTTTATTTTTAGAAAGAAACCCAACAAATTTAATGCTTCTTTTATAGGATAAAAAGTACCACAAACTTCAATTGTGAAATAAATATGCACAAAAACTTGCTTCTGTGAAAGAGAAAGAGAATCTTATTTAATGGACTGAATATTTATTCAAGCTTGTTTTTATTTTGTAAATGCTGTAATTCAGAATCATTTCCATAAATATGATATTTAAAGATCTGAGACACTATAGTTTCTTATGTAAATACAGACTCCTATTTCTTTTACTGAAAAGCACAATGACTATATCAATAATAATATGCATTTGCCTCAAGGAAGACTTTCATCTTGTAATCTTGTCAGATAATTAAAGTGTCAGGACTTTCTACTTCCATCTGCTGGATTGCTCTTTCATTTCGGGGTTTGTTTCCATGGAATGACAGCTGCCATCCTGTCAAATAAACTGGCCTTAAGTCTCTCACTTTTCAAATAGCATGGAAGAAATTAGTTTACATTTGGAAATGGAAGCTACTCTTACAGAGCAGGAGTAGAGTACTAGCCTGTCACGTAACATTGCCCTATGCTCCCTCTTGCCACCAGATAAAAATCTTCCTTCCCAAAATACTTTGTTTCAATGGCCACTTCACGCACCAGGCATGCTTGAGCTGCCTGAGTCACATGTGAATAATCTTTTCTCTGAGGGATATAAATCTGCAATCAAATCCTCGGATCTACAGGCACAGTTAGGAAGCATAAGCACCCATTACTGATTTGTTCTGCTCCTTGTCATAGAGTCATAGAATTGTTGAGGTTAGAGAAGACCATTGAGTCCAGCTGATAACCTAACTGTATGAAACAAGCTGCTAATTCACATCTGCGATGTAACTGTTGTAGGTTTTGTAAGAATTAATTTTATTTTCCAGAGGATGTAGTTTATGGCTTTGGGGTACCATTTCACAGAAGAAAACCACGTTACAGGTCTGTGACGTTAGGATCTTAGCTTCAGCAGTGCAGCAGCAGGAAAACTATGGAAAGGCTGCACACAAGTTTAAGATTGTATTTGACTTAACATACATATATTTTTGGGCAAGTAATGATGCCTTAAGGTGTGTATAAATGAGTGAACTCTAGAAATTTATCCTAATGGGAGTCTTTTAATTAAATCTACATTACTGCACAGGTTTGATGGCAAAAGGAAATCCCTTTTCACCAGACCACAACAGTGTGTTCCACAGCAGCTTTTCATTTGACAGACAACTGGAAGGGTACTAAGGATAATAAGGTAAAAGCAGCATTGCCCAAGGTGGCAGTAGTTCACCTGGTGTTGAACTCCCCTGTATGACAGGTTCCTTCCTAATCAAGGCGACTTTCAGGGGGAAAAAAAATACAGTAAATTCTGAAGTGATCCTTTCTAGATCTGTACAAGTCTACAGTGTTTCCTGTTCTCGCCAAATTTGTAATGGGAAGTGGAATATCTGGGCTCCCTCTGCAATGAAAGGAGCATCAATAAATATATAACTGTGCTTCCAGTGAACAATTCTGTCCAGAAACCAGTAATTCTTAAAAGCTGACACAGAGCCCCTTAGTGAGGAGGAGCTTGGACAGAAGCAATGGGTGAAGAAAATTACCTTTAATGGGGTACTTCTAACCTGCGAGGAAGGAGGAGGAAAATGGGGTAGTTGTACATATGGTTGTGCCTGTACATGAGTGTGGGACATGAAAGGAGGGCTGTGGAAGCAGGAGACTTGATGTAGGAAAGCTTCAAACACATCTCCATCACAGTCCTGCCTGGGAGTTGGAGGGAAACCACCAGTGATCTCAGTGTTGTGGCTCCAGCTGAACTTGCTGTCAGTTTATGCAGAGTCAAAGCTGCTGAGTCTGCATTCTCTGGTTTCCATGGCAACCCCTGATAGCATCTCTCTGCCAAGTGCCCAGACTGCAGCACTCTGATCCTGCACAAGCAAGCACAGAGACTTCTGCTTTCTGCTTCGTCAGAAGGATTGTGATTGCTCAAATGTCTTAATTTGTAATGAAGACTTATGCTGCAGAGTCAGAGGCTCACTGTGACCTCTCTTTTCTGAAGATAACACTTCGGTGAATTAGGCATATTTACGTTCCTTATCTGGAAGAAGTCTCTGTGAGCATCCTTTTGACTACTTTTGGGGATTCTTTAGCTATTTTCCCTTTCCTTCTTCCTCCATTTATCCCACCCCAGCTTTCAGCTTCTGCTGTATTTAAACTAACCATCTTCTGTAGGCTCCTTGGACATCTTACAGATAGTGAAATGCTAGAGCAAATATTGGACAATTCAAGGAACTTTCTTCTTTGTTACTTCCTGATCTTGCACTTTGTGTTGCTGGGTACAAGCTTATTTCAAACCTTCATTTTGTGTCCTTGTACTTGCAGGAGCATCCTGCCCCAGCAGTTCGTCCTTCCTAGCTGTCTGCTGCCATGAGTTTTGCACCAAGATGTTTAAGATCTTCCAGTATTGCTTTATGTTGTGGAGGAAGAAGGAGTGAGATCTTAAATGCCAGGTTTTGATAGCTGTTAGTAAATCATAGGTATTGAAAATACTCTGGTTTTTTGTTTTTCATTTGGCTCTCTTTTTCTTCGCTCTTAAGTCAAAGAATGCAAAATTATTTGGCCAGAATGATGAAAAGGAGATGTTACAGCAAATCTGCAAGTGTGAAGTTGATGCTGTAATGAAGTAATTGGTCTTTTTGAAAACAAGCTGTAACTGCCTGTGCTAGGAATGCTGTGGCTCATGCATAAAACAAACTGGGCAATTACTCTTTTGTTAACTCATTTCATTTCTAAACATGAAGGCTCTGAAATGTGAAGTATGATTTTCCCTCATGTTTCACTCAAAGGTATGAAGCTTCATTTGTCCTCTCAGTTTTTCTCTGCAAACCACCATCCTGTTAGGGCTCTGCCTGAGTTTGTCAGCAAATGAGAACATTTTTCTGAATCTACAATAATACAGCCAGCAGTGGGACCTCCAGACCTCCTGCCGCTGCTCCAGACACTCCTGAGCAAGGCGTGGCTGTATGTGCCAGTGACACAAGGGGACTGTGCAGGGGCCAGTTGTGCATGTCCAGTTGTTGAGTGATGCTGCCATTTGCTCTTTCTCTTGGGCATGTGATGTCCAATGCAGCCTGGGATGCAAGGAACCACTGTGTCTGGGAAAGGCAGAGACATCCAGCATTTAGCTGTGGCTACCTCAGATACTGCAGAGATTTTATTTTCTGAAAATAACCCGAGGCTTGGCTTTATTAGCAACAGGCTTGTACTATGACATCTTCCTTCAGTACTGAGATCAAATTTTGAGGCACTCGGTAGATGATTATTTTTTTTCTGGTCAAGACCATTTGTAGTTGTGGCCTCATTAGCAGCTTTTGTGTTTATTGTACAGCCTGCTGGTTTGGGCTTGGCTTGGTTTTTTTTAATTAATTTCACTTTCTTTCGTTTATCTGCAGAAAGCTGGGGATTAATAATTGACAATATAAACAGAAAAATAATTTGCAAGTTCATAAATACATTTAAAAGGGAACAACCCTATGATCTCTTGTCTCTCAAACACTGGGAGATGGTACAGAAAAAAGTGAACCCAAAGTAGTTCCAAAGTCCTGTGCATCAGTCTCGGAACCATTGGATGATTTCTTGTGGCTGGTGGAAATGGTAAGTGGGGTGGATGATCTCTAGGGAAAATAGTCACTCTAGTGGAGAGCAAAAATGAAAGGTTTCAGCTAGTGATTACAACTCCTCTTTGTCTGGAAATAACTGCTCCCTGATTTAAAAAAAAAAATCCCTTTGAAAAGAAGCTCCTTTCAAACAAGAAAAGTCAACATACTTGCTCCAAGTGTGCTGGAACAGAGTAGAAAGCAGCCACAAATCCATTTGGTGACCAATCTTGTAGTCCAGTAGTCAGGTTTTTGAGTTTCTTTCAGGGCAGGACATTGACTTTGCTTGGAGAACAAAGCAGGAAAACCTTGCCCAGCTGAAAGGAGGTTTTTCTCCATTTTGTTTGTTCCCTATGTTCTGCTTTCTGCCTTTCCTCTTAATTTTTTCTCTTTGAAGGAATGATACTGGACTGTGTCTCAGGTAAAATGCTTCTTTCTCAAAGGCAGCATTTGAAATGTGGCCGATTTTCTGTGATGAGTATCCCTCTCAAAAACTTACATTGTGAAAAGCTGAGGTGGTGGATGCAAGCTTGCATCTGGGTGCTGCCTCTATGCAATTCTTGTCTTACGCTGGAAGAAGGGCGAAGTAAGAAACCAAAGAGTAGGTTGGTGTGAAGTATGAAGGCTTAAGGGCTTCTTACAAAGACACTCTTAATGATGCTTATTGAAAATTCCCAGGTAGAGAGGCAGCCTCAGCCACTGAAAGTCACAAGCCTGCAGGTAATGCAGCCTTGAGATTGGGATCTGGGACCTGATGAGGCAGCAGAAGCAGCTGAGTTCTGGCCAGGCAGAAGGAAGGAACTGAGTAACAGCTGGCCCAAGGGATGCAGTCCAAGGAGATTTTTTTTTTCTCCACTGGTTTTGCTAAAATCAAAACCCAGGAGACATTGGAGGTGTTATCTTACCTACTACCTTGAGAGTGTTTGCAACAGCATGGAGAAACAGGTGGTCAAGTGTGTTGGATGTGCTGCTTCTGTATTTCCATCCAGAGTTAACTAGTTCTTGATAGATGAGGAGAACATAAAGATGCTGCTGTCATTCACTTATTGATTATGTTTATATTTTTTCCTTCTGCTTACTTGCTCCAGAAAAAAATGAAAATTAAAAAACAAACAAGTGATCATAGAATCATTAGGGATCAGAAGGGACCTCGAAAGATCATCTAGTCCAGTCCTTCTGCCACAACAGGATCACCTAGACCAAGTTGCACACGAGCACATCCAGGCAGGTCTTGAACGCTTCCAGAGAAGGAGACTCCACAACTCCCCTCAGCAGCCTGTTCCAGTGCTCCGTTACCCTCACTGTGAAGAAGTTCCTTCTGATATTTATATGGAACCTCCTCTGTTCCAGCTTGCACCCAGTGCCCCTTGTCCTATCACCAGATAACCTTGAGAAGAGCCTGGCTCTGTCCTCCTGACACCCACCCCTCACATATTTATCAACAGTAATAAGATCACCCCTCAGCCGCCTCCTCTCCAAGATAAAGAGACCCAACTTAAAAGAAGTTGATGAGGGCTTCCACAGGCAGCTGGCAACAGCCTCACAGCAACAGGCCCTGGTTCTCATTGGGGATTTTAACTACCCCGGTATTTGCTGGCAGACCTACTCAGCCAGCCCCCAGTCCAGGAGGTTCCTCCAGTGCATTGGTGACAATTTCCTGATGCAAATGGTGGAGGAGTCCACTAGGAGAGGAGCACTGCTGGATCTTGTACTCACCCACAAGGAGGGTCTGGTTGGAGCAGTGAGGGTTGAGGGCAGCCTTGGTGAGATGAGATGGTGGAGTTCAGGGTCTCGGGTGGTAGGAACCTAGCAGAATCACAACCCTGGACTCAAGACGGCCAATTTTGGTTATTTCAAGCAATTGCTAGGAGAAATCCCATGGGACAGGGTACTGGCAGGTAAAAGGGCCAAGATAGCTGGTTATAATTCAAGGACCACTTCTTTGAAGCACAACACAAGTGCATCCCGACAGGAAAGAAGTCAAGGAAGGGAATCAGAAGACCTGAGTGGTTAAACAGGGAGCTGCTGGGCAAACTGAAGAGGAAGAAGAAAGTCTATAGGTCATGGAAGGAGGGGATGGCCACTTGGGGTGATCACAAGGCTCTGGTGAAATAATGTAAGGAAGCAACTAGGAAAGCCAAGGCCTCCTTGGAATTCAACCTTGCAAGAGAGGTCAAGGGTAACAGAAAGGGTTTCTTCAAACATATTGCAGGTAAAACTAAACCTAGAGGCAATGTAGGCCCCCTGCTGAATGAGGTGGGTGCCCTGAAGACAGAGAATACAGCCGTCCTGGTATCAAGTGTTCACTTTTTAAAAATCTGGAATTCCCATTTGTGCAACAAGTAATTCTCATAATGTGATCTAATTATGCAGTGCAAATAAATACCAGTCATTAAATAATAATAGTTTAGTTCTAAACAGAAAAATCATTAACTCCAGATTGGAGTGCTTTGCAGTGCGGACAGCTCAGAAACCATCAAGAACACCAACATGGTGTGATAAAACCTTCTGCCACGCCTTTTCCAATGCCCACCCAAGGTTCAGGTGTTGTCATGACATCAGCTGCCAAAGGAAATTGCTTCTTGCCAAACCATGTCTCCACTCATAGCTCAGTGTGCTTTTATCTGTGGTATTTGTAAAATGGCCTAAGGAACTGGCAAAAAGGGAGAGGTAGCTGAATGGAGAAGGTGTTGAGCTAATGTACTGTTCAGACTGCATTTCCGGGGGTGGGGTGGGGGCGGCAGGGTGAGTGTTGTGATGAGAAAAGCCATGGGAATGATTAAGGGACTGGAAGAGCTCCATGAGGCCAGGGGAGGCACTGATCATGGTGGCCTCAACTTTATACATCAGTTTAGACAGTACCAAGAAGAAGGATTTCTCTGTGGGCTGATGTATGGGAGAGATGCGGTAGTGCAGCCAAACCCACTCAGTACTCCCCATTTCTCCATGGAGTTCATCCTGCCTTGGGGCTAGAGTCACAACAGCATTTGACAGTTATAAGGATCAAAGGAAGAGAGGTAACAGACACAAAGAAGAAGAAAGCAGGGAAAATATTGTGCCATTTGGGAGACTGGTATCTAAGGGAGGCGAAGAAAAATCCCCAGCCACAATATTCTCTGTATGTGCAAATCATAGCCAGCTGAAGAAACTGTTTGCCAGCAGTAGTTCTCCTGTCCTTGTGAGCTGGCTGTCATTTCCCACAGAGCTCATGGATACTGGTATCCAGCTGAGCTGTGGGTGCCATCAGCATGGGATGATGTACATAGAAATGGAGCAGAAGACGTAAGTAAGTACCATGCACTAAAGGGTATTCTTGCCCAGCAGAGCACATCAGTGCTGAAGGGCCAAAGACAGGAGCCATGCCTGAACATAGGGAGTGAGCTGCTGGTCCCCCACCACCTCAGCCAAGCTACATCCCAGTTCACTGGCTTTTCCCTTCAAAGTTTTTCAGGCTAAAAGGACCACTGAGAGGCATTGTGATACTATGCCACAGTAGGGTCTATAGGATATTGTACAGCAACTCCTTTCTCAACCCAGCACTGTGCACAGCACCTTGTCTTCTCCTGCTAACCAACAAGCTAACATGCCATCATGGGGGACCTGCTTGTGTAGGCCTACACAAGCTGTAGGTATGTTATCTCCATGCTGCAGAAGAGCTCATTAAAAGATTTAGGAACATAAGATCGAAACACCCAAGTGCTGCTATCTCAAGTAAGCATGAATAATCCCTTTCACAAATCACTTCTACCACATCTCAGAGGTAAGTATCATTTTCTTTGCTGTACTCAGAACTTAATCTCCTCAGTAGATAGATGACATGAAGGTGATGAAGACTCCAGACTCTGATGATTTAGTGGCCCTTTGATGCTTAACCTTGGATTTCAGAGTCAGTTCTCCCTATTCCTCCTGTGTGCCAGGGGACCTTTTGCTCTCTGCTTGTTACCTGTTTGTTGAGAAATGTCTATGCTGCTGTTGTAAAAGAAAGGTGTTATGCCATGTAAACTGAGGCTTGTGACTCTGGGCTCCGGCTTAGAAGTCACAGCTTCTCCTGCTCTTTTGAAAGTGACTGGGCTGCCACAGGTTCCCCTTCCCTTTGGTAGGCTTCTCATCCTAGAATCTCTCATCCTAAAAGCAGTCTCTGGTCTTACTTTTGCTTGTTAAAACTTCTCAGACCTGCTGGACACAGGCTACACTTCAAAGGATGGTGTTTGTGCCTTGATAGCAGTCTCTTCTTTGGGTAAATGTGGCAGAAATTGATTGGTTTGTTTTGCTTAGGTGGTAATGAAGTAGTTAATTGCACTTAGTAATGGTTGGCTCTGCCCAGCTGCTCAGGGGATCCCAGGCTATGGAAGCACATCAGAGCTGTTCCCTGCTTCTCAGGCTACACAGCTTTCCGAGCTTACTTGTTGGCTTGTTTTGTCCTTTCCAAATACATTTTCTCTCTTTGTTTTACCAGCCCCCATGCTAAATGTTGTCTGCACCAATTTCCAGCACCCTGGCCTGTGCCAAGATGGATTTCTCTCAGGAACACCCAGGCACTGGAGATACCAGTACAGCATGATGGTTGGGCAGGCTCATACCCCCACAAGTGGGTGGTTGTGCTGCCCAGGCAGTGTGTTACTACTGACCACTATGATTCTCACCATGGCTCCTTGCTGTCTTGGGTATTTCAGGTGAGATGTGTCTGCCCAGCCTCATGCTAAAATGTTTCTCCTCCTTCCCATCCTCCATTCCTAGCTCTTCGTCTTGTTCTGCTGGGATAAGACCTGCTGCTCTTGCATTGCAGTCAACAGCTACCAGGCTTCTTTCTTTTGTTATTTCTTTGAGTATGTTTAAGGCCTGTCCTGGCTTCCCAAAGTCATCTTCCAACATAACAAGCCTTTCATATGTTAATATGCAGCAAAGCCTTTCTAAGTCTTGGTGCCAAATAATAACGGCTTTTGTAATGGCACAAATAGCTCGTAGCAGGGGGATGCCAGGGCTGGGGCTTTCACAGTCCGCTCTACCTGTTGGTGCAGCACCAAGGTTTGGCTGTGTCCAGTCAGTTATACTTCTTGATCAAGTGCTTGAGCTGTGTGGAAAGCTGGTGGCATCGTGGGAGTGAGGATGCAGCATGAGGATGAGTTAAGACATGGCTGCAGGTTGTACCAGGGGAGGTCCAGGCTCAGAATTTCCCCACTGAAAGGATTGTACGTGGAACAGGCTGCTCAGGACAGTGGTGGAATCACCATCCCTGGAAGTATTTAAATGACATGTAGACCCGGTGCTTAGGGACATGGTTTATTGGTGACCTGGCAGTGCTGGGTTAACAGCTGGGCTTGACGATCACTTCCAACCAGAAATTCCGTTCTCTGATTAACTCTCAGGCAGGAGAGTTGCAGCCTCCACTCTCCAACATGCAGCACAGTGGAGTCAGACGTCAGCGGTTCAGCCCTGGAAGCCAGGTGAGAAGTTAAATAAGACTTTCAATGAACCCATCAGAGCCCACTAGCCCTGTGGGGCTGGAGCAGCTCCCCCCGAGCGTGGGATGGATAAAAGCAGCAATTCCCATCTTCAGGTCTTATCCCTCCGGGACAAAGCGCAGCCGCCGCTGGTCCGCTCTGCTCAGCCGCTGCATCGCCTCCTCGTCGCCCCGGCTTGGGGTCCATGGGGCGGAGATGAAGCTGCCAGCTGCGGGGTCGGGAGGCGCGGGGCGAGCGCGGTGTCGGTGTGACCCCGTGCGGCCGCCCCGGGCACTGCCGGGCCTGGGGCGCTCGGGAGAGAGGGTGGCGTTTCCCAAATACTGCGGGTTTTAGCTCATCACAGCCCAATTAACCTCCAGCCTTATTAAAAAAGCAACGCCACAAAACACTCTGAACCCCTCTCTTTTCTACCGATGTCCCTAAATAATCTGGGCTTGCTCAGCACTGGGTGCCCCTACCTGCAACTGCTTGGCACAGCAATACGGTGCCCAGACCCAAGAACTCGTTCCTCAGCTGGGGCCCTCCAACAGCCTCGGAAGCCACGCGTGGGTGAAGGGTGTCTCGGATGTCGCTTTCTCCACTGAACAAACTTCCAGCACCGTTTGACCTGCTCTGCCCTGACCCCACTGCGGGAAACAGCCAAGAATCCCATAGAGTCCAGCCAGGCCTCCAGAAGCTTTTGGAATTGCAGCCGGAGGTAAGAGGAGTTTTTGTGGCTTTCATCTTAAAAACTCTTGAAATGGATATTGGCAGTTGAGGAGGCTCAGCAAGACTTGGTGCCCAAAGTGGCTGCTCTTTTCTTTCCATGGCCTGTCTGTGGGGCTCCCTCAGCTCTTTTCTGGTTGTGTGAGGAATGAGGGCAGGACTTTCGTGCTTCCTGTTCTCAAGGTGATGGCCATGCCCACCTGGGCTGACGAGGGAGCTTGCCTGGAGGCTGGAAAACCACTCAGACACCAAAAATACACAAGTAGCTTGTGAACATCTGCGCTGACAGCAGCATGTACAGCGCAGGTTCTGGAAGCGTGTGGAGCCTGGGTCAGTGCTGCTCCTGCTGACTTATGACAGCTGAGAACTGAAAGCAGCTCTGGATGTTTGCAATTCTATTCTCTGGGGCTCAAAGTAGAGCCTGAAGAGCACAGAGTGTCTGTTGTGTTGTCCTTGCCAGGGCTGGCATTTAATGTCCTCCCTGGGGGTGAGAAGCAGGAGAAACATCTGCTTTCTTGCTGCCCTGCCACAAACACTTGGTCTAAGCTTTTTTCACATTAGAGTACTGTACTTGTTTCTGTTACTGCACTTGTTTGTGGTCTGTCTTGTTGCTTTTGGTTAGAATGTTCAGGGAGCAATGGGTCAAGATGTTCCTGTCAGAGAGTATTCGTGGTCTGGCGAGAGTAATCCAGCCATCGCTGTGCAGAATAATTGTGATTGTGTTGCTTCTACTGAAACTCAGCATGAAAAAACTGTAAGGATGGGACATTTCAGAAGGACAAGTATTTTCAAGGCTTCCTCTTCTCCTTTTTTTAATTTACACTGACAAGTATTTACAGAAACTTCTACATATCCACCCCAGACCATCCTGCTGTCTCTTAAACGTGCCACATAGCGCAGAGCTTGGCTTCTGCTCCAGAAGCATGTGTGCTGCTGGGTATAACACGTGGGACAAAGTTGCTGACCAGGAAAACCTGGCAGGAGCTGACATGACACAGTGGGCCAAGCTGGTCCTCAGGGCCAGGCTCCCATGTGCTGTGATCAAATAATTGAGCCTTTCCTTCCCCGCCCCTTGGAAATCTCACTGTTAACTTGGCTTAAGGCCTCCCTTTGGGTTTGCAAACATTTTTTTTCCTTTCAGAGATGAGTTCTCCTTGCCAAGAAGGCTTTAATAACTCACCATGAAATTTATAGCTTTTAAATTTAAACCACACGTGGGAAAGTGGAGCTGTAACACTTTAATCCAATTTAACCTTGAGCGATCTGTTCCACAGCACTCAGGCAGACAGTTCATACCACAAGTGAAATTCCTCTGCATGGTGGCAGACAGTGGCTCTCTCAACATGTCTGTGCCCCTTTACAAGCACAGAGGACCAGCATTGACCCTGTCTATGTCGCTTTCACCAAATTTTTTCATCTTTCTGCTGTGAAAGAGCAAGAGTCGAATGCAGCTTGGAGATGGGCATAGCCCTAGGAGAAGGTTGTCTTGTTCAAGCTGTCGAGTTTTCCTTCTCATAATGTTAAAGAAAATAATTTCCAGGTCCCAGTTGCATGCCACCTCCTTTCCCAGCACATTTCACGGGTGACCATATAAATGTATCTGTTTAGGGAAGCAATCTCCTGGGGACAGCCCCAATACTTTCCAAGAAGAGCAGATAGGAAAGTCACATTGCCAAGTGAAAAGCTATGGATTATAAAAAAACCCTGTTGAGGCACATTACAGCACAAAGAAAATGGTGGGGCTGCTACTGCGCAGGGCTAAAGTTTACTGATGTTAAGAGTTGTTCAAGTGTTCCTCAGCAGACAAGCCTGTGACATTAGTGAGGCAAAGCAACACATCCTAAGAATCTCTGGCCTTTACAGCAGCATCACTTCTGCAAATAAATGATCCCTTGATCCTGCTAAGGACTGTGGTAGGGCTGTGGAGCTCACGTTGCCCAGTGGTGGTAGAAACCTGATCACAGCATAAAACTCAGATGCTGCCTTATAGCAATTGTATTGTCCTGAGTGCTGAGACCATGATTACTGCTGGAATCTCTAGAGTTTCATAGCATTGAAGTTTTACAGCTTTAGACTCCACAGCTATCTACAATCAGTCAACTGCATTATGGTTCCCAGCCTGTTTGCCACTGAATGTTCCAATGTAGTGATGCTAAACCAAGCTGGGAGACCCCTGATGTCATGAGCTTCCCCGCCTTCCAGGAGTTTGACATCTTGGGGCTGCTATGCCTTGGTGCTCACCTGAGCAGCTCTGCTGAGCAGTCAGAACCTCTTGTATTATGGAAAGGAACACTTGCTCTTGTGTCTCAAGGGAACTAAGGCAATAGTTGTGCTGATGCGCTGCTGTTCTCTCCAAAACACCTGGGTCATATCCTTGGTTCAGAGAAATGCAGTAGTTACAGACTGTGATTAGCATGTGCTTGACAGCTAAAAGCTGAAAGTTTTATTTCCATTGACATGCTTTGCCTTTTGTACCAGAGTCAGTTTTATATCAACACTGCTCAAGTGGGGAGACCTGAAATACCAAAGGTACATTCATAACACCAGTGGGACACAGTCAGCAAAAGCCTGTTGAGTGGGGATGTAAAATAGATGCAGCCCTGGGGAGGATGCACCGCTCGCATGGAGAAGGGCGCTGGTGGCTTAAACCTTGGAAGCCTGAAGCTCTTGCGTGCTTGGACTTAATGATCTCTTGAAGTTCCTTCTGACCCTGTGACTCTGTATCCAGCCAAAGCAAGGAAATCCTTGCAGTCACAGTTGTGAGACACCTTTATATGTTGCACACATCCACAGCAGCTGTGATTGCTTTAGTCCTTTGCAGTCCATAGCAGGCTGTGCCTCCTGGAAACAGGAAGGCCTGATGATTTGCTGGGGTGACGAGGTAGAGAATAAAAATCTAGGCTGGACTTGTCATGACTGACTTAAAGCTTGGAGGAGCTGTGTGAATGGCAATGCTTTTCCTGATCCAGCTGAAGAAACTCTCTGTGTCTTTCTGCATAACTGTCCTCGGTGCTGCCCTGCTTAGAGATATCCCTGCAAAAGCAGGTAACAGCAAGTTCTTTTCCTCCTTTCCCTTGGGTTTGTGCAGTTAAAAGATCTTCAGATAATTTGCTTGATGAGAATTGATTGTTTGCTGGTTTTCTGGAAAGAGGGAACTCACCAGCCAAATATTCTTCAGACAAGTTAGGTGGAAGATGGTAACACCAGAAATGGTTTTCTTGTTGTGGTACACACCATGTGATTCCCAAGCAGCCTGGCTGCTGCCTGTGCAGTCCAAGTTGGAAACTTTGGGGTGGAGGAAAAAAGATAAATCCAAAACTGGATTCCCTTCCAGCTTGCCAGGTACGCCAGGTGCCTCAGCTGACTCACCAAGGCAGAGGTTTCCAGAGCGACGAGTTACTGAGCAGGCATTGATTTCTGCCTGTCTAATGGGATGTGTCTTACAAAGTCTCCAGGTTCCAGACTGGGTGGGGTGCTTACCCTTTGAAAATCAGATCCATGCGTTGTGTGTTGAGTTGGCTGTCCCAAAAAAGAAAGCGTAACCTTGGGATCAGGTAAGTGTGTCAGTGCTAGGCTCCAGGCTGCCAGCAGACATGCAAGGTGCTGAGGGAGCTGCTAGAGCTGCCCTTTTGTGCCTTTGTGTTTCATTGTTGACATGAACAGGGCCTGAATTACAAAATAGCTTTTTTCAAAGCCTCGTGTCCTCATGCAAAGGGTTAATACACTCCCTAAAATGGAGTTTCCTTCCTTTATTTTTTTCCCTTGAAGGGTAGTATTTGTTCTTCTGTTGCTGCCTTTCTGTTCTTGATAGACACATGAAATTTCTACGTGGGTAGGCCTGGCCATTCAGTGAGGCTTCAGGTTGTTCTTGATCAGTAGCCCTGTGATGGCTCCACAGGAGACCAGAGCTATTGTGAAAGCAAGAGCATTGCAACATTACATGTTATTTCTCATCATGGTTATGACTGTTTGTTCCTGAACCTATGTCACACAAGCAGCACAGAAGTTAACTAGACTTGTTCTGACACAGACCTAACCACTGAGTACACAGCTGACACAAGTGGCTTCACACCTGAGCCTGCTGAGGTGTTCAGCTGATACAGGACTGAGGAAAGCCCAGGTGTGGCTTGTAAATCTGCCAAGCAAACATTGCCCTGTGCAAAGTAATCTTCCTGAAGAGCACCCACTAGGTGCAAGGAGACATGAGCTTGGGTTAATTTTGTCCTTTCTTGGATTCTACTTCAGTGTCTCTGCAGCTGATTGCAGAGCATCATGTGAGAGTAGCTTCCCGCTCTCTGGTGACATCCATCAGCACAGATGCAGCACAGCATATCACCTGTCTTTCCCACTGTTTCAGAGGGTATGGCAGTGCTGAGCTGCTGTGCACCCTTTGGACTCACAGTGCATTGGACACCAGGGTGAAGTCCTTTTTGGGTGTTTTAAAGTAAATTTGTTCTGGGTAGGGGCAACAAGAAAAGTTTTTCACAGTCACCATGGACTGATGAGATCAAAGGCATCCAAGTAGCCTTGATAAATATGACTGTGATCAAATCAAGCAGCATGTGGTGGTCTGCACTCTGCTGGCCACACGCATTGCTCGACAAGCTCACCTTTTCCTAGGGATAAAATTCTGGTGTCAGGCAGTGGAGGAGAAACCACAAGACTTTTAAGAAGCAGAATTCAGAGTCCACATTGTTAACTTTTCTGCCATTTAAAATGTTTCCTTAAGATTTTGCCACACGTAAATAAAATGATAATTACAATATTTTAATCCAATTAGTTCCCTGCGTGATCTGGCAGGTGCAAATTGGTGATGGATCAAACTTCTTACTGAGGATTATGCCTGGAGCCTCCTCAAAGCTTCCGTCTGGCTGTATGTGTACACACTGTACAACATGTGCTACGGGGGGGCTGCAGTGAGGTCCTAAATTATGTATAGTGCATGAATAATTGCTGAAATGCATCACTAACACTTCACTCAGAACATTTCCAGCTCTATGCAGGCAGCATGGGAAAAGCAAAGAATCTGCCTGTGGCGTGGGCAAGGGTTTCATTTGCATGGATTTAAATGGTGTGTGTCACTGACAGAGTCACAGGTCACCAGGAGTTAACTTAATACATGCCCCTACATCTGGAAGGAAATTTATTTTGTAAGCTTTCATCTGATTAGCATGGAAATTACACCGGGACTTCTCTTTAAAATGGGGACAGGGTTGAAAAAATACATCTTGGTGTGTTATTTTTAAAAAGTCTTTGAAGGCCACTGCAGCTGCCCTTCCTCAGGCAAATCTCCAGCTCATGTCTGGGAGAGCATCCTCTTTTCCTCCCAGCCATCACAATGTGGAGCAGCAGACCAAACCCTGGCAAAAACAACACAAGACAGGGCATCTCCACAGCCAGGAAAACAAACTTGACCTAAGCTGCAGCATCCCACAAAGGACACTTTTGTGCTGGTTTTCCATATCCCATATATATGGCTAAGCTAAAAATGGTGTCAAACTGCCTGGCAGAACCCTGGCCCCAGATGGTACAGCAGCAGATATTTGGTCTCCCAGTGCTGTCTTGGCTGGTCATTGCCGCAGGGATCTCCACAGAGCACTGAAAGGATGAAGAAACAGGCTCTTGACAAAACCCATATAAAAGCACCTAAATGGGGTCACTTTGACTGTTTTATCAGGCATCCTCAACCCGTGGCAACAATAAAATGACACCTTTTCTTTTACTGTTTTGCTTTACGGAAGTGACAGCGTTCACCCACCTGGATGTGTTCCTGTGCGACTTGGTCTAGGTGTCCTGCTGTGGCAGGGGGATTGGACTAGATGATCTTTCGAGGTGCCTTCTGATCCCTAATGATTCCATGATTGAGAAACGACTGAACCTCCTGACCAGCTGAGTGAAATGGTGCAACTGTTCCTTGAACACCCAGATCTATACAGCTGGGCACCCACCTTCAGCACGTGGATGTAGTGAAGGATAACTTTCTTTTCTTTGTCCTCTTTTGAGTAGAGAAATATGATCTATTTTGCCATTTATGTTCTGATTTTGCCTTGGAGGACTGCTGCCAGCCTGTACAGCTGCTGGAAGGAAGTTCTTACAGAAAAGGAAATCGTCACTCTTTTCAAAAGGACTCAGTAAATGTACTTCAGAGTAAGGTTTCTTGCTTTTCAGATTCCTGTGCGCTGACTGTATTATACCCCCTTTATATTTCTATAGCCCTATAACATCTATGGATTTAATTTACCAGGGAACGTTATTTACTAAGGAATGCAAAACCGTCTCTCCTTTAGCATTAACACCGAGACCTTGGCAGCCAAGACTATTTGCCAGTGAAGAGAGAGGAACGGGTACTGAGATGCTGAAACAATTGTGAGAAGTGAGACACAAATCACAAATCACATCGTTGTAATTGTTGTGTTGTTGCTGTCATTATGGCACAGCTTCAAACAACCAGAGAAAATTATTTTGGCACTTTAACAACAGTCTGTGAGCAAGAGGTGGCAAAGTCCTGCTGCCAGTGGTTTGCTCTGCTTTTGGATGTAGAGATGCAGCTGCTTGGTGTGAAGGGAATGCGGTGGCATCGAGGTGAGGAAGAGGTGTGTGTTTGAGCAAGTGCTGTAGCATGAGCAGTGGAAATGATGTGTAAACCCTGGAACAGTTGGGAAGGACTGTACCTTAAAGGCTATATATACGATTTTTGCTCAGCAGAACCGTGCACACAGGATTGTATGTTGCAGGCATAGCAAATTACCAGCTGAAAGGGATGTTTAGGTGGGCTCTGTGGCACAGTGTGGTTCTGCCTTTCATTTCCAGGGGATGGACAAATGCTGTCACTTTGAGTCAAGACTGAGGTGAGGTTACCCTGTTTTCTGTTTTGATCTTGTGATTTGACATCCTTGGCTTCAGCTGAAGTTTCTCCATTGAATGTGAGGGTCAGGCTCTCCTCCTCTGACTCTTCATAGACATGGTGCAAAGTGGGGACATCAAGAAATTGATTGTTCTGCAGAGGGCAATGGTGAATATTCAAATGCGTCAAGGGTTTATCCCAAGACAAAATTAGCCAATTAATTTAGTTAATGTGGTAATGGCCTGAAACAAAAAAACAAAACAGGGAGGGTTCAAAAACCAAAACTGAACTCCATTTGGGGGAAAACAAGAAGACACATTTAATTCACCCCACATAAAAACAACACACAAAGACATGTGGAATTTAATCATGTGTTCTCACATAACTGAGCCAAACTGCAATCTCTAGCCCTCAAAAGGAAGAGGCTTACAGCAGTTCTTGCTCCTTATGGCAATGTGCAGTCCCTGCAGTCCATGCACACATCCCTTAGTATCAGCAGCTATTTGTAAGTCCATTTCCCTGTTCCATGTGCTTCCAAGCCAGTCCTCCATTTCCACTTTGTTGATTCCTACAGCCTTGAGTGAGGGAAGAACCCTCTCCATTTCAGCAAACAATGGAATTCTGATGAAATCTTCCTTCCGCTGCTCTCTGAAGTACCTCTCCATTCACCATGTTCTCAGGGCAAGATGGCTGCTGTACTTAGCCCAGTGCCGTGTGTCTCACTCTGGTCAAAGGAAAATGAAGAAGAAGGAGGCAACAGGAAATCAGAAGATCCAGACCAGTTGTACTGTTTTTTTAGAGAGTCAGAAAAGAAGTATTCAGCTTGGAATTACAAGTTAAAGATCAGAAGTTGCCACAGCAACTCCCTAATGTCTCAGGCTAAGAAACCCACCAAATCCAACGGCAACAATTGGGGTTTGGAGCCCTCAACCAGTTTCATTGGTTTGACTTCATCTCTGTACCTCCACATGAATGGTTTAGCACAAAAGTGCAGAGCACAGGAAGCAGAAGCCTTGGCAAACTGAGGAAACCCACTTTCTTTGGTAAAGAAAGTGGTTGCTCTTTTGTTTGCCATGTGATGGCTTTCAATGCCTCTGCTCTCTTGAAGGATCTTCTTACAGACAGTGTCTGAAATGTCACCTGTGGTGTAAGGCACAACACATGGTGTGAAGGTGTCAGAGTCCCTGAACTGCAGAGGCTGTCAATGACTCTTTGCTGCAACGTGAACAGTTAAAAGGTTTCTTGTCCCCCCTGCAAGCGGAACAAGGTCCTGAGTGGTTCTCTCCTTTTGTTTGCCTCTCTGTTGCTGAACTGCACTTCCAGGTATTGCAAAAAGACCAGGACACAGCTGCAGTCACCATACCAGGTATGTCCTTGCTCTGCTGCTTTGCTGTCTGGAACATAGGGCTGAAATGAGAGCTCTGTACATGACAAACCTAGTCACCCCTCCAGGGTAGGCATGAGAAGGGTGGTGGGCTATATGCTGACAGGGTGAATTCTGGGTTCTTGATTGCCTGTTTTGTTTCTACTTCACTGCTGACTTCTCACGAACTCTGTGGCAGCTTAATGTTTTTGTGGTTGTTTCCTCTTGCTGACGTTGGCTGCGTGGATGTTGGCCAGTGTGGGCTCTTACGCAGTTTTGTGATGCCACAGGCCCTCTGCAACTCTGCTGTGCTCATTGCCAGTCCTCGTGGGAGTCTGGCACTGGTTGGTAATGCTGAGACTTCTGCAAGACGTTGGCTGAAAATGAAAGCAGAGTCTGTCTGGAGATGACCAAGGGAATGTCAGTTCAGGGATGGGTTTCGTGAGGTGCCTGTGAGCAGTGGGGAAAGTGGAATTGCTTTAAGTCCTTTTTGTGAACAGTGTTACATCAGTTGGGAGGTGGAAGTTTGGGTCCTGCTGAACCTGGACCTTGGAAAGGAACCCCCCGAGACTACTTGGGTTGAGTTTGGGAGCAAATAATAGCCCTGCTTCATCATCAGTTGCTTAACTCTAGAGAGGCCTCTAGTGTAGAGCTTCTCCTTAACTGAGGTGCCAAAACTGTTGTTTGCTGACTGCATGACATTCCCTCATAAATGTCCTTCGCACCAGTCTAACGTCTCTGGAGCCCGTAGTCAGTTTGCACAGGCACGCACTTCTCTGCGCTCACCATATAGGAAAACTGGGGTGCCTCCAGGTGGCAGCCCTGTCCACTCAAAAAGGGGGCTTGGTTTTCCCTTGAGAAAATCAAGAGACATCTGTAGTGGAATTAACTTGGAATTCAGCCCACCTTAACGGGGAGGCGTTAGGACAATGTTGTGTGTTCTAGTGGTGATGCTCCCTGCTTTCATACTGTGGTCCAGCACCTGCAGGACTCATCCTAAACCAGAAGATGTGGGCTCTGAGCTCTACCACCCCATGGACAGGGTTCGAAAGGCTGACCCCTACACAGCAGCCTTGGTCCTGCCCAGGGCCAGCCTGGCAAGAATCCTGTAGACAGAAGGACAACATGAATGCAAGCACAAGCCTTAGTGACTGCAGCATTCAATGGTTTGGTTACAGATAGGAACCTCAAAATATGAAAATGCTCTTAGCTTTTAAAGAACCAAACTCCAAAACTGGAGTGCTACATCAAAGTGACCACCGTCACCAGCCTTCTGCTAGTTGGTAAAGTCACCTTCTGTTCCTTTGGGCATACCTAACAGCTACTGGGAAAGAGAAAGTGGAAAGCTCAGGCTCCAGCCAGCCCTGCACTGACAGGATTTAGGTGGTCTGGCACCTAAAGGCATGTTCTTGGTAACAATCCAGAAACCTGTGGGTAGCAACTGAGAGACTGTGCAAAACTTGCACTTGATCTCTTTGTGGATCCAATCAATAACACCTTGAGGGACTTCTCAAAGGAGTTTAGAATAGCAATCAACCATTTACAAGTTGACAGCAGCAGTGAAATTTGGATGTTACCAAAATTTACAGCTCAGTTTGTATTCCCCAAAGAAGGATCAAAATCTAAATGTTTTAAGGATCTCACTAGCTCATTGCTCACAGGTGCTTTATGGAGTTCAGGAAAATGCCTTGACCAGAAAGAAGGCACATAAGCAGATTTTGAAATTTAGCTGTAACACAGTGAAGAAAGAGCACAAAGAGCTGGTGTCTGAATACTGGTTAGTGTAAGGATAAAAATCCTTTCTATTTATGCTTTTAATTATGGATGAGTTTTTGTTTCTGTCACAATGCGTGGAATATTCTCTAAATCATATTTGACACTTCCAGTAGAAGGTTAACTAATACTGTGAACTCATTCACCCAGGGGAGCTCTCAATTAGTGCAATATTTAAGGGTGGAGATCAAAGCACCAATACCAAATGAAATGCTATTAACACAATTTTTTGCACAAGCAAAAATCTTCTTCAGTGCAAGATGTTGGAACCAAGCAGAGGCTGTAGCTGGGTAAAAGTTGGCTCTATCCAAGATCCATCACAGGGATGGATCTGACTAACTAACTGATGGATCTGACTTTATCTGAGGGTCAAAGCAGGGGCTGACAATAACAAATCAGTCACTGCTAGTTGTGGATTGGTCATGGTCAAGAATATAATGTGCCATCTAAGAAGTTGCAAGGCAGAAGAGGCATCACTCTGTTAACCCATACTGTCTTCTCCCAAGTTCTCTGACAACCAAATCCTGAGGTAAGTTGCTGTAATTGGGATATTTTAGCTTCCCAGCTTGCACTATGAGCCTCTGCTGCATGTTCCACATGTATCCCAGTAAACAGTTGAGGAAGGGCTTTACTTAGTGACCTTTCCTTTTTTCCTGTAGAAAGCCAAATTCCCAGTGTTCCTATGTGGATGGAAGCTTGCAGAGATAGTAGAAGTCAAATGTTTTGAATAAATGGGAATTTTGTTGCCATCAGCCCTTACTGCTTTGCTGACAAAAAAAACAACATTGAAGTATTGCAGAGACACTATGTTTCTCAAAGCTTCTGCATATGTTATCTTACAGCAATATTTTCCTAATGAAATCAAGTCAACTTACAAAGGTAGGGTTAGGCCACTAATTAAGCAAGAACTGTAGGAAAAATTTAAGTTGGATCTACAGCATTGACCTGTCCTGTTTCACCAGCCAAGTTTATATGCGTGACCATGCATTTCAAATGGGTCAGGAGAGCCTGCTCATAAGCACCCAACACATTGCTGAGATTTAATATTTAATCAAATGTACAACATAGGACTTAATATTAAAGCTTATCTTTGATATTGACTTCCATTCTTTTCTGAGGTTTCTAAACCCCTCTGAAAACACTTTGGTGTTTCACAATGGTGTTACTCATACGATACATTTCTTAGCTGTAATTAAAGCTAGTGAAAATGTAAATCTACAAAGGGAAATCTAAGCATGACCTCATCAGCATAAAGTATGTGGGAGACTAATTTAGCTACATCCCTATTAGTAATAATAAATCAAACTGCTCCTCCTGTTAAATCACTTGTACAGCAAGGGTTTGCAACTCAGCACATGGCACACACGATAAATTGGTTCTGTCTGCATACAAACACTGGCAATTGCATTAAATCTAAGTTGATTCCTGATTCCAAACTATCTCAAGTCACTTCAGTTGAGCCATCTTAGTTTTCTCAAATACCTGGAAAGAAAACAAAGGTAACATACCACATACTAAGTGCTCAGCAGTTATAACTCTGCAGCTGATCGCTTAGCATTGTCTTTGGGAAGAACAGCTCACCTGATGCGCTATCAGCCACTCCTCTGTTGCAGGGGAAGAGGGTGGATAAAACAAGGTCAGGCAGTGTAAGCTTATCCTGTGCTCTGCTCCATAATAAAATTAATCAAGGTCATGAATTTGATCCTCCTTTATTGTTATAATTTGAAACTGCAATTTGAGGTGGCTCGAAGAGGCACAGTCTTATCTGTAATTATACCTTTATAATTACGTTTATATTTTAAAATAAACACTTTCATGTATTGCTGTAAATAGACGATGTGTGATAGAGAATTGTCTGTGCTCATACTGCTTCCCAGCTAGGGCTGTGTTACTGGAAAGGTGGGCTGTAAATGGGATGGGGGAGCTACTGATACCAGTCAGTTGTATACTGTTTCATTTGTTTTTATGGGAGTGTTTTATGTATCTTGCATCTTCAGGTTAGAACTGAGACTAAAAGCTTATGTAGGCCCCAAATCAGAGGCCAAGGAACAAAGGTTGTGCTCCTCTGGCAAAGCTCTAGGAGTCCTGGACAGCTGAAAAGAAGTGCTGGAGTCACCTCCAGAACAATGGCTGTGACAGCGGCAGGCAAGTGGGCAAGAGCTGTGCTGATCCTGTGGATGGTGGGTGAGGTAGTACTGTGTCACTTGTTCTGAGTGTAGCATCTCACTCAATGAGTCCATAAAGGGGGTATGAAAGAGCCTTCCTTCTGCACAGCCCGTTTGGCTGTCTCCACTGTTCCCAGGGCTCTGCTCACTGCCTGTCTCTACCACATGCATATGAGCTCCCTCCTGTCTCCACTCTGGAGCAAACCAACTGGTTTCTCACAAAACAAAACCTCAACACAACTAACGGTCCTTTTTTCCAGGGTTGGCCAGACAGAAGAACCTACTATGAGCTGGACCAGACTCAACCCTGGACAGTGCTTTAGCCTTTACAGGAGTTCTCATGTTCATTGACCCCTGCTTCACTCTGCAGAACCCAAAACACTTTTACATCCTGCTGCAAAAGCATGGTGCTGGCAGGCTGCCTTCCCCTGCCACCCAGTCCTTTCATTATTTGGATAATTCTGAGACAAATTCTAAAAGTCCCTGATACAATAATTACTCTCTCAGGGTCTATGGGGCTCTTCAAAGAGCTCAGAGGAGACCTAGACCAAGTGCTGCACGGCATGAAGGTAGCCAGTGCCCTTCAGAAAGTGCTGGTCCTTAGCATTGTGGAAACAAGCCAGCCCATAGCAATAAGCTCATGAGTTAATGGTGCCTCCAAGGCATTTTCCACAGCAGCAGCAAACACACAGATTTACCAAGTAGCCAACAGTCGACTTCTTCCTTTCTTCTCCCTAAGATGATTTCAGGACTTTGCAAAAGACCTCTTCCTTATGGCTCAGTATGCTGACAGAAAAGTGTTGGGGAATCATTGGAGCTGCACAAGTGGGTGATGCAACCCACATGGCACAAAAATGGGTCTCCAGACACAGAATAAGGACACCAAGCATGAGAGCCCAGAACAAGGGAGGCAACAAACTGGTGCAGGAACAAAACAGCTGGAAGAAAACAGCTCAGAAATTAATCCTTGTTTTGGAAGGAATCTCCTGAGGCACCAAAGAATTCTGGTAATTTGTTAAACAGTGTAGTGCAACCTGAATCCAGAGATTTAGTGAGAAAAGGAAGTGAAAGAGTCCTGAATCCTTTATTTACCAATAGCATTGGTGTGGCTACTAGCAATATCTTGAATATGTATCTCAAAGAGTTTATTTCCAAAATCTTCAATATCAAGGAGTTTCAAAGTAATAGTACCATCTGCAAACTCTCTCTAAGCCAGAGTGAAATAGCAAAGACTGCTCAAACCTTGAGTTGCACTGGCCTGGCTAGGACTATTCAGAGACTAGAGGCTATTGTGTCCTCTATGCATGAGGCCAGCAATTATTATTCCAGTGCTCCACAGTGCTACAGAGCTTCATATGTACATCAGCACTGAGGTTAAACAGTTCACCCCTGTTCAGACATGATCAGGGAGAAAACCTAGACCAAATACCTTAGGACCTAGTTTAGCACCTTAATTTTATCTTTGTGGTGTCACTTTATCTGTAGTGTCTACTGTAATCCTGAAAGCAGGGTTTTACTCCTTCCATGCTGCCTGCATTTAAAATTGTTTGAAAACATTTTATCCCAAGGGAGAAAGCCTGGCAGCCGCAGGTTTACATCTTGTGTGGCTGAGGTTCAGGGGCTGTGGAAAGCAAGAGGTTGTTGTTATTAATACTTAGCACAAAGTGTTAATAGTTCATTGTGAAATACGGGACTCGTGGCCTCTTGGCAAAATTGGAGCCAAAACTGGGAACTGAACTCTATAGAGCACAATCGGCATTGCCCTTGGGTACCCCGGTCAGTTCTTGGCAAATAGACCTTTTCCATTTCTTCTCTGTATTTACCTCATGGTATATATGCATTTGTAACCAAGCATCTCTCTTATTCCCTTCTCTATTTAAGCACGCACCTGAGGAGAATCATAAACACTTTGCAGTGAAGCCAATTGCCCGTCACCAGCAATAAAAGTGCTTCTATAAAATGTTCCGCATCTCTGCATAATGAACACAAGAACATGGATTTGTAAAAGGTGAACTAGGATTGAGTGACAAAGGCCCTGGCAGGCATGCACGAACAAGCCACACAAGAAGCTCAGCACATGTCAGCATTGTCAGCATGCTTTATCCTAGCTTGTTGCTATTTTTGAAAGTGGCATGTTTTTGCAACTTTCTTCTCTGTGTTCCTAATTTGAGGTGATTTTGTACAAGACCAGTGCTGTGACAATGCTTGCTCACCTCCAGGTGACAAAAAAGAATTAGCTTCTTCAGATGTTTCAGTCTGAGCACCCAAACCCCAACGGTCATTCTTGAAAAGGCTGCCTGTGGAAATGCTATCAGGGCTAGGAGAGAGGTGCCATAAAAGCTCTGTGCTCTTTGGGTATTTGTTCTAAGGGTAGACCAGCCAGGTACCTTTTGGGGCTGGTTTCTCAAATAGGGCAAGGGATTTTTTAAGCAATACAGGAATGTTCTGATAAATTATGTTCCATTCCAAATAATTCTGCTAAGTCAGCAAGTGTGATTGTTGACCACTTTGCCCTCCTTCTCTTGCTCTGTTGTCTCAGGAGCATTCAGAGCAAGTATCCCCCTATTCCCTCTCTAAATAGTTATGTAAATGCATAAATCCATTTACAAGAAACTGTACTTGATCAGATGAAGTCGTAAAGGATAGAAAAGATTAGGCTTTTTCTGCCCCATTTCATACAAAGCCTGACCTGCCTTGGGTGATACCAGTGGCTTCACTCACACCTCCTCCAAAACTAAACAGCCTATGGTTCCCTGGTTGTTTTTATCCTTACTCAGTTTTATCCTTATTCTCCAGTAACAAAACATGAGCTTGGCTGTTACAACAGAAGTCTCCCCTGTGCAGTCTGTTATTAAATTCTCTTATGTCTTTATTAGATATCAAATGTGATGAATGAAGGTGTCATCTCCAGGGAAATCTTGTATGGGGCGTGGGGATGGCATGTTAATGGACTGGGGAGGATGGGAAGTCTACAAGCGTAATGATGTTCTAATGTCCCTGTGAGACTATTAAAATCCAGATATCTGTTTTTTTCCTCCCTGAAGGAAAAGGCGCTTACAGACTGTATAGAACAAGCTTTCTATCTCTTCTCTATCCCAGACTGCTCCCTTCTGTTTTAAGGATGGTTTTGGTGGTTTTTATTATTTTGCTGCTCTGCAATCTCCATCTTTTTTATCTCATCTATTGGTACAACTGATGAGTTCTCCTTTCCATGTGACAGTTTCATTTCAGAGAAAAATGGCAAAATTGGTGCAGCATCAGCATTTAAAAAAATTGTTGATTACACAGGAGACGAGGAAATGGATGCAGACTGCTGGATGAAACCCTATGGAGCTGATGTGTGGGTGCCAGGCAGCACTGTGGGGACCTGCCCAAGGCAGGAAGAGGCAAACTCAGGGACCCAGGTAAAGAAACTATTAGCTTTAAATGTTGCACTATATTATATTTGTATCCCTTACATTAAAAATCTTAAAATATGAGTAGGATTGAAAAAATGAGGTTTGACTGATTCAGAGGCAGGTGCTTACAGTCTCAGGAAATGCAGAGATATGTTAAAACCTATACAATCAGAAGTGTTTTGTTTGTTAGCCTCAGCCCCCCCACCCCTCCTGCATGCCCTGGACACATGTCCTGTTCTTCCCACCTTCCCAACAGGCATTTCCTGGGAGTTTGCAGACTTTTATGATCCCAGCAGTATTTTTAAAGTCAGTTTTCATACCAGAAACCCTCCTTTCTTTCATCACAGCCACATGCTCCCACCATACTGACAGAACTCACCATGAAGCTTCCTCCAGTAGCTGTTGCCCTCCCAATCCTTTGCTGTGGAACTGCTTAAGCCAGGTCCCAGAACACCATGGGCTTGCTGCTCAAGAGCACAGGGTCAGGGTGGCCATGTGGGAGAAGGGCCATTCATAGAACCATCTTCACAAGCCCTTGCAGTTTGCAGTATGGCCTTTTCAGAATGGATGAGCATTACACAACTGCCCTTATTCTTAGAAATGTGGAATATATTTGAAAAGAGTTTTTTTTTATTAAGTTTCCAGAGGGCTAAAGAAAAAAAAATCTTAAAAAAATCTTTATCTCATTTTTATCTGTAAATTGATTGGGAATTTGTGTCTATCTCTGATCGGTAATGTGTCCTGCATTGCAAGTCCTGCAGCTTACAGAAGGATGTGGTCTCTCTTCTGCATGTGACAGAAAAAAAGACCTTCCCTTTCAGTGGAAATCCTGGCCAAAGCTACATGGGGCAAGGACAGCTGGTTCTGCAAGAGGAGTTCACGTACTTCTGGAACCCAGCTCACATACATCCAGTCTTAGGTCTGGTTCACTGTCAGTTGTTTTCCCCTGCATCTCTCTGGATGGAGTTAGGCACTCACAGTGCAATTGGACACTGCATACCTCTGCTGTTTTGCGAGAGCAGATCAAGGAGCAGTTTGCTCCCAGAATGCGTCTACGTTGCGGCTGCACTCTCAGCTGGTGCTTGAGCCCTCTGAGCTGTGCGGCCAGAGGCAGCCTCTCACTAAGGGCACACAGAGCTGCGCCTTTATGAGGAAGGTGTGTTGTCGTTGGCCAAGCGGGCTGTGTTTCTTGGACTGCCCCAAAAATAGTTTTCTGCTTTAATAGACCTGAGTGGCTGATGATCTTAACATTGCCCTAATTGCTGTTTAACTTCAGAGTTGGTTTAATGCGTGTAGCAGTAGCAGTTACAAAGAAAATACTCTACCAGAATGTAAATATTTTTTAAAAAAAGTAAATTCCAAATCCTTTATGAGTATAAAGAGAGACTTAAATATGTGTGGAGCTTTTAGGTCTTGGGTTTGAAACAGTCTAATCACAGCAACAACAAAATTTACCATAAGGGTGAGTGGTAAACCAGAAAGCAATCAGCCTGGGCAAATTGCTTTCTAATGGATNATGAGAGGGTTAGCATCCTGCAAACCAGAAAGCAATCAGCATGGGCAAATTGCTTTCTAATGGATATCTAAGGTGTTGCAGGACGATTGTTGGCTAATGTAAGCTAAATCTAAGTATGGTTCTTGTTTTGTTATAGCTTATTATGATAATTATCAGTAACTGATTTGGATCGCTGGAAATGGATAAAGTGCTACTAAAGCCCATATTTTATCTTTCATTTGCCAAAGAACAGGATCGGCACAAGCTGCAATCAGGACCTGGTTCTCTTCTGCAGGAAGTGGCACCAGGGTAAATATCTGATTCAGCACAGCATTTCAGCACAAGCCAAGCACTAAGTGCATCTCTTACCCCTTTTTAACCTTTTCATATTGCCTTGATCTAGGACAAGGGGGACTGGCTTAAAACTGAAAGATCTCTGGTTTAGATTAGATATAAACAAGTAGTTCTTTACCAAAGGTGTGGTGAGGCACTGGAACAAGTTGCTCAAACAAATTGTGGTTGTACTATCCCTGGAAGTGTTCAAAGCCTGGGGGAATGGGACTCTGGATAACCTGGTCTAGTGAGAGGTGTCCCTGCCCATGGCAGGGGGTTGGAACTAGATGGTCTTTAAGGACCCTTCCAATGCAAACCACCCTATAATTCTATGGTCTCTGCGACTGTCCCCTGTGGATGAGGCTTTGGCCTTCTGCCCTCAGACATGAGGTGATGCAGGAGGGATAGCAGCCTTGCAGAAAGCCTGGTCCTCTCTCATGTCCAAAAATGGAGCAGAAGCAGATCCAGTGAAGGTGACCAATGTTATCATCCAACAGCAGAACAATATACCAAGGTGTTTTCATGGCTGTCTAGGCTACAGGTAAGATGGTGATTAAAATCCAGCTGGGCATCTAAGCTTTTGGCTTTAAGAAACCTGTATTCCTAGAAGGACTGCTGGAGAACACAAAACTCCAGCAAATCACAAATAAAAGCATAGCTGCTCCACAGTGCCATAATTGTGTGACTTGGTGACATGGTTCCCATGGGGAATAAGAAACACATCTGAGCAAAACAGTGGTTTATTGTTGCATACCCTAGCACACGCAGAATGACCTGTGCTCCTGCAAACAACCCCTCAGCATGGGCAGCTCAGCAAATCTTATCTACTTGTGTCATGCAAAAACCCCTTCCTTACTTAGGAGGCCAAAGGGTAAATGGGGCATCACGCTCCATCAGAGCACCTCTGGGGGTCTGTGCCTGCAGTGCCTAAGCTGAGCTGCAATCCTGCCATTTAGGAGGGCAGGGCTATTTGGACTGGTGTCAGCCTGGCTGGCATCTTTCTGCAATAGCAGGTGCATGTATTCAAATCTTCTGTGTTCAGATGTCTACAAAAAAAAATAATACAACACCCCTCCTCTGCTTGGGGATGCCTTTTATAGGGACTGAAGAGCAGTGTAAAATAAACAACTGCCCTGTAATCACTGTGAATAATGCCACCACAATTCCCTTGCGGTGATACAGATAAGCACTCCTGCCGCAAGCCCTGCACACGAATTTATCAGCTGTTCCTCTGCTTTGGCATGACCCTTTGCAATATCACACATGAGCCAAATTAGTATTCCGGAGATGGCAGGAAATGCTTTTTCATGCAAGTATTTCTGTAAGCAGCCAGGCTCTGGTGTAGCCGAGTCCCAAGCACAAGGAACGTTTTTTCCTCATCTCGTTCGTCATGCAATTGCAGGAGTTTTATGCCTACTTTTTGGTTTTTCTCTTCTGTTGGAAGACCTGATTTTACTCTACAATTTCTGGGTCCTCACATGCCCTTCCCTTTCTGTCCATCTGTTGTCAGCATGGTCACAAGAGCCACTTGAGCTGAAGCTGTCTGAGACAGGCTTCTTCAACAACAGCACAAAATGGATTAATTTTAAGGGACACCCTGCCGCATAAAGTGAGATTTACCTCAGCTTCTGAGTTCCCTACTGTTTTGACTGTCTTTCTAAGGTCTTGCTGTGCTGTGCAAATAATTTTCACTGAGAAATGCAGCTGCTTTCTATAATCAACAATGCTCCTGAGCCATCACTGGCCCTGTCCCACCTACGTAACTCAGCTGTCCTGCAGTGGTTAAATGCAGCCAGAAATGTAAGCACGGGGTTTGGGGTGGGGGTTGTGTGTATTTTGGCTTATCTTTGATTGTTTGGGTTTTTTTAATTCTCACTGTAAAGCACTGAGACTTTATACTTTTATGTCTTTGGCTTCAAACTAATGCTAAGGATCTCATTCAGGGTACTTTTGTTCAGGATGGAAACCTCCAGCATTGCTTCAGCTGAAAGATTTTTTACTGTGCACTCCTGACTGTTCAACAAAGTTTTCTTCTCCTTTGGTAAAAAGCAGATTTCCATGCTGTTGTTTCAAAGAGACTTCAGGTTTTGCACCCCTTGGGCCATTGCATGGCTGCTGGATCTCTGCTCTGCTGGCAAGCTTTCTTTCCTTAGAGGTTATTAATATTTTCTTCATTAGCAATGTAATATTGCCAAACTAAAACTGCTTACAGCAGCCAAGGACTTGCTGGGGATAAGGTGGTGATTGTAAAGACATCAGTATGTCATGACAATGAACAGGTACCAATTATTTCCTCTCTTCTCCCCCACAGGCAGCTGCAGGTTGTCTAGGCTTTTATCCATCTGGTCTATAAAGTATCGCGTAATGGTATCAGTCCAAAAAGTCCTTAATTGTAGTATTTAGGGTCCTCCTCTTTGCTTTGTCACCAAACATGCTCCCCGGGTCTGTGGGTGTCAGTGGAAGTGTTCATGTGGAGACTCCTACAAAAATGCCCACAGCTTTAGATAAAATTATTCAACTGCCCTATGGCTGCTGGCCTCATCCTTTTGGGAGAACCACCTTCTTTACAGCTTCTTCTGGTCTGAGTGGGCTCACCAAAACTTGGTAGGAAGAACAATCAGCTCAGAAGCAGGGGTGCAGAGATGGACCCAGACCCACAGCTGGGACACATCTGGCACAGCCTTTTGTGACAACTGTGCCAGCCAGGCCAGCTCCTTCCACTGCTGGCTCAGTCTTATGAGGCTAGTCCTGTCAGCAGTACCAGATGAAGGATACAGGACCTCAAAGTGTAACAGAAAGGAGGTGAACACCCTGCAGACAAAAAGCAGAGCAAGTGGGGTGAATCTTCATGGGGCCGTATTATCTGTGGAGTACCCAGTGTGAGCAAGTGTTTCCATTTCTCTGTTGGTGTGGCTGAATACTCTGAGAGATCTCAAGCAGTGCAGTGTCTGTGACAGCAGTTCGAGCATCCATTCCTTTCAGGAGAGGCATTTCATTAAGCTTGAGAACATTAATTGCTTAGGTTCAATGGGGAGGGCAAGACACCCTTTTCTTGGGAACCATAGAAGAGTTACACTCGAGGGCTGTGCAAGCTGAGAACTGTGTAAACAGAAGAGATAAAGGATCCCCTAAGTTACAAATGGGTCAGAAGTAGAGCTACAGCCAGCCTTTGCATTAGATGAGAACAGCTGCGCACACCATAGCCTCCAGATTTCCATAGAAACTTGGATCAGCCGTAGATTATCTTCATTTTGTAAATGTTTTAATTATTATGCTATAATACGGTCCTGCAGGGATTGCAATACTAAAGCCAAGGCTCCATGGAAGGCACATTTTAAAAGCAGTTTCCCTAAAACATATTGTAAGAAAAGCAAAGCTGGTTTACGATTAAGACTTACAGTTTCTAATAGAGTTGATTTTTTTCCATGTTACTGCATGCGCTCTTTTAAATAAATAAACTCCCACTGATCTTGCTACTCCAGTGGGACTGGATTGAACTTCCCAGGCATGCATGAATTATAAAGTTGGATATATGTTCCTGTGGAGGGGAGAACAGCTTGCAGAAACCATCTACTGGTGCACGTAGCCTGTCTCAGTCACTTGAAAAATAAAACCCCGGGTGTGTGCGGGTGCAAGAAGCCAGCACCACACCCCAATGGAAACCAGCTCAGCATTGCCCCATGCAGACGTGCTGCTGCTCCCCGTGTGTCGCAACCCCCTCTGCACTGTGGCCAAGGAGATGGTCCTGAGGATTGCACAAGGGGTTGACAGGATGTGGCTTCTGCGTGCTCAGTGGCTGCGTCGGCATCAATGTTTACGAGATCAGGTACTGAAGTGGAAATGGAGTCCGACAGGCGGCCCTGGGAGATGTGGTTAGATCAAAGGCTTTCCCACGGTGAGGGCTTCCAGCACGGTGGCAACGTGCCTTGCACCACAGCGAGTGTGTCACCATGCCGGCACCATCCCCTGGGGTTTGTGCGCAACCCAGCACAGCTGGACTGGAGAACACTTCTTTGGCTTAGCTTTCTTTTCCTAAACCAAGCCTGAGGATCTGAGCTGTGGGAGCTGCTGTCACTCAGTGCTGCACTAGCCTGGTGTGAACATGGGTGTGAAGCTGCTCAGTGTGGTGGGGAGCCTGTCTACAGCCAGCCCAGCCTGTGGAGAGGGACCATGGGGATGGTGGATCAAGCAGCGGGTGCTGCCACCAGCACTGCTACCAGTAGAACCAACAGCAGAGCCAGCAGCACTGCCCTGCTGCCATTCTGCCCCTGCCATGCACCTTTCCCTGCCCTTCTGCTCTTTCTCTGTCTGTCTCCCAGGGACATAGGGCCCTAAGAATCAAACCTACTCCAGTGCTCAATGAACTGTCTCTTAAATAATGTATCTGTCTGGGACAGACTGGGTTGAGTTGCTCAGATGAGGTGAAGCTTTTGTTCACCTTGCAGGGGAAATTTTACTTGCTTTTCCCTGCAGGCAGATGGGCAAGAGGAGACTGAGCATCAAACCCCAAACCTGTTGCCCCTTGCAGGCATTGGCCCAGACATGACTCCAAGGTTTTTATGTGCTTTCTCTATAAAATGCTGTGTTTTATGTTGTAAGGAGCAGAGATGCCAGTGGCTGGGGGATGATACAGCCAAGCGGTCACACTAATGTTCCCACGAGACTTAAGTCAACAAAAGATATTTGCCCAAGCCCAGCAAACTGTGAATTGTAATATGGCTTTGAACAAAACAGAAATCCCCCTAGCCTGCACTTTCCTAGGCATCAATTAAGGCAGAGTGATGAAATACTTAGGCCTTCTCACGCTGATAAACTATTTTTAAACTACCTTTTGGGCATCACTTTGGCACCAATCCCACAGGCTGGGCTGACACCTCTTGGCTCCCAACACACACAGACCCCGCTGTTGGCACGTGCTGGGCTGTCGCTGAGCCTTTCCAGCCCCTGATTCACACTTCAGGACAACGTGTCACTGCACATTGCGTTGCCACAAACAAAGCCATTTGCTCTGTTGTGCCTTCTTTGTATCCTTTACCATCCATTACCTTTTTCTGCTGCCCCAGATCTCGCTGCTTTCTGGCCAGCTCAGCAAAAAGATTCCTCCAGTTCCTTCTATTAAGCTGAATGTTTAGGGGCACTTTGGGGTAATGAATTAATTTTTTATCTCATGGAAACTCTTTGAATTGGACAGATTTAATTTCAGTAGGAAAAAACAGTAACAAGAAAGAGTGACTTCAGTTTCAGGTTTGGAATGTTTTGATTCAATGGCTTTCACTCTTAGCAAAGAAGATAATCTGAGGGGAGACCTTCTTCCTGTCTACCACTACCTGAAAGGAGGATGTAGAGAGGTGGATGGTGGTCTCTTCTCACAAGTAACAAGTGATCAGTAAAAAGAAAGTGGCCTCAAGCTGCACAAGGAGAAGTTTAGGTAGACATTAGGATAGAGTTCTTAATTAAAAGGGTCATCAGGCATTGGACCAGGGTGCCCAGGTTGACGGTTGAGTTGCCCTGGAGATGTTTAGGAGTAATGTAGATCTGGAGCTTAGGGACATGGTTTAGTGTTGGGCTTGGCAGAGTTGGGTTAATGTTTGGACTTGATCTTAAAGACCTTTTCCAACCTAAACAATTCTGTGATTCTGTGATCCATATACATTTAAGGACCAGCATCAGATTTCATGGGCACCAAACACTCTGATCTACTTGAAATTAAATGATTTTGGGATTGCAGTCAATGTCAAATTTATTACCTGCTTTGGAGTGGAAAACAAATTCTAAATTTGCAGGCTTTTCCTGTAAAACAATCCTCTCCCCTCCTCCAGCCCCCTAGCCCTGGCTCCCTACCAGTACTCCCTTCTGAATGAAATATATATCTCAGTTCCCTGCAAAACATGGACATATATTTATGAATAGGATGGTCCCTTTCACCCTGTGTCTCAGGCTGATGGATTTCCATGCAAGATTTCTTAGCTATGTTGGGTCAACCAGACATGTGTTAGGCAGATGATTTGCACTGGTGAAATAAACTGAAGACTTTCAGGACCTGGCAGATATTCTGCACCTGCCCTTACCCTGTGCACACCCTTCCTTTCTGTAGGAATATCTAAGACAGTGAGATCAAGTGCACCCTTGGCAAATTCGCAGATGACACCAAGCTGAGTGGTATACTCGACGTGCTTTGGGGATGGGATGTCATACAGAGGGACATGGAAAAGCTCAGCACATAGTCCCAGGTAAACATAATGAGATTCAATAAAGCCAATTGCAATCCTGCCACCATAGTATCAATACAGGCTGGGAGATAAAGGGCTTGAATGCTTGAATGCCCTGTAGGGAAGGGCTTGGGGGTGTTGGTGGATGAAAAAAGGCTTTGGGTATCCTGGGCTGCATCAAGAGAAGTGTGGTAGCAAGCTGAGGGAGGTGATTTTACCCCTCTACTCCTCTCTGGTGAGATTCCACCTGGAGTACTGTGTCCAGTTCTGGGGTCCCCAGAGTAAAAAGGACATGGAGCTGTTGCAGCAGGTTCAGAGGAGGCCACAGAAATGATCAGAGGGCTGGAGCACCTCTTCTCTGAGGACAGGCTGAGACAGTTTGTATTATTCTGTCTGCAGAAGGGATGGCTCCATACAGATTTTATTGGAGCCTTTCCATACTTAAAAGAGGCTTGCAACAACTATGGAGACAGTCTTTTTAGTAGGGCTTGTGAGACAGGAAAATGAGTGATGGCTTTAAAATAAAGAAGGGAGATTTAAGCTGGATACAAGAAATTCATTTATTACGATTAGGGTGGTGAGACACTGGCACATACTGCCCAGAGAGGTGGTAGATATCCCAACCCAAGAAACATTCCAGGTCAGGTTGGATGTGGCTCTGACTGACTTCATCTAGCTGAAGAAGTTTTCAGTCATTGCAGGTGGGGGTGGACTTGATGACCTTTATATGTCCCTGCAACCCAAACTATTCCGTGAGTCTGTGGTTTCTTTCCTTTCCCGATAGCATGGCAGTCTCTGCACAGTTGCTGCCCTGTGGCATTTTGAGGTCTGAAGTCAACCTGTGGAAATCCCTCAGTGGCAGAAAAGGATCTTGAAGTCCACCCAGACAAAATATTCCAGCAGGAACAAAAGGGTTTTCTCTGCGGTAAGAAAACCATTTTAAAGCATGATACTTAAAGGAGTTCAGTTGCAGCATCTCCATGAAGTGGGTGAGGAGACCAAGTCTTCCTTGTAAAATGCTCATGTTTTCCCTCAAGAACCTTTACCTCCTCTCCTCTATACACAGTCTTCCTCCACTGTCTTCTTCTTTGGTAATTAGAGGTCAGACTGCAAAGCTGCTCATGCAGCCCTTGGCTGTCTTGCTGCATACAGTGCACACTGGGAATCATGCATAATATTATTATTATTATTATCATCATTATCATTACTGTCATAGTAGCATCTAGATGGCTCAGGCATTGTGGCAAGTGCTCTGCAGATGTGTAGGAAAATGTCTTTCCCTGTAGATGTGCTACTGAAGGTGAGATTCAACAAATGTGACATAGAATTAGAAGGAAGTGTTGGTGCTAGGGATGAGTGGCCAAGCTGACCACCACTGCTCACCCTTTGAAGCACCAGGTAAGGTTGATAAGTAGAGAAGCACTCCAGAAAAAGTCATTAAATGCTTTAAAAGTTTAGGCTAATTACAGCCTTTATTTATTTGTTTTTCTCAGTCATACCATTTCAAAATGCTTTTTCTGACTATTTTCTGAAGTCACTTGGGCAACTAAAGTCCAGGTCACTTTCAGGGAGGTGGGAAGTCCTGGATTACTTTGTTGCTGTAAGGAACAGCACGCTGCTTCCCCTTCTGTTAGAGATTCTTGAATACTGCATGTGAGCTCAAACACTTTCCAATTAAGATGTGCACAAGTGAGGAGAATAAAGATGTTCACAGTGGAGGAGAATGAGGGGTAGGTGTGGGGTAGGTGTTCAAGAATCCCGGAAAACTTATTCTGAAATTATTCATTTATATGTTGTTTAGGACTTATTTCAAAGGGATGCTGCTAAGTATGATATATACCAGTGAAATGTGAGTTTATATGACAACGAACTCGATCATTCAGAGGTGCTGATGAAACATTTCAGCCTAGTCTGGTCAATTAATGTGTCTACAGCATTTGGGGAATAAAATAGCCTGTTTGGGCTGTTTGTTACTAAGGACAACATTAATTAAAACAGCATCTGCAATCAAATACAATATGTCCTTGCAATTGGTACTGTTCTGCAATGCCAGTGTGCCAGAAACACCCAGTGGTGTCCAGGAGGGATGATCAGGTGCGATCACATCATGCTGAGCCACAACTGAACTGGAGCCTGAGGTATTTCCTCAGCACGATTGAGTCATGAGGTCAAACCTAACACACAAGCAGGCCAAATAATCCTCCAAAATGTCTACTATGCTAAAAACACCAGAGCATTCAGGGCCTGTTTTGGATGGTTGTTTTCCAAGGAGCATTATCCTGGTCTTTTCCAGTGAGATGAGTTTGTGCATATCCCCTCCCAGCACTGATGTCTGTATCTTGCTGATCAAAGGTAGGATGGAAAAGAGTCAGCCTTGGTTTGTGGTTATTTTTCATGTGTCTAAGGGTATGACATTAGAGCTTTGCAGAGCTGCAATCCTGAAATAGCTCGACTGCTCCTATTCAGAGGAAATCAGAATTCTTTCCTCTGTTTTTACCACTGATAAAGGGTTGGTGTGTCCCAAGGACAGTGAGCCAAGGGAAAAGGAGCAGAGGGAGGAGCACTTGAAAATTTGGCTTCGGTAAATTTTCCTCTGAATTCAATGACTCACGATTTTCTTTCTGTAGCTCCCAGTGTATAAACTCCAGCCCAGCCAGAAAAATATCCTTTGGTCATTCACTACAGCTAGTAATGGTTTCCTAAGGATTAATTCCTCCTGAAAGATACAGTCTGTGTTCCTTTGGCAGATGTCCTCCCACAGGCCCTCTCTTACAGTGTGGCACTAAAAATAGTGCTCACAGCTTCATTTCGACAGCTAGGTGTTGCAAATTTTATGGCTAGATAGGTGAAGTCACTTTAATTCAGCCAGCTCAATTCAGTTAAATTTGCATCATAATGCTGTTAATTATCCATGCATTTCAAAGGGAATAATGATTTCATAAAAAGATAAGACAGGGTCCTGTTCTCCTTTTCTTATATTTTAAATATGCACATCGAATTTGCATAATTAACGTGCCCATCCTCTGGAATGGAGATTGGTATCTGTTGCAGGCTGGGGTGCAAGTCCATCTGCACAACGGAATGTTGAATGCTTCACTCCAGCCTCTCGATTTGCTCCAGCACACCTGACTCACCACAGCTTGCTGCACATTAGTGCTGACCCAAGGAAGCTGCCTGGAATGTGACTGCAGGCTGGGTTAATAATCGCTGTGCCAGACTGTGCAGAATAAGGTGCCACCTGGCTCCCCTGTG
Organism: Upupa epops; assembly: GCA_013397515.1. Taxonomy (NCBI): domain Eukaryota; kingdom Metazoa; phylum Chordata; class Aves; order Bucerotiformes; family Upupidae; genus Upupa; species Upupa epops. The sequence goes on from VZRI01007394.1 coordinate 299,670, forward strand.
GCTTTGCAGCAGGCTGGCAGTGCTGGCTAGGAAGGGCAGCACTTGCTGCCTGGAGAGCAGATCCCTTCTCTTACCTACATGCAGATAAAGCAGCCGGTGGCAAAGGGTGCTTCTTCATGGGATGCTACCATCAGCAAATTCGGTCTTCGTGGCACAGTTAGTTCTTCACTTTTCCTCTGGAATGTGCAGGTGCAGAATTCGGGGCAGGCTGGAGCTCCAGTCAGGAATGAGCTTCCTTGGGAGTGGTGGGTCAGGCAGCACCAGTTAACTCACAGTGGCTGTGGATGTTTAGCCCCTGCCAAAGTATACACTTTAGAGAACCCCAAAACCCTTCCTGGCCTAAAGGAGTGAAAAACAGAGGATATTTTCCCACTAGCTTTTCCTTAAACCTCTTTTTTAGTGCAGCAACCCAGTTCTACAGAAAACATAAGGCACTGTGACTCTGGGTTGGGACAATCCCAAGTACAAATACATACTGTGTGGTGAATGGACTGAAAGCAGTTCTGAGGAGGACTTGGGAGCGTTTGTAGGAAAGAAGCTCAACTTGAATTGGCAATACATGAGTGCAGCCCACAGAGCCAACTGTATCCTGGGCTGTATCAAGTGTCAGCAGACAGGTCAAGGGAGGTAATTCTCCCCCTCTACTCTGCTCTTCTGAGACCTCACCTGCAGTACTCCATCCAGTACTGGCGCCCCCCAATACACAAAGGACATGGAATTGTTGAAGCAAGTCCAGAGGAAGGCCACAAAGATAATCAGAGAGCTGGAGCATCTCTGTCATGAACACAGGCTGAAGGTATTGGGGCTGTTCAACCTGGAGAAGACTCTGAGAGGAGCCTTACAGCAGCCTTCCAGTACCTGAAGGGGGACTATAGGAAAGCTGGAGAGTGATTTTCATGAGGTACTTTAGTGGTAGACAAAGGGGAATTGTTTAGATTAGATCTTAGGAAGCACCTCCTCACCATGAAGGTGGTGAGGCACTAGAACAGGTTGCCCAGGGAGGTTCTGGATGCCCTCCCCCCCAAAGTATCCAAGACCAGGTTCAATAGTGCTTTGAGCAACATGGTCTAGTCTGAGATGTCCCTGTCCATGTCAGGGAGGTTGGAACTAGATGATCTCTGACATATCTTCCAATCTAAACCATTCTGTGATTCTGGGTGAGAAAACAATGTCCTTTTAACATTTTAAAAATTACCTGATGGAAACAGGGTTGTGCTCCTGCTTTTCTGTTGTCTGGCTCGGCCTGAAGCAGTCTTGCCTCATACACAAATCAGAAAAGGTATTGAAGGACTGAGAAGCACTCCTGATGCTGGAGCAGAAGGGTGCCTGGTCTAGATAACAGGTAGATGGTTAGTGAGATTATGGTATCAGGGAGCTGAAACTGCAGCCTTTGAAAGGGAAAGGATTGTGTCTGCTGCTCCTTCCCACTGTTTGCTTTTCATGAGGGGTTACCAGGCTGCCATGTGGGTGGGTAAAAAAAAACCTCTTGGCCCTTCAAGATGAGGAAACTCACCTGGTGTTAAAAGTATGTTGTGGCAAGATGTGAGATGCATCTGCTGGGTGAGGGAGAGATGTTCCTGTGTGGAGCTGCACAGTGCCCAGCACTCCCAACACGGCTGAGACACACAAAGGCCCACATCTGCTGGTACTTGAACCAATGTTAATTAAAGCATTTTAATGAGGATGTTTTTGAGAACTCTGTGTTAGTCTGTGCATACCCTTCATGAAATATTAAACATCTCTGCCCTTTCGGTGGTGTCTGCCTCCCTAGAAGGTCTTCCTGTAAATGAGATTTGACACTCCTAATAATTTCAGAGTGAAAGAAACCCAAAGAAATAATCTTCTACAAAAACTTCAGTGTGATCTTTGATGTTGCAGTTGAAGGAGCACATGCCAGAAAGCATTTTGCTCCCTTTAGTTCCTCCTCTGGTTGTGTCTGTTGTTATTTTCTTGTTGTGTGTGACAACAAGCAGCTGATTAACTCATTAGTTGAGAGTGACAGCATGAAACCTGCTCCTGTATTCTTCAGCTGCTCCTTGCAGCTCAGCAGTTTCTGCAGGGTCTGTCTGAGGGACAAAAAGTCATCTCAGTTACTTATGGACAGGAAACCCTTTCTCAAGCTCTGGCTCCCCACTCAGGGACTGTGAACATCTCAGCCTCCATCCCAGGGGACAACACAAGCTCCAGTTCCTGTGTTCATCATCTAATGGGCGCCGGTAGCTCCAGAGAGTGCCTGCCCTGAAAAACCCCATAACCTCTGTCAGGAGCTCCTCAGGACCACATTGTGTGTAAGGTCTGCTGCGAAGAACCCAGTGATGGGACAGTGAGGAATGTGCCACGTGGTGATGTTCCAGGTCAAGAGGCCAAACACCACTTGGTGGACAGGTGATATAGAAGCACACATGCAGTTTGCAAAGCTGCTCCTAGGTATCCAGCTGCAGAAGCAACTGGTATTGCTGAGTTTCTTTTGTAGGTTGAGGTCACGTGGAACTACGCTCAAGGTCTAGCGGAAGTGGTTGTTTGCACCTGAGCAAAAGACCATCAGCACACCCAGATCTCACAGGTGGATAGTAAGGTGAGCTGTCATCTGTATACACCTGCAGCTCTTCAGAAGCAATGTGTTGGCAAATAATTCATTGCACTCTTGGTAAAATCTTGCAGAACCAAGAACCAGTCTATGCAAATCCTGCAGATGTGGTACAAGAGCACTGCAAGCCCATGGTTTCCTAAGAGTGCTTCCACACCTCAGACACACAAGAGAATACCAGCAGATACCTATCAGTACACAGCATATCTTTTTCTTTCCGCCTCTTGTGTCTCATTCCCCAAGGTCACACTCTTCTGCCCTCTTTTCTTCACCTCCAACACGTATCTTCATCTACACCCCAACAGCTTCTGCCTCGTCCTTACTTGCACTCCTTGACCTTGGCCCCAGATGTGTGGCGCTCAGTAGGACCAAGTTGACTCTGCCCAGGGACCCCACCACACTCTGCTAAAGCTTCTTACTTTGGCTTTAGCAGGCTCCTAAAACTTCCACCACTCATCAGGTGTTAAGTGTCTGCTCCTCCCACAACAACTGTTGTTCATCTGACATCCTCCAGCACTGCTGGCATCTGGAATTGTTGCAGCCCAGCAGGCCTTGAATGCAACTCAACACCACCTTGCAGCTGCACATGGGAACCTCCTGAGCTGAAGAACCGCTAGTAATTGTTGGCAATATTGGGTTCAGGTCCATTATGCAGGGCATAAAGGGAAAAGAGCAGATTTTGCACCTGCAGAGCTGCAGAGGATTCACAGACTAGCTCCTTATTTTTCTCCTGGAGCAAAGATTTTCACAAGGAGGTTGCTTATATTGGCAGCACTGGGGATCGAAGCTGTTCCTGGAGAACTCATCAGAAGGGCTGATAGGTTGGTAGCAGAACCAATGGCAAAATGAGGGAGAGAAGCCTGGCAGGATTAAAGCATTTTTTATATCGCTGAATCTCCTGAGTCCCAGCCCTGGCAGTGGTGGTGCTGCTGAGCTCTGGGTTCTTCAGTGATCCTTTCTCTCCAGCTTCACCAGCCTGTGGTTCATTTCACACTGAGCAAAAAATCAGACACTGAGGCCCTTTGTTTTACAAATCTGCAACACAAACGTGCATCTTTGCACAGACCAGTGTGCGCTTATACACCCACCATGGGCTTGTTACAACGTGAAACCCTCTCCTGACATGGTGCTCCATGGAAGGAAACATAAGGAGCCAAAATTTCAAGTGAAGTCAGGTGAGGAAATGGTGGTATTTTTTTCCCTTTATGTAAGGAGCAGCCTCAGTGCCCCTGAGAAACGGACATCCAGCAGCAAGCCAGAGGCAGCGTGAGATGACAGATACATGCTTAAATAATATCTTTATTCCAGTTCAGCTGAAAAAATAATTATTGAAATTGGGTCCTAAGCCAAGAAGCACCCTTGTTTCTGAGTGCTCATTGACTGAAACATCTTGTTCTTTCAGCTGGTTTCTAATACAGACAGTGCATTACCCTTCACACAGAGTATTAAAACAGTATCTCTGTTTGGGAGGAGAGAAGAATTTAGAGCGACCTTAATGTTTCTTGAAATTTGAAGAATTTCACCCAGCCTGGAAAAACTCCTCTAAACTTGGGGATTTCTGCTAGAACAGGAAGTTTCTCTCACATTGTTATCCAGCTCTGGATTATATTTAGCTCCATTCATTCTGCACAATGAAAAGTAAGACTCCAGCCAATTTCCTTAAGCAAGTTTATTAATAAGCACCAGTTGCTTGGTGGCCGGTCATTTCTAGATGCCTGCGGAAGGTGATACAGGCAGCGCAACCTCCTCTCCTCCTCTGAACAAGTTTTCCAAGTGCATTCAACCCCTCAAAGCACTTTATAACCTCTACTAAGAACATACACAAGCCTGGCAGCCTAAATGTTGTCCCAGGTACGGCTTTCAACCCTGCCCTGGTCGTTCATGCTTGGTGGCCCATGCTTCACTGGAGCTGCAAACAAACCATCAAGGGCAGTTTAGCAACTTTTAAGATAGTGGTAAATATCTTTCAGGGGCTTCTACAGGCTGGAGGTAGCTTTGTGTAAAACTATGAATACAGCTGACCTAGAGGAAGGCACAGTAAGTACAGATACTGCAGTAACAGCAAAGGCTCTCAGTGTATGAAGCACATGTTGAAGCCACACACAAGTCAGGAACTTGGGTTACTGAGATTGACTCAAGTCTGGCTATAAACCCTGGCTTCATCCATTACTCTCTGTGTATCTAAGGACAAATCACTTGGGGGGTATCTCTGCCAAGTGCTAGAAAACAGACTGAGGGTTGTTTCAGGCATGACAAACTTCATGACCCATACCTTTTCATCCATTTTGCTGTCCATCACTTGTCTCAAAGCATCTGTACTGTTTTAGGATGTGCTGTGCTGAGCTTAAAAATACATCACTCCTATGCCCAACCTAGCCAAGTTTGAGCTTGTTCTGTAGAAGTGAGCTCCCTATCACCCATTTCCATTTGTAGTCATTAAGGGTCTGGAGCTGAGTGTCTCTGCAACACTTTCAGCAGTGGTACATACATCTCTTTAGGCCCCAAGCAAAAAAAACAACCCAAAACCAGGAAATGTGATCTTAAATTTGCTTGGACAAGAAGAAATAGTTGCTTTCCTTCTACTGGGAATGATAGTAGGGAAGGGAATGGAGGTGATCTCCTCTGTGGCTCTGCAAAGCAAAGTATAGCAATGTGTGCTTGTCCTTTCCTCATCTAGAAGCCATGGCTTCACACATTCTGGGCACAAGGAAAGAGAGGACCCGGGAAGCAATATGTGGCAACCATAAACCATCACAGTTGAGAGTCAAATGTAGAGGAAGGAGTAATGTTAGTCCAACTTTATCCTACAAGCTGTAGTTGCCCATGTACAAGAAAAATGCCTGGTATTTTGGAAACCAAATGACAGTCCTGGGAAAGTGGTGGTCAATACAGTCATGGTTACTTTTCTGGAAGAGCTGCAATGTCCCTGTTGTCTTCTTCAGTGATCAACATGTCAGCACTCACTGCACTAAGACGCCTCAAAGCTCGGCAGGTTTTACATTTCAGCCTCCAAACTCAGGCACCTCTGCAAGGCACATGTTTCAGCCATGTCTTCAAGAACCCTGCCTGAAGGACTGCAAACAGACATAACTTCCTCTAAGGACAGATGAGCCTGCATGCCAGAAGAGCATGGCATCTTCAAAATAGACACAAGGGAGGTAGGTAAGGCTGCTTGTGCCAGCCACAGGTGTTATAAAGGCAAGTTATAAAAGTAAAAACATACCAGGACACAGACTCTCTTCAAATTTTAGTAATTTTTATGTATGGATGGGACTGCTCTGTTATTCCTGCCAAGCACTCAATTAGCACTTGAGTTAATAAGCTGCTTTAATGGGTGTTAAATTAATCAACAACCCTGACACTGCTTTCCTGTGCTTTCCAAGGGAAAGATATTCTTTCAGCCCAATTCCTGTGTTATTGTTGTCACTAATTATTCGTGGTTATTCTCTTTACTACGCTTACTTGATTTCCTTTGAAATTAGATGCAGTGATAGAGGATGTAATTTGATATTTTTCTATAATGTGCTGAACAGATGAGGATTAGAGTTCCACAGCTATGAGAAAATGAGTCCTTATAAGCAGTGGTTAAAATAGAAATCACAGAGCCTTTCTGAAGCCGTGCCCCCCGTGATTTGCTCTTCATCAGTGTTTCTGCAAGTTTGTTCGCAGAAAGCTTTGCCAAAATGAACATATCACTAAGAGAGGGGGAAGCGTGTAGGAGCCCAGGAATACCTGTGAAAATATTTGAACTGACCTGTGCCACAACTGTGTTTTTCTGGTGGTCTGGCAGTGATCCAGGCTGGAAAAAACCACCAGTATTTAGGGGGTTAGCTCATCAGTTATTCAAAATAACCAGTGTCATGTAAACAGAAGGAAAACATCAGAAAAAGCAATATGCAGTGTGTCCCAAAACCCAGGGACTTAGAATTGTGTCATCCTGAAAAATTAACAAAACACATGATCTGTGGGCAGTTCCCACCTCTGCCTCCGAGACTGATGGTCTCCCACCCACACTGGGAGAGGAATCAGTGCATGATCTGGTTGCTGTAGGTCTCAGTCTGAGATACCTCCTTGGTCCAAACTGATGCTTCTGCTGTGATTTGGGTAGCCTGGGGCTAGAGCTCTGGTAAGAGAAATTAAAAGATTTCATAAAATTATGTCATGTGCTGAACAAGCCATCCAGTCATGTAACAATAGCTAAAACTTTCTGTAATTAAGTAGCTAGTTATGGTGTCTGACTATGATCAAAGCTCTTTTGTCTGCTTTGACAGTTGGCACATGTGAAAGATTTTGGCTTACATGGAAAATACTCTTGTGGTTTTTCTCTTGGTTTTAAATGGCAAGAAACATACATCTCACATTATCCCTAAAGTGAAAGAAAATAGCATCAGGAGACTGAGATCCAGAATGTGCATGATGTAAAATGTCTACAATTTCTGGCAGAAGCAGCTCCTCGATCCAGCCATTGTGCCTTTAGAGCAGTTGACCCATTGCAGCAATGCAAACAGTTGAATTACGTCATTTCAGATTTCTGCAGAGATGGCAATAGTGCTCTGGAGAACATTCCCAACTGTCCTGCCCAGCCTTTTTAAGGTAAAAATTGCTTTTGCATAACAAATATTTGTCTGCATTGTGACAAACCAATTGTTTCCCAGTAGAGGATTTTTTTTATTATTTGGGTCATAGTTGTTTTGAGACATGTTATGAACAACAGCTACCTTTCTCTTCATGAGAGAAACCTTTATTACAAAATAAAGGGCTTGATGAGTAAAATGGTTTTGCCCTCAAATTACTTTTTGTCTCAAAAAAACCCTAAACTAATCCAGAATTCCTTTTACATCTTGGAAAACATCTACTTCCTTTTCAAAGACATTTAGAGGATAAATGTAGGGAAGCTTTACAAAAAACCAGGTGTAAAATGACTGCCTAAGGAACGTCATCCAATAATGGTTTATACTTTACATTAGGGAAAAGAAAAAATCAACTGAGGGAAGTGGCCAGCAGAGACTATCACTGAGCAGTGGGATTTTTCCATCCCTTCTCCTGAAGTATGTTGTGTGAAGAGTTGCTTCTTCTACATCATGTGTGCCATCAGGTGTTTCTGTGTTACCTGTAATTTCAGATTATGTCCTGTGATCTCAGCCACTGGCTGAATATTCCCTCAGACTGTATTTGATTGTTTGATGTGCAGCATCATCTTATATTGGCTGTGACAGACCAAATGAGTTCTACCAAGTGTCACTGCACACGCAACTATGCCTACATGCTGCCACTTCTGACCAGAGATTTTTCTACCTTTGCAGCTTATCAGAGATACTCAGAAATCTTTATTCCTTCTTATCTGAATAACTAGCTAATGAACTGATCTTCAGTCACCTTGGGCCACCTCTGCTTAAGGCGGCAGGATTTCACTGTGAATGGTCAGTATCCACCTCTTCAGACTGTGTAGTCTTTGGAACGACTCCAGCTCCGTGGCTGGTGCTTTTGAACCTGTGGCAGACTGCAGAGAGAGCATGCAAGAGCCACTCATCCCTAGAGGTTTAGCCAACAACTGCTGCCAAATCCCTCTCTCTGATCACTATGAGGATTCCCTATGGTTTGGATCTTGGTAATGCTTCGCATTAGACTGCCCCTTCCATATGATGCGCCTACAGAATGACCTATCCTTAATTTCCTCTTGTGTGTGTTATGGTTGCTCTTCTAGTGCCTGAGGAACAGATGCTTCCCAAGAGTAGAGATAGCCATCCAGAATGCTAGTACAATGTGCTTATGTGGACATTTCACTAGCAGTAGTCACTACAGAAACAAACCTTTGTCTCAAAGCTGAACATCAGCACCAGGCACACTGCAGGCAGAGGTGTCACTAATGTACTCAAGAGGGACGTAGCCTCTGGGTGACAACATATTACCATCATGCACAACACCAACAAACAATGTTCTGTGACATTCCCCTGGCCCTGGCAGGAAGCTGTTGACCTGTGGAGCTTTCCTATTAGATTAATTTATTCACAGCTCACCTTCAGCAAGTGCTTTTAATTGACAGCCTGACTGATCTGCTTCTCATGGAGGATAGGCACTAGCACCTACAAAATTTACTGGACTGGAGACATTTGAAAAGAAATATATTTACTGAAGATGTTAGTGCAGAAGACTTGAACCTGCTGTCCTCAAAAAGGAAGGGATCAAAGGCGGTGGTTGGATCTGTTTCTGCTCCTATGTGCTTGGTCTGATTGCTTCAATGTGGCTACTTTTATCCTATTACTGGGAGTTCCATTGCCTATTTCAAATTGATCTGTGGAATGCCACCTCCTTTTGCTGCTCTTCCAGCACTGAGGTCTGGATCCAGGCTTGTTCCTAGCTGCCAGGCAGCTTTGACTGATAGGAGAAACCTGCTTATCTCTGCTAAGGAAATTTTCACCAGCAGCAGAAAGGGTCAAGAAATATTTACCTGGCACAGTACACTTGACTTTTCATTTGGCAGTCTTACACACTCAAAGTGAAGGACTTCAGTCTCTACTGTAGCTCAGTTAGGGTAGATTTGCAGTCTCTAACAGATGGAGCCTTAGTATTTTGACATTCCTCCACCGTGATATCTCATAAATGGTGAAGCATATTATCCTTTGACTCCTGAATGGACAAGAAGGAATGATCCCTCACCAAAATATCCATCATGCTGGGTGTTTGTGTGTTCAATCCATGTATGTCCATATCGATTACACGCACACTTCTAACCCTCATCACAATAATCACTCTCTCTTTTTGAATACCCAGGCTTCTGTGGAGTTCTCAAGTCCTCAGGGACTTGCTCCACTTAATGATAAAACAACAGATCAAACTGTTGGAGTTTGAAGTGTTTCTCAATTTGCACCATCTCACACCAGAATGTGGTTAAGAGAGCTAAAAGCTGTATTTTGAACTAGGCATGGGAAAACTAGACAGTGATGTGCATGACTGTACAAGGTATAGATATCCACTGTGCAGTGTAGCACTTTGTCAAGATAAAAAATTCTAGAGCAAAAACCTAAAAGCAGAAAGAAGTGTTGCCATTCTCCCATTTCTCTCAGAGTATGTATAAAGGCACTGTGAAACAGCTTCTGTTTTACCTTTTTGATTCTTTTACTTATTTGGGGATTCTTTTCCTTTTCTTCTTGGTGATGGGTTCAATAAACGTTTTTCTTAGCAAAGTTGCTTCATTGCCTGTTGAACTCTCGGTCAGAGCTGGTTGTTGTGCTTGAATTACAGGCACCAACCCAAACCGATTTAGACCCTCTCCCTAAACCATTACAGTCTGCACAAATTACATTTGAATTCTAAATTCTGCTCTTACTTTAACTTTTGGTTCTGATTAACGACCATTTCATGGCAGAAGAATGATCTCAACTCCAGTTCAAGGCATGAAGTACTATCAGCATTGCCCTTGGACCACTTGGCTTTTCAGGCATCTCTTCTGCTTGACAAAAAGATCAAGAGAAATGAGAAAGATGAAGAGATCAGATCCTACTGCAGAAGAGACAGACAAAATGAAACAGTAGAAAATCGTTCAGAGATGGATGAACCAGAGTTACATCCTGTTTCTTGAAAGACAGTGGCCCAAACCTCAAAGGACTCAAGAAGCACTAAGTACCCCCAGAAAGGGAAAGACATGCAGGTATTTTTTGTTTTTCAGGATGTTTTTGTTATTTGCTGGACTTTCTGAATGTAAAACAAATGCCACTTTAAGAAGTTGCTCTGCGAAACCTTCATGCACGTTGACCTGACAGACAAGAGTTCTCAACAAAGTGAAACAGGAAGAGTCCAGATGTTCAAAAGCACATTGGCTCAGGTAGAGCTGCTGGTAACATCCACAGCCTGAGAACTCAATAGACCTGTTATAAACGACCCAGTATACAAAGGCTTTCTAAAAGGAGTAACAATATTTTTAAACAAAACCAGATGTATAACATTAGAGGAACAGGCATATAAAGGAAAGCTTAATCTTTAAACCTCAAGAGCATACTCCCACGGCAGTCACTAAATCGAATGCAATATAATCCTACCAGATAATATAATAAACATGAAGAATTCCCGCAGGACAGGATCCTGAGGTGCTTTGCAACTGTAAAATGATACAGAGAAGACTAGTAATTATCACTTTGCTGTGAGCTGGGGTCTCGTGTTCTGGAAACCCATGCAGAGAGGAATGGGGCAGACTTCCCAGATGAACACAAAGAACTGCTGGCTTGTTATTCCACTCCTCCTGGGCATGAATAGTTAGAGAACCTTCTACCACCCTTCTCAGTAAATCCTTTACTACACACATAGTTCAGTCTCTCCTGAGCATGGTCCTACTTGTCTGCAAAAGCACTACGTTCTGGAGGTGGCTCAGAGGGCATTGGCTGTGCTTTAAGGTTTTCTTTTAATCAGAATATATATAGGTTTTCTGGTAAAATGATGGATCAGTGTTACACACATCTGTAATGAACACGGTAACAAATGCTAGGCATATGCTGTGGTCTGTGTTATCTCCTTATGGAAACAGCAGAGTAAAGAAATGGTGTCCTACCTCTGTCTTCCACAGTCAGCTGAACTGTGGCATCTCTCCAGCTTCTGGCAAACCATCTCCCACCAGGATGATTGTGAATATGTTTCATGTGGTCTGAGAGTGCTGGAAGGACAGGCCAGTAATTCAGCCTGTTACACTTAACCTAGCAAATTGGACATTATCTGCATACAAATACAGTTTATGTTTTTCCAGTTGAAAGGAAATCCCCTTATCAGCTCAGTCTCAGATGAAAACATACACGGACATTGTGAGCCAAGCCAAGTGCCCTTGCTGAGAGGAACTGATGGTCTTCCCTGGCAACTGAACCCATGCCTTTATGGCCCTTTGGGGAAGGACTTTTACTATATTGTGTAAAATAAGTTACCAGAGAGAGCTGTTGAAGTGGAAAGTGGAGCACAGAGATAGCACATGGCTGTTTTGCTCACCCAGATAATGGGAACTGAAGGAGATGTAAGGCTGGGACAGACTTGTGGGGTCAAGTGCCTTTTATTTCCCCCTTTTAGATAGACTGCAGCACTGCAGTCATTGAAGCAAATGAAAATGTTGCTGTAAAATCTGAAGAAAGTGAGAGCCAGCAGAGAATTTTTTTCATTGCCTGAATGTTCAAAACAAAGTCCTTCCTCAGTTGTCCCCTTCTATGTATTTTCATTTCAAAAATGCATTGGGTCAAAGCCATGAAGCCTTACAGAGGTGAAGACTATGCAGGTAGAGGAGGCATAAAATATTTTATTTTAAAAGAACCCTGAAGTTTCCTGCTGCAGTAACACAAAGCTATCTTAAAAATGGAAAAAACCCAAACCAATCCAAACCCACCAACCCCAATATAAGGATTGTAGGGTGGCATGATGCCCAGGTTAAATACATTGCTCCAAAACTCAGTATGGCCACATGCAGAAGTAGAGAGTCATATATTCATCAGGAAGCACAACACCTTTAAACATTCCTGAGTGATCTCCAGGAAAGACATGGTTTTCTGTGTTCTCCGATGGTCAGACAGGTGGGATCTTTTACCACAGAAAAGCAAGGATGTGTCTGATACTGAAAGAACTTGGCAATCCCCACTAGTGGGCTCTATGCATGACTATACAGAGCTTGAAATGTAAATTATCTCAGCAACCAAGCTGATACAAAAGTGAGAACTTGCTTTCCCAGTGCTGCTGAACCACCTCCTTCTCGCTGAGGCTGTGCTGCTCTTGGAGGGCTGGACAAGCACAGCCAAAGAGCAAGCTTTGCTACTGATATGAATTGCTGCTGAATGGTTTTTACATGCAGCCATGGTGAGTCCCTCTTTCTAGGGTCACTCCCAAGCTTTGAAGAGATCCCTAAGATCCTGCAGCAAGCAGAGCACCCCTGCACCAAAAGCAACTAAGGGGGGAAGGATCAGTGACTAAATGGGACTGGAAGGAAAAATTATCTAATACATTCCTCAGGTTTCCCTTGGGCTCTTGCCTGCAGGGGACTTACGAGCAGCAGCTATGGAAAGGAACACCGTGACTATCGGGCAAGGGTGAGATGGTTCCCAGCTCCCTGGAGTACTCCAGAAAAAAAACATAGGCCAGCAACACCACCTGCCACAAGCATCAACTTTCCTCCAGGTAAGAAAAAGGTTTGCATGACATTTTCAACAGCCTTGGTCCCTGTCAAATCCTCTGAGCTGGCAGAGCATCATCCTTTTTCCACCTCTGATGACATGAATGCACTTTCCCTAGTTGCAGTGAGAAGCATCCCTCTGCACAAGCCCAAAGAAACTTTTTATATCTGATTTCCACTGAGGCAAAGCATCGTTTTCCTGACTGTGTATGATCACTTAAAGCTCTCAAATTGTGCTGTGGAGTTTTTCCCCACAGAGCAAGGGTGTTAACCATGGTGGCATGGCACAGGCACAGCCCCAGCCCTGCTGACACCGCTGGGCCCTCCTGCTCGGGCAGCAGGGGCAGAGCAGCCCTTTGCTGTTTGAACAGCTGCCCTGCTCCAGCTGGGAGGTGGATGCCCCTGTGTCCTGGGAGAAGAGCTCATCTTCTCTACAGTTTGCGTAACAATTAACATTTGTCAGCTGAGATGTGTGCCTGGTGAGAATCACTATTTACAAGTAGGTGGGGAAGTTTTTGAGGCTGGAATGCTGCTTGAACCATTAAAAACTCAGCTGAGAGTAGGAGCTAGCCTGAAGGTGGGCTGTTGCATGGGGCAGGTGTAGGAGGGGCTTCTTTTGCATTCAGCTGGAAGGTATAAAAGTAGAGCTGCTGTGAAAGCCAGGATTCTTTTGCCCTTACAGACTTCATTCAGTTGTCCCAATGAAATAAATACATCCACCTTAAACGTTTGAAAGAGGTATTTGCTGCCTGTGGTTTGACAACTGTACTAAGTCAAAGGGACCAGTCAACTACAGCTTTATAATTCTTTTCTAAAGAGAAGATGTGAGAAAAGAATGAGACTACAATACAGTGTTTATAATAAAGACGAAATGAGTGGAACTCAATGGCGCCAGCAGCCCCGGAGCTCTTGCTGCTCGGGCTAATGCATTTTGCATTAGCACGTCTGGATATCTGGCACTGGAAGGTCCTGAAAATGCTTTTACAAAATAGCAGCAGTTCTTCCAAGCACCACCACTGACTGGTGCAGCTGGGGTGGGCAGCCACTGCAGCTGGGTGAATCACAAGGAAGATTTCAGGCAACTGAGACTTGTTATTTCACTTGCCTTCTCTCAGCTGGGCTGCTTTTTGCCCTGCTAACTTCTGCTTGCTGACAAGTGGTGGTACCAAGAAGTGCTGATGCCCTCACAGGGCACCTGCTTGAGCAGGGGTGGTTATATGGGGTACCCATCAGTACCTGTGGGTTTGGCTTATGAAAGCAGGATCCTCACCTCTTCGAGTTGTAAAAGGGAGGGACTAATGGGCAGCTAGACATCACAGTGAACACACAAACACAACATTGCATCCTTAACTGCATTTTCTCTCCATTGGCTGGATAAATAACATCTGGGTTATAAGAATCCCTAGATCTGTATCCCATGGAACTCTGCTACTCCAACAGCTAGGTTTTGTATTTGCTTTGGAAGAAATACAAAATCTTCCAAGGAATGAAGAGCCAGCAGCTGCACACCACCAGAACGATTTATTTTTCATTCTTTCTCCCCAAAGACAGGAGAGATATTTGTCTCTTATTTCTGAAACTGGGATTTGAAAAGCTTTGTGTTGCTGCAGCTTCCCACAATCCTGCAGTATGACAGCAGTAGCAGTAATGAGCAAAGCCCAGCAGCACTCCAGAACAAACAGTTGGGCAGGTGGAAAGACCACCTGGGTGTAGGTGTCATCAGAAGCAGATAGTATATGATACCTACTTTTCAATAACTGTGATGTGATAGAAAGGGAAAATTCTGCACCCTAGGGTTTTCATTTGGTTTTGACATACACAAATGATTTACTCTACTAAGAACTAAGTGATACCCAGTATTACCTCAGTAATTGTTAAAATGTAGACCTTGGATCTTTTGTTTTCTTTCTGCCTAAGCCTCTCTCAGATAGCTTACAGCCCATTAGTCTGAGGAGGAAAACAAAAACGGTGTTAGAGGCTGCAAAAGTGTGGAGACAAGTGAATGAAGGGTGAGGCAGGGAGAGCAAAATGAATTGATGTTGTCCTAATTGCTGTATGCTTAATTCCACTTAGAACAGGTATTCCTTCCAAAAATAAGGTTGATCTCAGCCTCTGACCCACAAATGATGGAGCAGCAGGACTACAGTAGCAGCTACAAGCTCCAACGCTCTGATCCCATCCAACACTGAACCTCCTGCTCAAGTACAAACTGCTTTTGGCTTAATTTTTCAGCAACCCCTTTTGTTCTCTGTAAGACATGTTGGTCCTGAAGTATATAAAATCTGATCTTAGTATCTTGGCTTCCTACATTGGAAATACTTCTTAGATTCATAAGAATCTCTGTTTAGTTATAGCAGAGTGCCTGGAAGCTGCTCAGTGGTGATAGGTCCAAGCCATGTTGCTTTTCATTGCTAACCCGCTCACATACCAAAAGGGAGTGGGCATGTTGACCTCACACAAACTGGAGGGTGAAAAGAAACTGACACCTACCCATGTTTTAAGACAGCTCTGATGAGATGGGTCTTGCAATGTGTTATTTAAATCAAGGCAGACAGAGACTTTGAGAGAGAAGGATGGCACCCCAACAGAAGCCTCAGATGTGGAGACAAATTAGTGAAAAGGCCTTTAAATACCACAGGTAGCCATATGGGATATTGAGCTAAAGGGTAAGTCTCCAAAGCAGGCAGATCTCCTAGGTCATGACTTCCCACATTTAGGCTGTTGAGACTGGTCAGGTTGTGGCTTGGATCAGGAGGTGAGGTCTGGACTGAGGTTTTGACTTGACGTGATGCTAGTCCAAAGAGCTCCATGAGGCAAATGTCTTACACTGAGTAACCTCCATGTCAGGTTTTCAGTGTATCTCAGAACAGAGTCTGTATTGGTGTCTGAGAAGAATGTGAAGTATTTAGCAGGGAGGATGTTACCTACTTCGAGGAGGATATGCCGCTGGCCTCACTCCACAGGTTCCCTGGCGATGAGCTGAGATTTAACTGAAAGCTGCTCTATGTTTTGCAGACTGTTTTAGAGGGAAACCGGACATGCTGGGATTACAGAAGGTGCCCATCAGTGCACAGTTCTCTACTTCTTCAGGTAGAAAAGCCCAAATGTTGACTCTGGAAGTGCTGCTAAAGAAAGCTCTCAGAACCAGGTCTGAGGCCTAAGGAAGCAGAAAAGTGCCTCATGCTTCTGCCCTAACACAACATCAGCCCAACCTTCTAATGGGATAGATTACAGCTTCTTTTTTTTTCAAGCACCAATGCCTTCCTACCATGGCCCAGTTTCATCTCACCCATTGTTACTGCTTTGCCTTCTTTGTAGTGTGACTCAAAGAGTTTAGGCTGCTGTTTGTCTTGAATGGAGAAATGGCCATGGAGGGATATGCTTTGTGACCAGTAATTCTGATAAAGGCCACTTGGTGCTATCACACAGGGCTTTAAAAACAATGCGTCTCAGTGCAGCCACATGTACTTGCTGCACTGTAAAGCCTGGAGCAGCTTAAGACTCGCTGTGGATCCTCCTCTGCTCAGACCACATTTTGCTATTGCTAAATAGCAATAAATAATTTAAAATATAATAAATATTTTGACAATAGACATAAAGTAGTATCTCAGCAGCAAAATGGTCTGAGTCACTGGTCCAGGCTTTGTAGATGTGGCAACAGGCTTTACTATAGGGGTTTTCATTTCCCACCACCTGGTTTACTAGGTGAACTGGGGAGCAGCCACTTTCCCTCCCAAAGAGTGCCTGGAAACAGCATCAGATCTGTGAGTGAAAAGTCTTAGATGTTACTTGCTGTCCCCTCAGTCTAAAGAACAGTAACACTGCTTTAGTAATGAATCAGTCCCAAATAGACCTGAATTGGTTGAATTGGCTTCAAGATGGGACAGCAGGAATCCCAGTGGTGTGATGGGTCTGTCACTGAGTTCAGAAATTATCTGTGTAGATCCCATCAGGAAATGGGCATTGTGCAGGAACAGAAGTATCTGAAATACAGCTCTCTCAGGAGATTTCAATCTGCTAAAGAGGAGGAAGATGCTGCAGAGAGATCTGGACAGGCTGGGTCAATGGGCAGAGGCCAGTGGGATGAGGTTTAACAGGGTCGAGTGCAGGGCCCTATATTTTGGCCACAGTAACCCCCAGCAGAGCTACAAACTGGGGAACGAGTGGCTGGAGAGCAGCCTGCCAGAGAGGGACCTGGGAGTACTGGTTGACAACTGGCTAAATATGAACCAACAGTGTGCCCAGATGGCACAAAAGGCCAATGACATCCTGGTCCATGGTGTGGCCAGCAGGACTAGGGACGTAATTGTCCCTCTGTATTGGGCACTGGTGAGACCTCATCTCAAGCACTGGGGGCAGTTTTGGGCCTCTTATTTTGAGAAAGATATTGAGGTACTGGAGCAGGTCCAGAGGAGAGCAACGAGTCTTGAGAAGGGACTGGTGGGAAAGTCTGATGAGGAGAGGCTGAGGGAGCTGGGGTTGTTTAGCTGGAGAAGGGAGAACCTTATCCTGCTCTACAACTACCTGAAGGGAAGTCATAGGCAGGGGGGGTCAGACTCTTCTTCCAGGCAACTAGTGACAGGATGAGAGGGCATAGCCTAAAGCTGCACCAGGGCAGGTTTAGGTTGAATGTTAGGAAGCACTTCCTCATGGAAATGGTGATCAGACACTGGAGGGGACTGCCCAGGGAGGTGTTTAAGAGAAGACTGGACATGGCACTTAGTGCCATGGTGCAGGTGATTGTGGTGATGTTAGGTCATAGGCTGGGCTGGATGACTTCAGAGGTCTTTTCCAGCCTCAATAATTCTGTGATACTGTAATTTGAGAATCACCTGAGAAAGTGTTTTGAAGAAAGCCTAGAAAAGCAGGAGCAGTGGAAAATCTGCATGAGTGAGAACCTGGGAATGGGTAAACGGAGGGGGAAGAAGCAGTGCAAGATGACCCCATGTGAATGCGTGCTCCTACAAAGGAAACCCAAAACAGGGCTGCTTGCTGCATGACAGGACAGTAAGCAACTATACCCCAGGAACAAGTGAGCCCTGCACTGACCCTGGGCACTGCCATGCTCTTAGGATACTGCCCAGTGAAGTGACCAGCAGACTCCACATCCTGAATCCTGAGTGAAGAGACTGCTTCCTTGAACAAACTGCATGTGGCATAATCCCACTGTCAGAGGACACATTCACTGGTGAAGGCTGTGAGGACAACCCTAGCTTGGGGTATTCCTACTTTGGGGATGATCAATAGGTTACCTCATTTGTCTCTTTCATAATTTGTAGGGGGTTTCACACATATTTTCATCATGATGAGCTTTTCTAATATCACCATGAATAAAAACCAGTCAGGATATGCTACATAAAAGCAGGAAAGGTCTTTAATCTTAGGGTCATGAGAATGACCCCTGACCTAGCAAAGCTACTTGTTCAGTTGATTTTCTTTTAATGTACTTGGGTTTTCTTTGTTTCAAGCCTCTGGATTTAAGCTGTGTTTCCAATTATGAAGCTTTAGATGAGTAATAGTTCAAGATGGATCTTGAGGCATCTGCACTAAACTAACAAATAATACCATCCCAGAAGAGTTCAGGACTTGCTCTTGTTCTGTTCCCATCCATTTCCTATTTTGTCTCAACATATGTTAGAGTCCCATGAACAAATTGGTGAGTTCTTGTTCATTGCTTTATTTTCTTCAGCTAGTGAACAATAACTTCCCTATTAGGATAAATAATTAGCATAAATAATTTAAATAGTTTAAATAATTTAAACAGGTTTAAGTAACAGTTGCAAATCACAGAATCACAGAATGTTAGGGATTGGAAGGGACCTCAAAAGATCATCTAGTCCAATCCCCCTGCCAGAGCAGAATCACCTAAATCAAGTTTCACAGGAACATGTCCTGGCAGATTTTAAGCATCTCCAGAGAAGGAGACTCCACAAGCTCCCTGGCAGCCCCTTCCAGTGCTCTGTCACACTCACCATGAATTAAATGACGCTCTAAGTATAAAAAATGGAGCAAGAAAAATGCATTCATTTTAACACCTGAATTAATTTTATCCTCAGAATCAAGAGGCTGAAGACTAGAAGAAATATTAAAAGATGCAATGATTAGGGTCATGCAATTTGAGCTTTGCAATTGGAAAACTGTTGCACATATATGTTGTGCTTTAAAAGTTACATTGATGGTCCTGCAGCAACGCTCAATAGATCAAATCCCAAAATGACATGGTAAAGTCTGTGATAAAAAATAAATCACTTCAGAGGAGTGTGGGTACAAGACACAGACATCATGTATGGAAATCTCCAAACTTAGGCTGAACTTCACAGTGGTGTCTAGCCTTAAGGAGTGCTTTCACTTCTACTTCACAGGATAGGATGACCCTTACACACAATATAGCTCACCCCACTGTGGCAGTGGACCAAGCCAGCTTGCATTCAGCGTGAACAATGAATGACTATGGGAGAGAAATAACATCTACATCCTGCTCTGCTGCCTCCTAATTGCTCTGTCTTGGCCAGCTCCAAGAATACCACTTTGCTGTATTAGTCAACATGGAACTTTCTTAAAGGTACCTCTCAGGTGAGGAGCACAAACCTCTTTGTGTGCTATCAGGAAACTTCTAGAGTTTCTCAGGCATTCATCACAAACTTAAAATCTATCCAGTGGAGTGAGAATGCCTTGCAGCAGGATCGGGTTTTATCCAGCACCAGGTACACTGATAACCCTCCTTAATCACTAGCTGATCTCTGCTCAGTAAAAGCTGTCCCCACAGTATTTTTACTGAAGCTATTTTTAAATGACAGTGTGATACCCTGTTTTCTTTTGCTTGTTTGTCAATGGAAGAACTGGCTGTACGGTGTGTTCCGACAAAAAACTTACAGTTATTTTTCAGCCCATTCTAACTGGGATGGTGGCAGGGCTGGCGAAAGTGGTTGCTGGAGTCAAGGTGAGCACTGCAGAAAGGAGCAACCCTGTGAACCTCTGCCTGTCAGGGTCCCTCCAGTTCTGGCTGTGGAAAAGCCTTCCAGGTTTCTGTGGTGTTGATGCTCCTTTGGGCTGGTTTCACAAATTTGATTGGTTTATATTTAGCTGAGCTGCTACTTGCATGAATGTTGGGGGTTTGCTTTGGTTGCTACTTTTCCCACTGGAATTACACTAGATTTTCAAGGCTTAGGTTCTGAGCGGCCTCAAAGCATGAGCATCTATAAACTGAAAAATAAAACCTAAAGTGTCCAAGTGGCAATCATCACCGTGAGGAAAAATCATGTTTCATCTCATCAAACAGCTTTCTCAAACAGTGATGTAACTGGTTCTACCTCTACATTCAAGTGCCTGTATACCACACATTCCGCAACAGATTTTTACATTTCATTTCTCTGATTAATACATTACAGAGTGACACTATCCACTTCCCATCCTCTGGGGATTTCTTCTGGATAAAGGAAATAATACAAAATGCCTACTGGAATTTTGCTGATTCCCAAGTCCTTCACCCTTAAGTACCATTGGATAACAGCTGTCCCACAATTTTATACCAGGATTTTCTAGCCCATCAAATTCAGAGGCAAGTGGCTCTGAGTAGATAAAATACCACTGAGAAATATGGATTGTCTGTGTGTGTGCAGCTACTGGATATAAAACATCCTTAATTAAATCCTGGAAAATTACATTCTTTGGTTTAAAGTCCTCTGTTTGTACATGGGCCCAAGATTTCTCGTTTTATGCCTTTGAGTAATCCCAGAATTCGTTCCACTGCCTTCTCTTACATATAATATGTACATAACTGTCTCCCTACAAAGCTAATCCCATAGTTTTCAGCAAAATGAGGTAGCTGGTAGTAGGTAGCTCCCTACTGCTGAAGTTGCTTGATTAACTTTCCATGTAAGAAACAGTGCTGGCCCAAATTCCATGAACAATGCCAGCCTCTTGTGTCAGCCTTAGGAGCAGAACTAGATCTTTACTAACATTTTCTGCTCTGACCTGTCAGCTCCAGCAGCTGGAGCAAGAGGGAGAATTGTGTCTCTGTTTGGCCTGAGCTCTGCCAATTCCCACCGGTTATTTAGGCTGGTTTTTTTAATTGCAAAATCCAGTAGAACTGGATTGAAACCAACATGCTGATTTTCCCTTTGAGAATCTGACTGACACTCTAAAATCTTCTACATTTTCTAATTTCTAACCCTTGAGAAGGCCAGATATAGCTTGATGGGGTAGATTACAAAGACATTTTGGACCTTAATAATTTCTGCTAGCATTGATGCCTGAGGCAATAATAATGGAAAATAAAAATATGTCCTTTATTCATCACAGCTTTACGTCATGAGTTTACTGTTCTAATCATTAACTAGCCTGCTGCATTATCTATGAAAATTGCTCTGTAATATTTATGAAATGTGACCTTTGTTAATTCAATGTTACCAAGTGTTGGATTCATTCTGTTTGCAAGAGGAACAGATTTCCAAATCACTCTGCAATTAGTACAATTTGATCTAACCAGCGTATCTCTCCATTGGGTAGCCTTCCACTGAGACAGCAGGATCACTGTCAGAAATGAAATGCATTTTCCATATGGCTGAAAGTAAAGCTGCAACACCTGCTTGCACTACATCATCCTTGGCAACAGGAATTGCTCAATGAATATTCCCAATAACGGAAAACAGTAACCAGACTTGAAAAGCTTTTTCTTAGAAAAAATACCTCAGTTTAAAAACTGCACATGGCCAGAAGTTTTCTCTGTGCAATATTGTAAGGGGAAGCCCAAAGGAAACAGGGCCATCTCAGGCTGAGATGGGCATCACTGAACATTTTGCAATAGATACAGATAAAACAATTGCAAGGAAGATTCAGGAGCCCAACCCAGCGGAGTCAAGACACATTAGTACATGATTCTCCAAATTACTTCCAAGGTCATCAGGAGGAGGGGAAGGTAAGGTTCCTCCCCAGCTAAAAAGCCCATCTTCCTAATCCCTCTAATGCTCCCATTAATTTCTGATTCTCAGTCATACAGGACAATGTGTACTGTTTCAGTGTATGTGGTGTGTTAGAGGAACACACCAAGTTTCACTGGAAAGACAAATGTGCAGGATGAACATCACGCAGCAGTGCCATGTGGCATCATTCCACAGCAGATCGCTAGGAGTATGCCGCATCTCTGGCATTCATAGCATGTTTTTCCATCCCCAGAGCTCTGCATCAGCGGACCATTCTGAATGGAGAGTAACTGATGTTCACTCTGACTGGAACTTCCTCATAGGACACATAACGTTAGGAACAAACTGAGTATTTTCCTGTCCCTGCGTTATTCCCTTGAGCTTGCCCACTAGTGATAGACAAAATTAGAGTTTGACTTGATGAGTCAAGTTAGGCTCTGATGAAATCTCTACTTAAAATCGTAAGATACCTGTTTGATTCCTTGTAGTTCCATTTTATTTTCCTCTAGCATGACATCCAACTGTGTTTTCCTTTGCAGGAAACAAACATTCTCTTGGATCAAGTGGGGACTGCAAAGCCACAGAGACACCACCCTCATGCTCTGCTCCCTGTGTGGGAACAGAAAAGGAAGCTGAGGCTGAGCTGGGCTGAGGCTGGTCACAGGTCTCTAGCCAGGACAAAGTGGTGCAGACAGCTAGGCTCTGCCAGACTTGCAGACTTCTGGGCTTTCATAGGCCAAAGGTGCTCAGGTCATCATGATGGTCCCACCTTTTAAGCCAGTATTTTAGCAGCTTTCCCACATATGAAATGGAAATAATATCATCCTACATTAAAGAAGCTTTCTGACACAAAGGCAGGAGCACAGGTGGCAAAGAGAAAGTCCTGTCTATCCTCCGTTGGCAGTCAAACCTCCATGGTTTGTGATTTGGTGCTAAAATTCAAAACTGCCTGCAAGCCTGGCCAACAGGCCCTCTCCCTGTGACCTTGTGCTGATTAACAAAAGACTGGCTAAGGAAAAGAATGCGAGTTGTGCCTGTGAATGACATTGGTTTCTTGACATCTCACCAGAAATTGTGGCACTTGTTCCCAGGACTTATCAGAATCGAGGAGTCCTCCTTCCTCTATGTTACACTGCTGCTTCCCAAGGGAAAATAAAAATTACAGACATCTGAGTAGGGAGGGAGCATGAATAACTCTAGAGACACGTACAGGATGTTGCGATACAGGAAGTGGGGAAAAAAACCACTCCACGAGTACCAGTGCCACAGCCACTGCATTGCCTGATAGTGGCAGTGGGGAGAGAGAGACCCTCTGACAGGCTCCACTCACCACCATCCAACCCCACCCTGCAGGTACTTTTCTTTGGACAACCTTCCCATCTCCCAGAATTGTTTCTAAATGCAGAAGCATTTGGAAGGTGTTAAATCACGCACTGTGAACCAACTGGTAAAAAGGAGGAGATTTGAGAGTGACCATGTGAAACCAGGGAGAAGGGGAATGAGCAGCTGCTCTGACTAGATGAGCTCAGCCCCTCCAGGTGTCCCAAGAACATAAATACGTCCCTGGCCAGGCTTGGCAAAAGGCAGTAGGACGGGCAGTGACTGCAACACTCAGAAATGGGGCAGAAACTATATTGGTATAGCTGCCCTCCAGCTTCTTGCTGGGACTTGATCACGAGCATTTATTGAAGTTGTGCATATGCCTGCACAGGAGCAGACTGGGTGAAGTCCTGGGGAGTCTGGTTATCCCACAGCACTGAGGCAGGCAAAGATCCAGGGAATAACGGAGGCTAAAAGAGAAAAAGGGGTCTGGGCAAAAATGTGTCTAGAAGTCCCCAGGCTTCCACTGAAGAACAGTATCAGAGACAGGTTTCTCCCCACTATTTGGAACAAGTTCTTCTCTGCAGCAAGTCAATGTAATGTTTTCTTTTCATGATCATGCACTGCTCTGTCAAACAAAAGATTTCCCTACTACTATGTCATTCTTCAAAGATGGGTCTCTCTCTGCCAAACATGACTGTCTTCTCCTAGCAAACACAGGTAAGACCAAGTACGCATAATGTCTATGAGATCCCAATACCTACAGTGTATGAAATCCCTGTTCAATTTCAGGTCTTCTCTTAGCCATTTTTTCCCAGACACTTTGGAATTTTTGAGCTTCTGAAGGTTTTAAGAGTTTCTAACTTTTATATAACTAGGAAATTAAGTGCTGTACTTTGTCTACTGTGAAACTCAAAGCACCTGTGAGACTGGAGGGGTGTATGTGTATGTGTGGTTTGCGCACATGGTGGGATAGATAAGGCTACCTAGACAGTATGAGGTAGAGTGTGCAGAATCACAGGGAGAGATTTTCCCTGGGTTGCATTGGTGTAAAGATAACACCACAGCCACATTTGTCTGTGATGTCTGCAAGGTGCCCCTTCACAGCCAAGGTGATGTGCTGCAGTTTGTTATCACTCAGACTGTGTTTCAGTGACCATGGCCATCCTTCTCTCTTGCTGGTGGGTACTGCGGTGTTTGCTGAGCAACCTCTCCTCCTCATGAGTGTCACTGACATTTTCTGCTGCACAAATGCTTTCTGTCATTGCTGTGTTTGCCAATCAAGTGTTTTGTTAACTAGGAGGTGTTCCAAACCACTGTAACAAGAAGAGGTATGGTGGTGTGAGCAACAGTCTGCCCATGATGATGCTGGTGGCACTAATGGAGAGTTCAGTGCTCCCCATCAAAGTTGCCTCTTCCCATCTGTCCTCAACCCTGCTGAGCTGGGAAAGTGGCAAGTAGGTGGATGGTTCCACAGTGCTCATTTTTTGCAGCCAGCTTTCCAGCTGACAGAAGGCGGTGAAAGTTCCTGTGTGAAAATGTTCTCGGTTGAATGTATCATAAAAAGTAATAACAGATATTTCAAGATGTAAACAGCACCTTTTTTCCTCCAGAAAGAAAAAAATTCACAATTACAGCTTTTGCATGTCCTGTAGTTGTTTACTAACAACTGTAATGGAACTCTAGGGATTGAAAGTGGGGAAAAGAAATTGGATTAAAGGAAATGTGGGTTTTTTTGTAAACTAAAGTGTTCCCCGTATAACTGCTATGCTGAGAGGATGACTAATGTAACCAGTGTGTGTTTTCAAGTGTGTCATGAACAATTTTTATGCTTTCTGAATGCACAAAGAGAAACCCCAGGAGAGAACTAATTTATGAATCTGATTAAGCATAGTGCCTCAGTGACAAAAAGTATCATACAATAAATAGTAGACTCCACAGGTAAGCAAAGCTTTCAGAAATAAATCAAACATACTCTACAAAGAGCCCAGATGTATGCATTCGGGTAGTTTAATGTGTTTGATTAGATGTCAAAGGTACAATGAATGAAAGCAGAGGTCACACAGAGCTGCTGCTTCTGACCTTTTCTTCCTGAAGCCTTCCCACTGCCTGTCTAGTGTAAAGCAGATATCTGAATCTGAGCAGCAAAGGCAGAGCAATGAGTCTTATGATAGGGGTTTTTCAGCTGATGTCAAGACAGATTATAGTGTGGTCCATGGTCAGTCACAGTGGAACAAGCTGGGGTGGACCAATGACCTGCCATCCCCCAACGGTTTTGTACGCCACCAAGCATAATGTATTCCCCCAGCACTGGCCCACACAGTGGGGCTAAAGTACCCTACCCCAGCACCAGCTCATTCCCCCTGGGTACAAGTTCTACAGTGCTTCACACAAAGTCATGACAAGGTCTTGCCCCAGCCTCCTTTGGCACCTGTCCTAGCTTCCTGAGTCTGGACAAGCTACCTTGTGTATGGGTCATGTCCAGCCTTCATTCATTCATACCCATAGAGTATTTTAGGATAACATTTCAGAAATGGGGAGTACTATTGCTCAGCAATGGGAATTTACTCACCATCAGGGATTTTTCAAGTTTACAGGAGTTAGGATGTTGATTACCATCCCTTATTGTTGTAGACTAGGGATGCCTTTGGACTCCAGACAGATATTTATTAGATGTTAAAACTTTAAATCTCACTAGTACACCTCTGAATATTCCACCTTTATTTTCATATATGGGAATAGACTTCTACTAATCTTCTCACCCACTGAGATAACTGCCAATATACATAATACTCTTAAACAACCTGCATAATTTAGTGTAAAAACAGAGAGGTGACAGAATCACTTGGCATAACTCAGAGTTTGCTTAGTGAGTGAGTGAGTGATGAAATATCCCATCCTAGAGTTGCTATGGCAGTCATGTGATATGGGCGCACCTTCCACCATCCTCAGCTCAGTCAAGGGGAGGCAAAAGCAAAAACTCATCTCTGTGTTACCCTGGACCCAGTAAAGAGAATTAGGACTCTTTTGTGGAGAAAGCCCTCCCCTTCATCCCTATTGGGACTTTGTTATTCTGTAGATACAAAGAGATCAGCAAAAATGAAGAAGAGGTGAAGAGCTGTTGATATTCTGACAAGTAAGGAAAAGGAGAATCCATTAAGTAATGCCCTGAAACTTCTTTTCTCTGGGCTGGTAAAACATAAGCTCACTTACACAATGCAGACTCTGTCAGCAAAGCAGGAAGTCACGTCCTCGACATTGAGCCTCTGTGCTGCAACTGCAGGGTGTCCAACACCTTGGACACGGCTCAGGTGGAGAATCTGTGTCGCACAAAAGGAGAGGAATGGAAACAGCATGAAACCATCAGCATCAAAGGAAGATGAACAAAACCAGGACAGAAGGGATCAGAGACACAGAGCCAAGTACAAGGCAACAAACCAGACCTGTGCTAAAGGGAAAACAAATGAACCAAGTAAGTTAAATTCTCCATCCCATCCCATACCCCAGCTTCTTCCACCAAACTTGCACCTAGTTATTGAAATCTTCTCCTAATGCATCAATAGAAAGGATGTGGCACCCCACATGACACTTGCATGCAAACACCTGCCCTTTATAATTTTTGTGTTTTGCAGACAACACATTTAGCCAAGACAGTGCTGTATGAGTCCCATACATCTGGGTCCTAACCACATGCGCTACAGCATCTTAGATTCTGGTCCTTAAACAGAGCAGCCTAAGTGATACTGTTCTTGCAATCAAGGTTTCTTTCAGCAAGTTGTGCTTTCTGGAGGCCATCCCTTTTCACCTAGGTGCTGTCACAGAAGTGTTTTGGGGTTGCTGAACAAAGATCTTCCCTTTGCTGGAATTCAGTGCCTCAAGCAAAGCACCAAAACCAAGACTTACCCTGAAGTATTACAGAGAAGCACTACATACAATAATCAGCCAGACCTACACAGCAACAATCCCTGAAAAAAGTATTCACTAAATCAACACAGTGATAGTTAAAGGCTGCAAGCACTTACATACTCATTAGCATGATTGATTTCCCATTATCTAATTAATTACTGCAGTTTTCACATTACCTGCTTTGCCATTTGTTCAAGAATACCGGATGGCACTGAATTTGTCTCTGTGAATGGCACCAAATTTATCTCTGTCCTGTACCTTGTCTTTTCCCCCAAACTGGTGCAAAACTCCAACCAGACCTCATCCAGAGCAGACTAGGGGGGTCTCTGGATTCTCCATCCCCTGACTAAAGCAAGAGCCAAACCTCTTGCAGGCTTTTCATGCTGAAGGTAACTCAGCCCAGTGCCTCGCTGGGCATCAGTGTCATCAGTGCCAGAACATTTTGTTGATATTTGATCTTCTTGCTGCAGTATAAATACATTGCTTCTTTCTCTCATGGATGCTGAAAGCCAATGATTTTCTGCTTGCACCAGGTTTTTTCTTTGCCTAAGGAAGGGAGACTGTTACGGTCATTCTGCCTGACTCTTCACTCAGTTTCTGTAGTTACAACAATAACAGAGTGGGAAATTGTACTTGCTTTATGTAGAACAAGATAAGATACTATGTAAGACAGGGTGAACTCAAGCCCATCATCTTTTATTCTAAACCATATGTTACAGATACAGTTTCTATAGAGTGCTCATTTAACTTTCAGTTTCATTTCTCCATAGGAGTAATTAGCTTGCAATGGGGAAAATCATTTAATTAGGCCCACAACTGATTAAAGCCTAGTGCTTAGCCTATCGAAATAAAGGAGAAGATACAAATTGATTTCAACATGTTTTGGGTCAGACCCAATCTTCCAAAGCAAATAGAGAGATAAGACAGCATCTGCTGACTATTCACCTGCCAACTCTTTGTGCTGATCTCTAATTTTAGGTCCTGCAGGCAACTGTCCAGGTTATTTACCACCTGGGCTGTTTTGATCTTCTCTCAAATGTGTCTATCGATGTATGAGCTCTCTTATCTCTGCCACAGTAACACTGACCCAGCTATACTAGCAGTCTGAGGTTCAGGATCAATACTGATTCCTCCATCATTCAACTGAACAGCATTTTACTTCCCTAACTACTAATATCTACTAAGGACCTGAACTGACTTGACTAAGTAAAAAAATGTGCAAGTGAGGCACACTACATAAGAGTAGAGTACTATCATTACTGTACAATATGGGATGCACCTAGAGTCTTCTGTCTTGGTTTGGGAAGACAGGTATTAAATTCTTTCAATTTAGAGGCCTTCAGGCAAGAGATTTGGGAAAAGGAACAACAATTCTTTATTAAGAACACTAAGGAAATAACCCGACCGTACACCCCAAACAACCAGTCAGAATATAAAGTGTCCTAGGGGTCCCCCACAGAGCACAATAAAACCTGTCCCAATTTCAGTCTCTCCGGGATCGGCGACGGGGTGGGGGGGGGCAGTGGTGAGAGTTCCTCGGCTTCTTGGCGGCGGCAGCTCCTGGGAGTGGGGGGGCGGCAGCGGATAGCTCCAGCTGGGAATCGCAGGATCCGGGCGGGAACAGGAAACAGCCAGGCAGCAGCGAGCGAAAGAGAGACGAGTCCGAGAAAACTCTCCAAAAGCTCTCTCGAGAAGCTCTCTGAAAAGCTCTCCTAAGAAGCTCTCTCCGAAAAGCTCTCTGCGAAAAGCTCTCCCCCGAGCTGAGACCCCCCTCCTTTTCTATAGTTCCAGTACGTGCAGCTTGGCACGGGGAGTTCGGTGTCCTGCCACTGCTGAGAAGCCTCTCAACAATGGGCAGGAGATGGGGGTCTTCATGACTCGTTAAAGATACTTAAAGGAAAAAATATAATTCCTTTTCTCTGACTCTCGGTATGTGCCCAGCGGCACGGCCCTTCCCGCTCCCATCCCTGCTTCCCGATACCAGGTAAATTTTTCACAGTGGGAGGAGATGGGGTCATCAGGGGGGTACTTAACGATATTTAACCTCGCCTGGTTTTAACAATCAAGCCGGTACCGAGGCATTCACTCCCCCACCCTCCTGAAGTTACCAAAATAAAACCATACAGCTTCCCAATAACAGATGAAAATAGAATACAAACTTCTTGCTTCTATAACCCAGGACATCTTCCCATCACAGATTCACTCGGATCCATCCTGGCTAATACAAGTGATAGAATCCTAAGGCTGGTAGTAGATTTGCACTAGCCACATTAGGCATTCAGTTCTCCCTGCTAGAAATAGAACTTAGTGCTTCACTTAGATACTTACTGCAGGCCTATAAATGTGTGTCAGATTTTGTGCTTTGAAATGTCTGTTCTTCTGCACACATACAGCTTGGCTCCTGGTGAATGGTCATATAAAAAGACACCAGAAGTACACCTCTAGGATCACTCACATTGTAAAATCTCACTTACCCAACTTACAAATCCATTCGTTTTGGAAGTCCAAGCACCCAGGTGAGCAATCCCCATGCCTAGATTAGTAAACATAACTTTTACTTTCTTGGTTCTCATCTGTGATAAGTATTCTGCAAAGCAATGGCTGTTTACTACTCTGTTGATCTCCACAGAACGCATGAACTAGACCAAAGAACAACACAAATTCATTGGCATTTCTTCCTAGCAACTCAGCAGACATGACAAAGACAGAAAGAAAGCAGGTTCCTTGCTTAAAAAAAATGTTATTTTTTCCATTCAGAGATCGATGCCTTTGAGACTGTTACCTATGACTGATTTTATTTACAAAGGCCAGAGTTGCCTTCCCTTGTCTTCTTAGGGCAGACTCTATGTCCTGGATTATAACAGTGGTGCTAAGCACCAAGGTAGCTTAGATGAGCAAGGTAGACTATGTTTTTACTGCTTTCTAATGTGCTTATTATCAAATTTACTTTACAAGAAGACCCAAGTTAACATTTTATTGGATAAAGGAAAAATGTTTAATTTAGCA
The DNA here is from genome assembly GCA_013397515.1 of Upupa epops. Classification (NCBI taxonomy): domain Eukaryota; kingdom Metazoa; phylum Chordata; class Aves; order Bucerotiformes; family Upupidae; genus Upupa; species Upupa epops. The sequence goes on from VZRI01007394.1 coordinate 329,542, forward strand.
GCTCGTACAAGCAGTGACCTCAGGCATATGGCTGTGCCCGCCAAAAGCACTCTAAGTGGGTCTGAGTCATGTTTTCTTCAAAGCCTCTTTGCACTGCACTAGTTACCTATTTTGTGGAAGCTTAATGCAATACAAATGTACAGAAGGGCCCCTTCCTGTGATTGAGGGAATGCAATGAAACCATGACATGTCTGAGACTCAGATCTGAAATCATGTAACAAACCCTTCCTATGCAGTGTATCGTACTGCCAAACATGCCGAAACAGGGACTGGGGCATCTAGTCATCCTCCCAGACCTTCCCCTGCCTTTGCTGAGTGACACTGCACATTTGTTTCATGACGTCTCATTTCCTTTTTGTCTTTTAAAGAGAAAACAGTGATATCACTGCCTTTTTTAAAGTGCTCTGAGTGTAGCAACGTCAGTGAGGATTTGTAGGACAATGCTATCCAAAATTGCCAGGCATGGTTAGGTGAAACAGAATTGCAGCAGAGCAGGATGGTGGAGTAAATCAGCGCCTCTCAGGCTTTTCAATCCATGCCTCACTTCAATCAGTTAAGAATAATTTCATGCCTGATCACAGAGATGGCTGCAGGGCCTGGCAGCAGGGTACTGCACATCTCACTGGTTGGGGAGTGCTGGCAGAGAGGGCCATTCAAGGTCTCTGCAGCCAAACTCTCAAGGACACGAAGATATAAATGCTGCCTTTCATAATCCAGCAATTAACAAGGAATTAATGTTACAAGGGACTGGCATTAAGTCTGAAGCACTATTTTCTTCAGAACTGGCTTTCAAGCATGTCTGTTCCATAGCATTTCATAAACCCTCACTAAATCTCAAACAAAAGCAGAGAAATTAATTTGTTTGGGCAAAGCCAAGATTCAAACAGTGCAGCAAACAACTGGTCAAGAGCAGGCAACAAGCTGGGCTAGTGAGAACCACACAGAGAGCCCACCAACCCAAGTGTGTGGGAGCCACTAAAGTCCATAGGACTCCACGGTATCCATACTGTTTATTTGTGGTCAGTCCTTGGACTAAGCCACTCTCCAAGTCTACACCTGGGTGCAGTTCAAGGACTATGACAGATTGAAGACTGTTCCAGAGGGCACATTGGATGAGACTACACAGACAGGACTTCTCATACTACACAGTCCTGCAACACTGTAGCAATGACTCATTGACCCCAATACTCCACAAACCTTATTGCTGAATAACCTCTGCTTTAAGCCCTGATAGCAGTTGTGATGGGCTGCCATGCATCTCCAGGCACTTTGAACGTAACAAACCCCACTCCGAACTAAAAGAAAACCACACATAAAAGAAAGTGACAACTAAAAGCCACATGTACAGTAGCAGCCCAGAGGAGATGTGGGGCCAAACGTTTGCACTATCACCTGCCATTTGAGATTGGGGTGGAGAACCGTCCTTGCCTCTGTTTTATTTGGCAGGATAGACATAACCAGTGCCTCAAACTGGACTTGAGGTCTGATGAAATTTTTACTTAAGCTCCTTTCTGTTCAACTTTCAGGTGGTTTAGTTTCTTCATCTAAGAAACAGAATTAATGACCTGAAACCCAGATGAGATGCTGAAACAGAAGGCTGAACCTTGTCAGTACCAGATCCCCTGTCAGCAGGAAGACTAACTCTTTGCTAATTAACCAAGCCTTGCAACACCCAAGGAAACAGGGGGATGGACTCCAAATAACAGTGAAGGAGGTTCTTCCTGGACATATGAGTGAGACACAGTAAAGATTTTGAAAAGTTGGAAGAAAGAAACATGCAGTAGCAGCAATGAGCCAGCTCTGAAAAGACTGCAAGACCTAATTATTTCTTTAAGGCCATATGTGGGAATTAGTGAATGAATTTTTTTGAATTATGGCTCTTCCACTTCAGAGCTCTGCCCTGATCACAGCTCAGGGAAATTAGCAGTTCAGATGTCACCGTTCTCACATGCCATGCCACATGGCAGGATGGATTTTGGAAAAGAAAGGCTTCTCTTGTAACACTTAAAACCATAAAATAACTACCACTCCAATCACAAAGTACAGGCAGTGAAAAATCCACAACAATCCAGGTTTTGGGGTGTGGCTGCTGATGGCTCTCCCTGCTGCTTCTAAGTATAAAGTTTTTCTAATTTCACCATGAAGTTGACAGCTTCCTCTTATCACTGGAGGCCAGCTGTTTCTTCAGCACTCAGCTGTTCCTGCTGCTTGTATGCAGAAATGGAAAAAAGCTATTTAGAGATGCAAATCTGCAAAGGCTTTGAGCACATGTATATCTTAGAGCCTGTCCTTCAGTTCTTAAAGTAATGTGGTTGATCTTTTTTCACACCTGTTTTACACCTTTGTATCCATGCTGACACCACCGAAGGTAGTCCTGTTCCACTGGCACAAATAAAACCTCATCCAGAACAATTCATTCTATGTATGTTAAGTTTTTATGGTGCCTCCTGAAGAGGACTTTGTTGAATTCACTCAAGAAGAAATAATCTTGGTAGAACTACTTCATGTTCATTAAAACACAGCCGCACACTGTACAGAAAGCATCCTAGGTGCAACTACAGGTAAATGTGTGTCAGTGTCTGCTTGGTAGGAGCCAACCCAAAGGTTGGAGTCCTTCCTAAATGCATGTGGTTACTTGGGATGGGGGCTGGGAGAGGGTGGGGACAATGGGTGTGTATACCAACACTTAACAGTTCAAGCAGACTAACTTATGACTCCTGAGGCTGTGAGCCACCATGAACACTATGTATATGGCTTTTGCAGCTGCACTGGTCTCTATTTCACAGTCCTTGACAGCACCGCACATCTACTCGTACAAATTGTTCAGTTGGCTTCGGTGGCTCCTCTCTTCCCCTTCTGTGCAGGGAATTGGGAAGCATAAGGCCCTGAAAAGTGCCAATATCAGTGTGAAATTGTGCTCAATCACCTTAAAACCACTGTCTTCAAAATACTTCTGTGCACATTTAAAAGTAAAAAGAGCAATCTCTTTTGAGTCTGCCTCCAGGAGTGGTTAGAGGTGCTGGGTTCAGATCCCAAGTGGTGCAGGAGAGGGTGAGAGCAGCTTCAACCCAGCAGCCAGGTGAGACCAATTGCTGAAGAGTGTCTGGTGAAGGCAGTGCTTGGTGAGGTGAAGCACTGCCCCTACACAGTGCCATTTTTAGTCTAGACTTGTGTTCCTACAGGCAAGTGGAGTGTGTTCATAGTGTGGTGGGAAGGAGTCCGAGAAGCTTCAGACCTTTAGAGCCTCAGTAAACCCATACTGGAATCCTGGCCTTTCATACAAACATACTACTTGTCACCAAGGTGCATTTATATACCTTCACCATTTATATACATTCATCTTCCTCTCTGGATACATGACTGATTCCATAGCATGTGTGGAGCAGAACCAAAGAACTATAACAAGGTTGGTGAAGGGTCTGTACAGCTAGCCTTATGAGAAGCAGCTGAGGGTGCTGGGGCTATTTAATTGAAGAAAAGGAGGTGGAGGGGAGACCTTACTGCTGTTTACAACTATCTGAAAGGAGGTAGTGAAGAGGTGGGTGTTGGTTTCTTCTTGTAAATAACAAGTGATAGGAGAAGAGGAAACGGCCTGAAGTTGCACCAGTGGAAGTTCAGGTTAGATATGAGGAAATTCTTTATTGAAAGGGTCATCAGGCTTTGGAACAGACTGCCCAGGGGGTTAAATCATCAACACTGGATGTGTTCAAAACTTGTGTAGGTAGGACATGGACAGTGGTGGGCTTGGTAGAGTTTAGTTAATGATTGCACTGTATTATCTTGAATGTCTTTTCCCACCTAAACAATTCTATAGTTCTATGAAAACTGGAGGTACTGCCAGAATACTGTTGCTACAAAAAACATCAGTACCCTATCTGTCTGTTTGTAGTATCTTATCTATTTTAAGTTTCTTTACTACCTGCTGTATGTATGTGCTCAGGCAAAGGGAAATTTATTTCCTGTGTGGAGAACAGAGACCTGTGCATATAAGGTTTCATGCTATTTCATAACAGAAAGCAATATCAAATGGTGTCTAAACCTACCAGTTAACAGCAAAACTGCCACAAATTTCAATGGGCTTGCAATGAAAACTGTGCCGTCTCACCCACGTGCAGCTGAATTTCAACAATTCAAGCAGCAAGTGGGAAATGTCACAGCAGTTCTTTTATGGGTACACTCTTCTGCCTTGTAATTCAGAGTCAAGGCTTCTTCCAAGAGGGTATAAAATTATCTTAAATCACAATCACAGCACTACTTTCACCACAGTCTTGTTTTTTTTTTTTCTTAGCTTTGATGCCTGGACAAAATGACAGTAAAATGTAACCTGTATTTCAGCAATGTCCAAGAGCCACATTACCCTTGTAATGTGAGGGTACATGAGAGAAAACGAAACAGTGAATGCAATGTATGTATAGTTGCTCCACAGCCCTGTAAAATTAATAAAACATAATCCTTATTTTAATCTGAATTGCTATTATCCTATTAAAAGGAAATTGTAGCTGGATTTTTTACCAGGGATTAAACACACAGATCAATATTCTGCCACCCTCCTAAATGCTGAATAGCTCTTAGTCAAATAGTTCAATTAAAATCTATGCGACCACTTGTGCACCTAAGTGATATTCTACAGAAGAACTGATTACAGTCGTCAGCACTTTTGGCCTGAAGATGCACCAATGTGTCATTACAGCACAGTTTAAAATGTGCCTTTTTTAAAAGCTACTTGCTCATGTTAAAACCATCTAGTTTCAGGCAACAGCTGTGCAGCAACTATCTAAGATAAGGATGTGAAGTTAGCAGCTCAAATAGGATGGTATGGACAGGAAAGATGCTGAGCTCCTTCCTGTTCAGCCTGTGCACCAGGAGCAAGGCTATTCTGGTCGATGGCTTCTGTATATCTAGATGACAAAAGGCAGCTGAATGTGCTAGCAATAGCTGAAAGCTGGGAGAAACTCTGCTGTTTCTGAGAACTTTCCACAGTTTCTTTTTTCAGCAGGTCAGACACAATTTTTTTAAATCTCTGTGCATGTTTTTACAGTACTGCTGCCTTCCTTTCCTGTCTGCACTATCATGGATGTATCATGGATGTAGCAGGTGCATTCTCAAGGCATCTCTAGCCTTTTATATTTTTTTTTATTCTGATTCATTTCTTGCCATACTACAAGACCAGAAGGTTTTTCATTCAGTTGTACTCATGTACCAACATTCTGTTGACTTACAGCCCTGATGGTGAGGAAATACGGAACTGAAATCTGCTGGGCATCTCAGCATGCTTTAGGGAACTCCTCATGCACCAGTACTGGTGAGAAACTCCAGAGTGGGCACACTGAGAGCTGCTTCCTTGCCATAAATTCAGGCTGGAGAAGGCACCAGAGACATTACAGCTGCCTTCCAGTACCTGAAAGAGACGTACAGGAAAACTGGAGGATTTTTTGCAAGGGACTCCAGTGATAGGACAAGGAGAATAGATTTAGATTTTTAAGCTAAGACAGTAGATTTAAATTAGATCTTAGAAAGAAATTTCTCACTGTGAGGATGGTGAGGCACTGGAACAGGTTGCCCAAGGGGGTTGTGGATGACCCCTTCCTGGAAGTGTTCCAAGGCAGAGTTGAATGGGGCTCTGGGAAACTTGGACTAGTGAGAGATGTCCTTGCCTATAGCCCGAGGTTGGAACTAGTTGATCGCTGACACCACTTCCAATGTAACCCCTTCTATAATTCTCCATGAAACTGCCAAAGGGCCCATTGCAAAGGCCTGGTTGTGCCCAGAGGCCATCCATTTGCTGACACCTGAGCAGGAAGTCAGTGATGTGCCCTCGGTGCCCACCACGGTCCTCATATCATGAAGCGGCGTCTCCTCCGGCCTCTTCCTGGCTTCCATCACTTCCCTTACAGGGGTCTCTTGGCACTGCAGCCCGCGCCGGAATAAGCGCGCGGCGAAGCCGCACTGCTCCCCACTCCCACCTCTGCATGACTAACACGAGCATGACCCGGCCTGGGCCCACGCCTGCGCAGTACTCCCAAAGGGGCGGGGCTCCGCCGCTAGTTCGCAAAGAGAGGCCTTTGGCGGACGGCGCCGGGACGGGTCCAGCGCGGCCAGGACCGCGGAGTGAGGCCTGGCCCGGCTCGGAGACACACCAGGCCAGGCCCGGCCCGGCCCGGCCCAGCCCAGCCACCCGCGGATGAGGCGCACGCGCTCTCTAACACTGGTTCCTCCGGCCACGCGAGTATTTCGCGCACAACCGGCGCCTGAGGGAAGAAGGCGGAGTCTCGCCCTGCCCTCTCCCCTTCCCTCCTTGTCCGGCGATTCTTCACGGCAACGCCGCGCCCCCGCCCCTCCATTGGCTCCTCCAGTCCAGGCTGCCCCGCCTCTGGCTGCCCGGCACGCACCTCCCAACTCATTGGCTCGCTCCCCACCTTCATTTGCATAGCGCCCCGATCACCAATCGATGGCAGCTCCCTGCTTAACATGCGAGAAGGCAACCAGTCAGCGAGCGCGGGGGCCGGGCCACCACGTGCTGTTGCTAAGCTTCGGCTTCTAAATTGTTACTATAGTGGCCAGCCAATCGGAGCGGCCGACGGGGATCTGTCAACATTCCCTGTCCGGGCCAGAGGAAAGGAGGGGGGAACGGGGGGGCGCTCCGGCTGTTCATTGGCTCAACCTCGTCCCCGCGTTCCGTCCCCGCGCCGAGCCGCGGCTCCCCATTGGTGGGGCGGCCCGCCCGTCGCCCGTGTGTCAAATGTAGGTTGAGAGCGAGGTGCCTTATAACCAGGGGCTCGGGAGTCCCCCGCGCGTGAACTCGGCGAGGCGCGGGGCCACGGCAGCGGCGATGGAGCTGAACTCGCTGTTAATCCTGCTGGAGGCGGCCGAGTACCTGGAGAGACGAGACCGAGGTACAGGCGCAGGCGGGCGCTGCGTCCCGGCCGCTCCCGGCCTTTGTTGTTGCTGTGCGGCGGGGGAGCGGCCCCGCGCCCTCACTTACCCCCCCAACCCTCCACTTGCGGAGGTCTGGGCTCGGCGCTGGGGGGGGTGCAGCGCCTTTTGCTCGGCCGTTAGAAACGACACGGACCCCTAGGATGGGCTGTGGGGGTCAGTCAGGTCCCTCACAGGACCCTTCACATCCGCCGTGTGTGGCAGTAGTTACGGTACGGCAGTGCCTCTCCCCCAGCGCAGCGTGACAAGGGTTTGCATGATCCGCCTCGTTTTTTAAGTGGGAGCTCCGATAATCCCCCCCATTTCAGCACTTATCCCCTTATTTTCTTTCGGTTTGCGAGTTGTTCAGTTTCTCGTCTCGCTTTTTTAAGAGATGCCAGAATAAAATCTCAAATCAACCGGAAAGAAACCCATATTTATGTTCTTTACCATGGCTTTCCTGTAAAGGAGGAAAGAAAAAATGCATGGGAAATCCAGATATATATTGCCACTAATGCTGACTTTGTCCCTAGAAGCAGAACATGGCTATGCATCAGTGTTACCCTTCGATAGTGACTATTCCAGAAAGAAAACAAAGGCAGGCACCATGGCCAGAAAATCCCAGAATAACAGGTAACAGACGCACCGCTTTTTCAGAATGAATCGGCAGCTTTTCCAATGTCTCTAGCTTATGTGCAGCGAATACATTTATTAAAAATAATAACTAATCTCAGTGTCTTAGTTTACACCATCCCGGTAGTCGCCATTTTTTTCCCTGGATGGGCTTGGCTCTGTTTTGATCTCTCACATAAACACTGCCACGCGTACACCATCTCCTTAGTACTCACTGCACTTCCAAACCATCCGCCCTCATTGCTCCTGCTCTGCGCTCACCAACAGCAGCTTTTACTGCGGATCTTAACACCATAATCGCCACCCAGACTTCTCTTTGCATGGCACTAATTTCATCACACACACTACACCCCCCTCCCCCCCACCCGGCATTTATTTATAA